>JAEIFJ010002482.1:0-184883 GCA_018903435.1 Leucophenga varia | reverse complement strand
GTATAGCCCCCCATACAAATTTAACGCCCTTTTTTGAGTTTTTTGTATGAAAATCGTTCCTTTTTATGAACATTTTCACTTAAATCTAGCTAAAATCACTTCTACTCTCATCCTATGAATATACTACCGATATGGCCAAGGATCGGACCACTATAACATATAGGCCCTATACTAACTCCTGTACATTTTTTTTATAAAAATACTTTTTTTCAAGAAAATTATTGTTTTATCTGCATTTTTAGCTTAAAATTCGCTACATATATGCTTTTTTTAATTTGAGCCCAAAAATGAGAGTTATCCCCACCCAACCCGTTTTGAGGAATACAATCTACGTCAATCTTTGAGGAAGACAATCTACATGAACTAATTTAAGAAATTTCGTGTTGAGGGTATATGAGCTTCGGAATCCGATCGACTCAAAACACCTTCCATAAAGAGTCATTCTTAGTTTTGGGATGCAGAAAAAAAGTCACAGGCAGGCAAATCTGGCAAAATGAAATACCGGGTTGTCGTCGTGCACATTCACGACTTACGCCCTTCCGCAATTCCGGGAGTCTTTCTACAGATGATCTCACGTAGGCGCCTCAAAACGGAATATCTAGGAGTGAATTTAGAGTGAACTGCTCGCAATAATCAATGAAAACAGTTTCCAAGCTTCTTATTTTACAGAATGTACATATGCTACGGGTTGTCTCGTTTTATAACTTGTTTTACTATTTTAAATAATCTTTTATTTTTTTACTTTGCTTTTTAAAACTGTTCTTAGGTAAAATACATATTTTATAGTGCTTACCTTTTTTGTTCAAAATACTTCAAAGTCTTTTGATGTTTTGGTTTATGGATTTTATTTTATTTTTTATTAATTTCTTTTTTTTTTTTTTTTTTTTTTTTATTTGATATTTTTTTCTTGTATTCACAGTTAGTAGACAAACTCAGACTCAATCATTTTTATTAAATGCGGGCAGCAAAAGAAAAAAAAAAAGAACAAAGGAAATATTGAATGAGTAAAACGCTTGAGGAAAATTGAGTTGATTTCATATGAAACGTATGTGAAACGCTTTTTCTTTTTTCATTTCTTTTTTTTAAATTTTCAATTTTCACAAAAACAAATCTGATTTTTAACTTAATCAAGCGTATGAACGAGACTAAAACTGTGCAGGGACAATAAAAAAAAAAATGTTTCACATATTGTCTCGATTGAATACGACTTAGATTATATACTATATATAAAGTATATAGCAACCCTCGTTGCTCGTTTTTCCATTGTCGAATTTATATGCTTGAATAAATGTTATTTGCAAAAAGTCTCTGGAGGGCAAATGTATTTGATGCCATATCGAACACCTCAAACTCAATTTTATTGAGAAAGCACAGAAAAAAAAAAAATGAAAAAATAAAATTGCGGCAAATGTTTCATCAATCATGGTCGAAAGGGCCTAAAAGTGTATCGTAACAACAACAACAACAACGAATTGACCGACCACATTGGTAACACGAGACAGCGCAGCATTATTGTATTGCCCGGCAGACAAATTGAAACGGAACCGTTTGCCAATTGCTCTTTGACAGCTTTAAAAGATCATAGAAACAACAACAACAACCACACTGCTTAGAAAATGTTTGAAAAAGTTGAATTCATACTGACAGACACTGTGTTTGTTGTTTTTGTTCTGTTAGTGATAACAATGTTACTGATTTGAATAACCCACAAAACCACACCCAAAAAAAAAAAAAAAAAAACAGAAGTTCATATTCGCACACACAAAACACTTTCGGAATCTGTACTTGCGAAAGCCTTTTGATAAATCATTGAATAAATTATTAAACGATTTATTGGAATAAATTTACAAAATTGAACAAGGCTTAATTAGCTGCGATTGTCGAGAAAATGAGTCAATCACAGAATCGATTCTCAAAATAAAAATCGATGTTTTTCGATGTACCTTTTTTTTTTTTTCAAAATGAAAGGCAAATAAAATAACAAAAGGACGACCAAAATGAAGAAAAGCGCCATGGTTGCATTTTATTACGAGGCAACCTGTACATAGTTTTAAAGTGTGTCTTTTCAATTCTGCGGTAAAAAAACCGCAAAGTTTACATAAAATAACCAGGGCCATGTTTCTATTCGCCGACTATCCGATCGTATCGATTTTAACAAATCGTTTCGATTCTATTTTTGTAAAAAATCGATTCAATCATATCGATGGATAAAACAAAAAATCGATAAGAATCGATCAAATCGATGTTTCAAAAATCGTTTCGATTCTAATTTTGTGAAAAATCGATTAGAATCGATCAAATCGATGTTTAAAAATCGTTTCGATTCCATTTTTGTGAAAAATTGATGTTTAAAAAATAAATTCAATCATATCGATGTCTAAAAAATCGACTAGATCGATCGATTATCGATCAAATCGATATTTAAAATCGCTTTTAAAAAATAGATTCAATCATATCGACGTTTAAAAAATCGATTAGATTCGATGAAATCGATATAAAAGATTCATTTCGATTCGATTTTTGGAAAAATCGATGTTTGAAAAATCGATTAAATCATATTCATGTTTAAAAAAATCGATTAGATTCAATCAAATCATTGTTAAAACATCTTTTCGGTTCGATTTTTGAGAAAAATCTTTTCGATTTGATTTTTGGGAAAAACAGTTTCGATTCGATTTTCTGGAAAAATCGATCAAAATTAAAAAAAAAATCCATTTTTTTCGATAATTCGATATTTTACACAGTGCTTAGTTTAACTGTATTCGTCTGTCCGCATTTGGCATGTGTGAGTCAACTAATTTGAAAGTTTATAGCAGAAACAACGACAATAACAGATTATTATAAGATATATTTTTTTAAAGTTTCACATAGATGCTTTATACAGAAGCTTACTCAACTGCAGTGTTTTTTTGCATGCACTATTTTAATAATTATTTTATTATTAAAACTGCCCTCGTTTTTGGTTTCTCTCAAATTTTTTTATTTTTTTATTTTGAAAAATCCAAATCAATTTGCCAAATGGTATTCAAGTGTTCAGTATCAGAGGAATAATGGTGTAATACTGTAGATTAGCTATGTGAATTGGGTATAAGAAAAAAAAAAAAAAAAAAAAAAAAAAAAAAGGATGCAGGCAGTTTGTAGCGGAAAATCAAAATGGAGTTCAATTTTTACTTTTTTTTTTTTTTTTTGAAAAAACTTCTTGTCCATTTGCGGTTGGCAATTGCTTTTTTCGACATCATAAGCCATTTTTTTCTTTTATTTTTTTTCTTCAGCTTTTATTCGAATTCTTTTTAAAGTTTTTCTCTTAAAAAGTTTTGCATTGTACAATTTTTATCCATTTTGCGTCAATTGCAGCAAAAAAAAAGAAAAAAAATATCTTTCATTGTTTTCTTTTGTATTTGTTGTGAACAGTTGATTGCAATATTAAAAAAGCTGCTTATAAAACAAGCTATACACCCACTCACTTAAGCCAATTGAAGCCATTTTTATTCTTAGTAGTTTCTCGTGGGAATTATATTTGTTTAAAAATAAAATTAAAAAGAAAGAAAAAAAACAGAGCTGATTTAGGCATATTTTATTTTCATAAACCAGTTACCTGTAAATTAGAATAGTTCCACGCGCTACTTAAAAAAATCTCATGCCATTTTCTAAACTAAAAAGCTCAGAGACAGCATAGATTTTAAACTTACTACAAAAAAAAAAAAAAAAAAATAGTTTAGTGTGAAAGCATTTTAAAAAACATTCCGAAAACTATTCTTTAGCATCAAAATGTTTTTTTTTTCTCTAATTAAAAAGCAAGTTTATTTTTTTTTTTTGTGCAGATAAATACTAACTACAAGAGAGAAAGAGAGAGAGAGAGAGAGAGAAAGAGAGCGAACGCATTTTAAAAATCGCAGAAATTGACAGCGTCTAAAAACTATTAAAGAAAAATATATTTTTTTATTATAAATTAATATTTTTTTGTACTATTTTTAATGAAATAAAATAGAATAAGATTTTATTATTATTATTTTTAAATATTAACAAAATTCAAGCCAGCTACGCAATTCATTTATAGGGCATAATCTAATATGCCTACCAAAAAATTAGTTAAAAAGAAAAAAAAATATGATTGATTTATTTTATACTCTTCACACATGCAATGATTACGCTGTAAGGAATTGCCGCACTACACTAAATTTCAAAAAGTATTCTTCGAGTACAACAAAAACTATGTATCTGTGTCCCAAAAAAATAAGGCGTCAAACCGGTTGGCTATATTGGTTTCTTAATTAGGTTGGTACGACTGTTCTGACAACTATTTTGTAAGCTTCATAAAGTAAATTTTTTGCAATTTCGAAACTTGTTAAGCAAAGAATTTCAATGGTGCTGAGGATGGTGCAGAAAGCCTTTGGCGTTGAGGCTTTGTCGAAAAAAAGGGTTTACAAGTGGTATAGTGTGTACCAAGCAGGCCGTGAACGTGTCGAAGTCGAAGAGCATCGTGGGCGATCATCAACCTCAACCGATGAAACTGACGTCTAAAAAATTAGAGATTTGGAGTTGGAAAACCGTCGATAAACGATTCGAACTCTTGCTAATGCTATTGGCATATGAAAAGGTTCAGTCAATACAATGTTCTAGGATGTTTTGGGTCTTAAATCGTTGAATTTTTTATTTTTTTTTTTTTGCCAACATTCGTATTCACCTGATCTGAAGCCGTGCGACTGTTTTGTCTGTTTAACATCGCTCAAGAGACCTAGCATTGAGGGGCAGATTTAAGGTCATCCCAACTCTGTTGGGGCGGAGAAGTGCTTTGAAGGTAATGAAATTGATTTTAAAGAATAAATAAAGAATTTTCAAAATAAATGGAATCTCAGCACATTATTTTTGGACACAGTAGACTACAAGTCGATTAGTCAATCCCAATCAAACCCGTCGCCTCCACAAGTAGTGTAATCCATTAAATTCCCATTAAGCTTCGAAAGATGTGTCGTATTTAATATTTCTCTCAGTCGACCGTATTTTTATCGAAGGTCATCAGAGATAGCGTTTTTAAACTTAGCACTTCTCGCCGCTAGAGTTTATAAAAATTCTATCGCAAATTTTATAGAGTAAACCAACATCAACACTCCAACCCTACCTCCCCCACACAAATTATATTTAAGTTGGTTTTCAAATATCTTTTAAAATTCAATAGCAAACATAATTCACAATTAGTTCAAACATTGTTTAAAAAGTAAATAAAATATACAAATATTTTTGAAATTTGTATATATTTGTTGAAACTAATTGTGAATTATATTCATTATTTCATTGAATTTAAGAAAAAGAGAGAAAAAGAGAATAGCGAGAATGAGAAAACAGAAATAGTAGTGTGCAAACTATTAAAGCATTGAAGCATTGAAGAGTATAAAAACTTCAGTTTTACCGAAGTATAATTTTTTTCTTTTTCTTAATCAAATTCTTATACCCGTCACACAACACACATAAATAAGACATTTTGGACCCAACTTTCTGCATGTCCGTCTGTCCGACTGTTAAACTTTTGCTTCTCTTGGCAACGACAACTTTGTGTGTCAAAATCAATGTGCCACGCCTACTTTTAAACATTATATAAATAACGCCCATTCGCTTTAAATTAAATAAAAAAACACTTTTAATTGCAATTGCAGTGCAGAGAATCGGGCCGCTACACCATACAAAGTCACCTTAGACTTTTTGGTTTTTTTATGAAAGTTTTGTATACCCTGTACCCAAAGGGTATATAAAGTTTGTGCGAATGTTTGTAACAGATAGAAGTAGGCTTGATAGATCCTATAAAGTAAAAATATACTTGTTTACCATTGGAAGGGGAAGTCGAACTAGCCATGACAACGATGTCCGTACGTCCGTCATGCGTCTGATGAAAAGATTATCCGGAGACTATATAACAGATAGAGCTACCATATTTGAAACTTAGACTATCCTAAACCATCAAGTGTGGTCTAGCCCCATTTTGAGGGGTACCCCCATACAAATCTATCCCAAATTTTTGGGTTTTTGCATAAAAAACATCTTTGTTTCTTATTAAAAAAAAAATCTAAATTTAGTATAAACTATGCCTACAATAGTCCCAATAAAATATTCCAATATGGGTAGGACAAAAAAAAAAAATTAGATAGAGACACCATACAAATTTACCCCATTTTTCAAGTTTTTGCATGAAAATCCAATACAATACAGTTTGGTACTAAGATAAGATTTAACTTGAGGTACATAATGATTGGGAACAGGGTGTCTTGCAGTAGATTGTAGCAACCAAAAATTTTTGGTTATACTCCACCCTGAATAGCCCCCTTGTGAATTATATGTGAAGAGGTATTTTCGCATCGGTTTAACCGAATTTCAAATTTTTCCTGATTTTTTTTTTTATGCAGCAAAAAAAAAATTGTTTATTATTTTTAAAATTGAGCAAAAAATTCATTACAAATGAAAATTATATTTCACTAAATTTGATTGCATTGCATATAATTTTTTTTTTTTTATTTTTTTTTTTAATAAAATTTGCTTTTAAAATAAATATTTACTTTACTAAATGAATTTGTTGCATTTGTTATTTTTGCATTAAGTTTTGAGTTTTGTCTAAATGTAAAATAAAAAAAAAAAATAAAAGTAAAAAGTGATACTTAGTAGCTATGCATAATTTTTTTTCTCGTTTTTTTTTTTTTTTTTTTTTGTATAAAAACTTACCCCAATGCGTCCGAGCAAAAGCGCGTCCATTTCACCGCCATTTTGTGCCACTGGCACTGTTGTTATAACGGAGATAGTGGGCTCCTGTTGTGCGCTTAAATCGACCGACATGCTGTTCTGTTCTATTTGATCTTTGAAAGAGCGACAAGTGTCTATATAGGATATATATTTTTTTGTTTTATGTGTTGAAGTTTTTAAACTATGCTGCAGCTTTTTTTTATGTTTTTTTGTGCTTCTTTGTACAGTTCCGTTGAATTTGGGGGCTGTGCGCTTTTGTTATTTATATAAATTTAAAAATATATTTTTATATTTTTTTTTATTTTTTAAAAGTTTTTTTTGATTTTTATAGTTTCATTTATAAAAATATGCCTTTGCAAATTTTATTTAGCAAATTTTTATTCTTTGTGCTTTTAAGTTTTTTTTTTTGTATTTTTTTTTTTTTATTTAAATAATTTGAATATTTTTCAGTTAAATTGAAACGCAGTTGGTTCGGGATATGTTATTGTGCTCATTTGATTCCATTAGTTTTCATTTGATTTGTTTTAATTTTAAATTTTTTTAAGTTTGGTCTTTTTTTTTTTTTGTTGATGGATTTATTGTTTCATTCACATTTTGTCTTTTAAAAAGTTCAAGTTTGTTTAAAAAGTGTGCAAATAAAATAGAGATAAATTTCTATTTTTGCAGTTTATATAAAATTTTATAACTTTTTTTTTTTTTGCTGTAAGAAGATAAAAATGCTTATTTATGCATTGCTCAACGTTTTTTTTTTTCGTTAACAAATCTCAAGCATTTTTTGCGTACTTAAATCCAATAAATCAAAAAAAAAAAAAAATTGTCAACTGACCATTTTGTAAATTTTTGCCAATTTATTTTTCGTCTTTATGCGTTTAAATTTATTTTAAGTGTTTTTTGTATTTTGCTGTATAATAAAATGCGCAGCTACAGTTTGCTTATATTAAACAAAAGCTGCGCTACTCTACAATTTTATAGCAAACTTTTTGTATTTCGCTGTTTAAAAATTCCTGTTGCATACTTTTAGAGCCATTTCCGGTTGTCGCAATACAAAAAATAAGAAAATCCTAACAAAGCAGAAATGTATAAAATAGTTTGGTTGCAACGTAAAAAAAAAAAAAAAAATACTCGCAGCGCATCTGAAGAACAAATAACAAAAAAAACAACAAGAACAACGTTGAGAAAATCATCAGCACTCAACATCATCTCAGAATGCAAATTATGTAAAGATGTTGCAAGACGTTCTTCAAGACGAACATTAAAGATTTTGTGGTTTTATATATTTTTAAAACGCGTGTTACACCGGAAAAAAAATTTATAGCAACTTTAAGTGGAAATTTTTTCAAAGTGGCAAATTAAAAAAATGTATCCAAAAAATATTTTAAGTGTTTTTGAATTTTTGCATTTCAATAAAATCTTTTTTTTTTTTTGCAGTGTATAAGCTACTCAAACACACACACCCACACAAACAGAGTTATACGCATAAAAATGCAATTTTGTTTCAACATTTTTATGCAAACGTTCAGTAGCACAATTTTAGCACGTTGCGTATACTTAATGTTCGCTTAGCAATAAGCTTTAATAACTTAAATTGTCTTAACACTTTTAAATTGGAGCCAAAAAGTTTGAGAAAAATTGTTTTAACTTTAAATTGCGCTACAAATTGAAACTATTTTCAAATTAAAATTTATGTCAAATTTCGATGCTCAAATGTGTCTGTCCGCTTGTCTGTCGCTTCATTAAAATTCCAATTATCAAATTTAAATCAAAAGCTGAACAAAATACAATGGCTTCTTGCAATAATCGCGTTTTAGTTTGTGTTAAATAAACAAATTTCCGTCAGCTAAAATAACAAAACAAAAACAAAGAACAAAAACAACAACAATGTCAACAAAGCAATTAAGCAGCATTAAACGAGTAGTAGCTGCAAATTAGTGTTGCCAAAATAAAATAACTTTCCGTGATTTTTTCACAGTGATTTCAACTGAGCGAATAAATTGAGCAGCAGTAAACAGACAGACAGACGGACATGTTTAAGTCGATTCGTCTCGTCGAGGTGATCAAGAATGAATCGATAGGTTAGATTAGAATGGCCGACGCGAATTTCGCGACGTCACCTAGAACAGATAGGCAATTTGTGCTACCATATGATCCCTCTTTTATTTTCTCCAACTCGATATCTTTACTTCATTGTAATTTGAAATAAAAAATGTAGTCAAAAAAAGTAAACTGTGCATATCTTCTGAAGATTAAAACTTTCTAGTTTTTCTGATCTTTTAGTTTGGATAGTCAAATTATGAGAATTTGCTCATTAAACTCCTTAATAGGAGTGTAGAAAAGGATCTAACCCAAATATCAAATATCAAAACTGTTTACTTACATACTAAAGAAATCAATAAAAAATGTAACCAAATGGAAAGAGAGGCATGCGGAATATTACACCTTAAAATAATTACATCATCCACTTGAAATTTTGTAAGACGAGTGTTTAAACTTTGGTTTTGACGAACGTATTGATTTTCTTTGATTGGAATAACTTTGCACTTGCCTCATTCAGATTTTAGATTTAACATGGAAATTCGAATAACAAGTTTTTTAGACAACCACTTAAATAAGTTTAGGGTTCTGTACAGTCTCACTTGCTAAATTGAGTTCCGTAACGAGATTTTACTCTGACAGGTCAATTTGATGTACCGAACTGAACCTATACCATTTAGCTCTGATAAACGCATTAATGCAACAAACTAGTTCAACTCGTTTTTTTAAACTTTTCTTGTGAAAAATATAATTATTAATACTAAATACAATAGTTTGAGTTCAATTTAAGTATACTCTTTAAAGTTCCATCCGCCTCAACGTGGTTAACTTGCTTCTCGCTAGCTCTTGGCACAACGGTGTCTTCCGAAAATTCGAAGATCAGAGCATCTGCTGCAAAAGACACATGTTTTAGATCGTCATTTTGATTTGGTTCCTTAAATTCTCTTATTTTACAGGTACTCTCGTCTCTCACACAATCTCCAATCTCATCCTTCAATTCTATTTCATCGCTTTGACGTTGCTTGCAAATTTTTCATCTCGGATATCAATCCTCTCTCGCAATTTTTTTATATTTTGCTGTGTTTCAGTAATTTCTTTGTGAAGGGTATTGATAATTTTTTTAATTTCCTAAAAGGTTCAAAGATATCTTCAAAAATATATTCTTCTGAAGCCACAAACAAAAAATAATTTTGAAAAAATCATGACGACTTTTTCTAATATAAAATATCAGATACAAATTTACAACCTTTTTCCCGCCGATTCGTCCATAGTGTGTCCAATAAATTAAAACACCCAACACATATTAAGAGAGTCACAAGAAAAATGCCGATCAGCTGTGCAATACAGAACTCAAGGCTAATGTCAAGGCTGTGTCTCGCAAACATTCTGCCACAATTATCGTTTCCAATCAAAAAAAAACTATTGTATACTGCAGAATTAAATTCGTAACGCGCACGTTTAAAAGAATTTGGTTTATTTTTTATTCTTCTTAAAATTAATTCAAATATAAAAATATATTTTTTAGTCTATCACTGACAAACGACAATTTTACAATGCGACAATTTATAAAAAAAAATAAAAAAAACGAATAAAAAATATTTGCTTACTAAGTTACAAAAAAATTTTAAAACATTACAAAAATAACAAAAAAACAAGGCAAAACGTTAACTTCGGTGGAACCGAAGCTTATATACCCGTCTCACGTATTTTTAAATTGTTAATGTGGTTTCATGAGTGGCTTAAATAGAACTTCGAGATGGGATGCGGCGGGGTCAATGGTCTGATGCAACTCACGTTGTGTGGGACCTATGCCAAAAACTGGGCGTGGCAACTTGATTTGATATTGGATGATAATAAAAGTGTTTTTACCCAATTTGGAGTCAAATCATTATTAAAAAATAACCATTTTCATATAACAACTCGAAAATGGGCGTTAAGTTTGTATGGAGACTTTAAGTAAAAGTGGGCGTGACACTTTCATATTCAAACTTGATCTGGTCGTTGCCAAGAAAAGCTTAAGTTTCAAATTTCCGCTAAGTATCTCCAGTAGTCTCTGGGTAAATCGCGTTAAAATAAGCAGACAGACGGACATGGCTAAATCGGTTCGTCTCGTCTCGTTGGTATGTTGGTGTAGCAAAACAGTTCAGTAATCGCCGATTGTTTTTCGGGAATGTGATTTAATCACTGTTTTGCATTTACTGTGATTTTCAAGTCGCCGTCGCTTATCACACTGTGATTCGAAAATCACTCTTTTTGCTAACACTAGTGCAAATTAATTGTTATTCAGTAGTAATGAAATTGAATTTTTGTGAGTTTTTCAACTAAAGCCTGTGTCTGTGCTTGAATTTTACGTATGTATGTATGTGATTGTATGTATGTATATGTGCGCCATACGATAAACAAAAGATGTAAACAAAATTGAAAATATCTTCATACGCACAGCAACAGTTGGAAGAACACAAAAGAGAAAAATATATAATATAAGACAGCTGGGGTAACATGCAGTGGATAACTTAGTTTCTATTGAAAATATTCTCTAAGGAGAAGAAGAGCATATTGAACTGTATGTCAAATAACAATAATAATACATAATAAGGTACGTCAGGTATTTGACAGCAGCAGCAGAACAAAAACAATTGGAAGTGCTTATTGAAAAGCTTAAACAAAACAATTTCAATAACATATTGGGTATATTAGAAAGTTTATAATTTTTTGCAGTAAAGCACATACTTCAGACGTCTAAAATGAAAATATTCGAATACACCGAAGCGCTGCGTTGCGTTTAATATTTGCTGTTGTCTGCTGTCCGTCCGTCCATCCGTCCGTCTGTCTGTAGCACATCATTGTCAAATTATCATGTGTACTGAGCGTGTTGTTAAGTGAACAGTTAAAGAAACAAACCGAGTAAGAATATAGTATATTGTGGGTGCAGCTTGTTGACACGTTTAAAATTTCATTTTGAATATGAGTAGCAACGGCAACAAATAACAAGAACGACAACTGCCGAAATATACGCGTCAATGTCAAATTGCGATGTATGAGCAATTTATACATAGTATGGCATGGCATGGTATGGTAAAGCAATGAAATGGTATTAACAAACACAAACACACACACAAATACACAACTACAAATACAAATAAATGTATATGCGAATGCGTATCCTTTTTATTGCTCTTGTTTTGTGTTATCTCTCATTTGGACGCTTGCAGACAATCATATAAAGCGTATAAAACGATAGCACAAACCTTAAAAAAAAAAAAAAAAACACAAAAAAAAATTCAAAACCCAAAATGGAGAAAAAAAAAAAAGTAAAATAAAATAAAATATATAAAATAATAATAAAAAAAAATTAAAATAACTCTGCCTAAATCGAAGTGTAAAGCCAACAAAATGGCAACTAAGTGCGAAAGCGTTAAGGCATGCGATAAAATACAATCACAATAATAATAATAATAAAAAAGAATACAAAAAAAAATATGAGAATGAGTAGAAGAGACTCGTAAAAAAAAAATATATATATAACACACACACACACACACGCATGAAAGTCGCTCATGCTATGCAATGAAGCAAGAGTGTCAAAAAGGACACTGTAAAATTGACAAAAAAAAAAAAAAAAGAAATAATAAAAATAAAATAAAAAATAATTTTAAAAGAATTCAAACGAAAAAATAAACAAAAATCGAATAAAAACGCCAACACATAAATGGACGCAAAGCGATTTACTCGTAAAACAAATATGTTTTTAGTCTTCGTAAATTTAGTAATGACAAAGCCTAAGTACGCTGCATGAAACATGCATTAGAGTTGGCAAAGAGAGTGATTTTTGAAAATCGCTGTGACTACAAACAGTGATTAAATCACAGTACGCGAAAAGAAAAATCAGCGATTACTGAAAATTTTCACTGTTCGCGAAAAGTGATACACAAAATCGCCTCTACGTAAACTGTTCACCAACACAACAATCGACAATTGACAAGTGATCCTTTGTACATGTAGGACCAGAGCCATCCAGTACAGTTAAGAAATCGATCAGCGATTTTAACTGTCAACGTTCAAAGTGGCTTAATCTGCTCGATCAAAGTGTAGGACACTTGTGGTGGCAAAAATAGTGAGTGATTAGCGACTTAAAAATCACAGTGACTGAAAACAGTGATAATTTCGCAGTACCCAGAAAAACAATCAGCGATTACGAAGAGTGATACACAAAATCGCCGCGAACTGAACTGTCTCGCGACAAGCCGACTTTGTCAGAATTCATTGAAAAAATAAAATCGTAAGTGATGCAGATATGTTGCATGGACCATAACTTTTGAAGTGCACACCAGTGCAAAATGTTTTTAATGAAAAGTTGGTACTCAATGTGCCCAGATTAATTAGTTCTTACAAATTTTTGCTCGTTTTTTGCACCTATCAAGTAAATTGCCTATGTCCGTCTGTCCGTTTTTTTTATTAAAATATGCGCATAAACCAAATTTGAAGCAAAATATCTTCTCATTCAGAGTGAAAAATGTATGTCTATAACAGACTAAAGCAACTGAACTGAACTGACCTGATAGACCAAATAAAGTGATCAGCATCAATAGCAAATCTATACACTTACTATACGAATAGTTATATTATATTTGTCTGTTCATCTGTACTGTTTGATTGACTAAAAGAATTATATATACAATTTTTTTTCTAGTCTAATGGACGCACATTTAGTACAAATTAAAGCAATTAACAAATTAAAAAAAAAAAAAAAAAAGAAGAATAAAGGAAAAATAAAGCGATAGACTAATGCGCAAGAAAACCAATGAATGGTTTCAACGAAAGAATAGAATTTAAAAAAAAAAAAAAAAAAAGGAAAAGGAAAAAAAGTAAATTTAAATCGCAAACATTTCAAATGAAAAATCGAGCGAAAAAAAGGAAAAAGGAAAGGATAGAAAGAGAAAAAAAAAGCAAATACATGAATGTGGTTTAACGCTTCATTTGATTGAACAAATTTATATGGTAGATTCCACTTAAACAAATCGCGCGTGCTTACACATACACATAAAAAGAGTGAATGGTACACTTGAGTTTGTGTGTGTGGGTGTGTGTAGCTAAAGCTTAGCAATTGTTTGAAATAATTGATGGGGTTATGCATTGGTCGATTCTAAAAAGCCCATTCAAATGGTCCATCTTTCTGTCTGTCTATCTGTATCTCGAATGTTTGAAGTACTTTAACGCTGACATTACAATTTGACTCGATTATATGCTATTCAGTCAATTCAATACAACAACGACAACGACGATGAAGACAGTTTGGCATTTTATAGAATAGAAATTGAAAACCGCCAAATCAATGTCAAGGCAAACGGCGCCACCAATTGGCAGCTACAAAAATGTCAATAATTGGCCAGAGTACATACGTTCAAATACAATAATAATGACTAAGAGTTAACGTTGGAATATTAGAGGGGCAATGTTGAAAATATATTTTATAAAATTGTTTAAGAAACAGAACAGAACGACTACAACGTACATATTCTCATGGGGAGAACGCTAACGTTTTCGCTGCTGCTGTATCTAAGTGCAAAACGTATCGCAATATATTCATACAATGTAAAAGGATACAAGATACATACCATACCATATGTATGCGATAGAACTTGAAGTAGCTAAGCGTATACATACACATATACATATGTATGGTATGGTATGGTATGGTATGGTATGTATGTGTAGTGGGTGTCAGTGCGAACGCGATTCAAACTGACACTTCTGTTGACACATGTCAGCCAATGTAGAGTGTTATGTACATACATACGTACATATCTATAAGTGCATATACATATATATACCATATATACTCGTATGTATAGCATCTACACAATAAAAATGTATGCATGTATGCATTTCTGCCGCCATGTTGTTTATTTTATTCTCCAACCATATGCGAAATGCTTTTATTATGCTTAGAAAACAAAAAAAAAAAAATGGAAAAAATCTAACATTGCGTATGCGTAATATTTGAAATGCAACTCAACTTAACGTATGCAAATATCTATTCATATTAAATTTTAGCTAGACACACGAGTATATGCAATTATAGTTGTTGCTTTTGTTGTTCTCGTTGCTATGAATTATTAAATTGCATTCTATAACGTTTTTTTTGAGAATCTTTTTGTATCTATTCTGTGCGTCACACTGACGAGGCATACTCTAAAATGGCTTAATGGATGCTTCCCTAATTACTTAGAGAACCAAACAAGTCTTAGCAAAGCACCCAATCTAGCATTTAACCACCAAACTTTTTGTTAGTTGTGGGCACTCCAATGTCACCTGTTGTGGGCACCCTACACGTAACGTACAAAAATTTTGTATAATAAAATTTATGAGAATTAAAATTTTATGGAACTATGGTATCCAACTCTGGGAGATGGCAGCTGAATCCAACATTGAAATCTTACAGCGTTTCCAGAGCAAGCTGCATCGCAGGATCATACGTGCGCCAACCTACGTCAGAAACTCCGTCAACCACAAAGATCTAGCGAACTAAATTCGGAACCCGCTACATCTCCAGACTATCATGAAAATCACTTAGCAGCAAACATACTCGACAACAGTCAACACACAAGGAGGCTCAAAAGAAGTCACCCCCTGAACCTACCCTTCAGACCTGAATTAAACTGGTGAAACCACTGTTCTTATTTTTGTAAATTAATTGTAAATTTTTTTTTAATTCATTTCGTTTATGCTGGCATGAACCTGTGATATTCCCCTCATGTGATGTATAATTTAGTTGAAAAATTTGCTTATTGTCTTAAAAAAAGACAGGTTGTGAATAATCTTAAAGTGAAAAAAAAAATTTGATTATTAAGGGTGCCCACAACTGGGTACAGCATTTTAGCTCCCAAAAATTATTACTTTACTTTAATTTGAGTAACTCATATTCAATGAATATATTAACATGCTTTCTCTGCTGAAAGTCATCTAGCTATCCACTGTGTAATATACATTTGGTCCAAAGTTATAAGGGTGCCCACAATAGGCACACTTCACCTATCAGTGTTTCGGTTGTCAGTTTGTATCATATTAAAGAAGGAATTCTCGATTCTTTAAAATATATGCATATACTCTTGTTCAGCTAGACGCAACGAATCAATAAAGCCACGTCCGTCTGTCAGCCAATTTTACCGTTTGTTTTTTACTACAAGTTCCATTCGCTTAGTTTTTAAGATATTGAGCAGAAATGTCAAACATAAGCTTCAGTAAGGACTGCTACATTTATCATGGCCAGGGTACGATGCCTTTTTGGGCACTGCTTCAATACAACCAACAAACCAACCATATTAGAGATACTTACAAAAAAATTTTTTTTTTTTTTTTTCACTTCAAATTTTGGGGGAAAAATATAAACTACAGATTTTCTTGGAATTGGACTACTATAACATATAGTAAATGATGTAATTTTTGGTAACATAATTTGAGCATATGCTAAGAATGAGATAGTCATAAGTCCTGTACTCTTCTTAGAGGTGGAGAGCTATATGTAGATAGTGCACTATCGGCACTATCGATATTGTGCACGATAGTGTCATCGATAGTTACACATCACTATGAGTTTACTCATATGAGTTGAGTTTGCTCATTTGAGTTTTTTTTTTTTTTTGACTCAACACGATCATTGTTCAGCCAAACGAGCAGAAGTAAACTCAGCGAGCAAAACAAATGTATCAATGTTGATTGATTTTAACTCAAGTCTAAAAACATATGCGAGCGTTAGCTTGAGCGGTTGAGCCGAATGGATTGATTATGCGGCTTTTGTTCGTGTATGAACGTCTTCGCGCTCAACGAAAGCCGTTATCTGGCCTCACTTCCGCTTAAAGTATGCGAATTATTACACATGCTGCTGCAAAATAACTTTGTATCAAATTGTAAGATTTGAGGATTTTCTTATTCAAGAGACGAATATGTTCAGATAAACGCATTAAGTATAATTTAATTCGATTGAAAGAAAATTCATAACGTTTACTGTTTGCGTATTTCTTCTATTAAGCACGTTATTAATTAAACAATTATTTTAGAGTAGTTCTTTAATACACAAAACAAAAAAAACAAAAAAACGCACAAACATTAAATGAATGAATGAATGCACTCACCTCACACACACACACAACTTAGTTGTGTAGGTAGATTTTCATATTTTAATAAACTAACCGCATAAATTAATGTTAAGAAGCATTGGGCCATGAAGAGAATGCAAAAGATATGGCAACACAAAAGTTGTTGTACAACACAAACGAACAAACAAACAAACAAGCAAACAAAGAAAGGTTAAAGCGAGAGCGACGTAGTGCGACGTAGTGAAGAGGTCATGGCACTTGATTTACGCATGCACATTGGGACAGGCGCAAATGGACTGAAGGACGACTTTATGCAGCCACGAGTCATCGTCAACGTTCTGAACGCTGTACGCTGTACGTGTTTATCGCTAAGACTCTGACTGCCTGCCTGCCTGCCATTTTGTTTTTTTTATTTTTATTTTCATTTTATTTATTTTAGCTTTTTTTTTTTTTTTTTTTTTTGCCATATTTTTACTAAGCGCTCGACTTGACTTGTTTGTTGCTTTTTGGGGTTTTTGTTTTTTATTTGAAGCTGAAACTGCTAAGCGAATACTTGCATATTAATGAATGTTAATTGAAGCGCATTTCATGCTCATTAAGTATACACAGCGGTATAAACATCTAAGCGAATTACTCGTACTGTTAGTCTCTTTCTCTCTCTCTGTCCGTCTGTCCGTCCGTCTGTCTATCGTTTAGTCCACATAGCTTTGAAGAAACTTAATGGAAAAAAGGTGAACAGTCGCTAATTTTATTACAAGTTAAAAGCGGCAAAAAAAAAAAAAAAAAAAAAAAAAAAAAAAAAGTTAAGTAGAAAGTCAAATAAAAGCTGCTCATATAAGGTTATAAAATGTTTTACTTAGTTAGTGTTCTGTTTGTGGCTTAGAGAAAAATAATACTTAGCAACTGCATGGCATGGACCTTGTCTACTAAAACTAACAGAAATGCACACTGGGGAGCTATAAATATTTGACTAGCTAAAAGCAACGAATATAATGTGATACGTTATTACTATTTGCATATCATGTACGAGTATATACATGCTTATATATATTATGTATCTATTTTAGTTGTATATAAATTTATCTATTTTATTTTACGCTAAAATATTTCTATAACTTATCATGCATTACATTTCTTTGATTTACGAAAAACTTCTTTGAGTATCTTTGACCAGCGATGCGTGTCTAGTTTTAGTTTTAGTTATGTATTCTTTTTTTTATGTCAGCCGGAAGCGCACTTCAAGCATTTTGTCTTCTGCAACGTCACCGCCATTTTGTGTAGATAGAGGCAAGCCTTTACTTAATTTCTTCTTTTTTTTTTTTTCAAGGCATGTAGTCTGTCGGTTGCATGTAAGTGGAAAACATGAAAATTTGATGCAAACAACGACAAATAGGATGGTACATTGTGTGTCTGCTTTGCTAAATTGGGTATATTCGAAAGTTTAAAGCAATATTCGAATGTGAACACGTCCCAACTCAGTGTAAGAGGTGAACCATTGTAATAATGATGCCGAAACACGGCAAGATCAAAACCAAAGCGGCATCATACAGACCCATTAGCCTCTTATCTTGCCTGTGTAAAGAGTTTGAGAATATACTGCCTTCAAACTTAACACACATATATCGAAGAGAATAGTCCCTCGACCGATGATGGAGTTTCCGTGGAGGCACCACACTATGCTGAGATCTGAGAAGTTATATAAAGGCTTAAAACTAACAAAGCGGCAGGCGCAAACGAACTAGCCGCAGAGTTATTTAAGACCGGGAAAAGTCTTCTGCAAAATATGGACTGGTGAGCGTATGCCCAATGACTGAAACCTTCTTCTGTTCTGTGCCCAGTTTAAAAAAACGGAGACCCTGCAGTCTGCGCAAACTATCGCGTAATTAGTCTGCATCCAATCGTTTATAAAATTTAATATTGGCGTAGGAACAGTACCAGTGCGCTTTCCGTCGACCATCGACTCCATATTTACACTACACAAATTCCGAAAATGCTACAAAGTGGGCGCATGCTATTGAACACTCGTCGCTAACAACCCCGAATCAAGGTGCAGCATATGCCGATGGATGAATGGTTGGGAAATCTAATCGCTAATATGGGGACTCTGGATACCTGTCGCTTTCCAGTTTCAATTAGACTTTCTGTGTCAACGTTGCTTTGTAACAGATGACTTTTTTTCCAGATTTAATTAAAAATTTGTATATGGAAATTTATTTAAACTTTTCATGAGTGCGATGCAGCTCTCAATGCTCAAACCGAAGGGTTAACTTTGTATGCGCTCTCCTCTATTTGATCAGCTGAGTTGCTGGATAATCTGTTGTCAAGACGATTTAAAAGTAGGGCCGTGGCATCCCACATTATTAAATTAAATAATCTCCCAGTCCAGTGATATTTGATAGGTCCGCTTTATCTACAGACGCTTTCTATTTGAAGGCCCTGATGTGTAAGAGTTTAAGATATGTAAAAGAGAAAATCCAATAAATAAAAATCTGGAAAAAAATCTTTACAATTTAACACAATAAAAGTCTTTGCTGCAAACAACTTTTGCATATACCCCATATTTGTATGTGTACGTACGTCTGTCTGTGCTTTTATGGAAATTATGCATGAGCACTTGAGTGCCGAGAACATTTTGCAGGTTTTTACATTGCATATAAACTATTCTAAGAGGCTACTATAAAGCACACAGACACATACACACACATACATAAGTATTGTACTAAAAGATTCAAGATTCTAGCAAAACAGCAACAGCAGCAGCAAACTGGAAGGTGTGTGTGCGTATATTGTGCGCTAGTTTTCGAAAACGTTTTACATATTCAAATATATGATACCAACGATACGATACTATACACACATATGTATGTATTTATATAACAGCCTGAATACCTGCCTAGCTTCTTTAAATGCCTTTTGGACTTTGTAGTTACCTTAGCGACACCGTTTTGTTGCCAACGTTTGGACTTCGAATTTCGTTTTTTCAAAATAGACAAAAAAAAAAAAAAAACGATAAATTTTGAATGTTTTCATGGCATGCAAAACTTGAGCTTATTGGAATTTAATGCTGATGTCGATGCTTAGTCAAAATGATTTTATTACACAAAAATATTTGAAAAAAAAAAATAGCTAAAAGTTAGTATGTAGTATGTTCGTCCGTCAGTGCATCTTACTGTATTATTTTCGTGGCAAAAAAACTATTTTTCGATGCAGTTTTCTATAGAATTGTTTCATTAAGAAGACTTGCTTCCTTCAAATTATTATATTTTGTTGTTGAATTTATCGAGTAAAGTCATTGAAAGATTGCGCTGCAAAAATTTATAAGATGAAATATTTTTATTTAATATTTTTGCATTTTCAGAAAAAAAAAAAAAAAAATTGGTGCATACTTTTTGGCGTAAACTGTTTAATGATATAAATTAAACCATGTACGCTTGGGACACTCCTAGGCGCCCACCAATTTGATCCATATTCAATACACGTCTATAACTATGTTTTACCAGTAGTCCAACTGATTTTCAGTAAGATAGAAAACTATTTGCATGTACTTTCCGTACAAAATTTTGAAAAAAAAATATTGATATAGGGCTTTGGGAGGTTCCCCTAGAGACTAAAGAAAATAATCCATTTTTAGCACACGTCTATATTTCGATAAGATAGACAACTTTTTGCATGTATCTGCCACACAAAATCCCCCTAGCAACTGACACATATCAACCATTTGCGAAATTTTGCTCAACTACTTCAAATTCAATAACTGTGCAAAATTTCAACATCACTCCTGAAACAATTCTAGTCTTGGCAAAAAGTGTGATTTTTGAGTCGCAGTGTGATTAGCGACTGCGACTTGAAAATCGTTGTGACTGCAAACAGTGATTAAATCACAGTTTGCGAAATGTCACAATTCAAATCGTTTTCTATTTATATTTTTGTTGCGATTGCGCTTTCACCATTCAATAGTTTCAATAGACCGCTCCTTTAGTGAATTGCACATTTTAACGAATCAAGCGTTTGGCAAATGTACCAACGATTTGTACAGTTTCGGTGTTCAAGCGAAAGATTTGCGAAGAGTGATAAAAGCACCAATCACTGTTAAATGAACAGTTTTACTGTTCGCGAAGCGCGGATACAAAAAATCACCGACATCTGAACATGTTCACTGAGCAACAAAAAAATCGCAAATCACTACTTTCAGTTGCAGTTTGACGAGATTGCGATTTTTAAATCACTGTGAAAAAATCACCGAAAGTGTTCTGTATGCCATATGAAACCAAACCAAAGCTTAGATAAGTTTCAGTTTCAGCATAATTGAAGCTTAAAGAAAAAAAAAATAATTTGTATTATTTCTATTTTATTTAATTTTTTTCCTACTTATAACTCAACAACGGCACTTGACTTGCCAATCCGCTTTTGTATGTAAGCTTGCATTTTCTCATTTCTATTTTTTTTTTTTTTTTTTTTTTTTTTTTTTTTTTACAATTTAATTAAATTCCAGTCAAGCACTTAAAGTTCGCTTAACAAAATGACGCCAGCTAAAATGCTTAAAACGTAAAAGATGACAACGGCATTGTACTACGCACTTGCTGCAATATTTCGTATCGTTTACAGTGAGTGAAGCTCTGCTCCATTAGTGTTTTCTTAGACTTTTCTATAAATTTAGCTCAATACAGCTCAATGAACATCATTAAAAATATATTAAAAAATAAATAAATAAAAATTTATAATAATAAAAATAAATAAGAAAGCAGCTAAATGCAAATTTGTAGCCAGGGCAGAAGCGTCTGCTTATTTCCAATATTGAGTACAATAGACTTCAATTATTGAAGCTAGCAATAGCCGCTTTGTGTGCTGCTTCAATGATTATTAAAATTTTTGTGTAAATTAAAATTATGAAACCTCAAAACGTGACACAACACAAAAAAAAAAAAAAAATGGAAATTTGAAAGTCAATGCGGCATAACAGCTTCAAGCTTGAAGTAAATCGAAACGACTTCAATGGAAGGCGACATTTATAACGCTTTTCTTTTTTTTTTTCTATTTAGCATTTAAACGCATGCTTTGTACGCAGTCATGCTGCTTTTAGCAACGTTAATAGCCGGAAATACTGCTATAAGGCATAGAACGCAAAATTGTATTGTTACGGTCTGTTTATATATGATGGTATATTAATTTTATAGCAGTGTTTGTAACAAAGAAAGCAAGAAAAAAGCAAAAAGATTTGCAAAAATTTCGATTGTATTTTTTTTTTTTTTTTTTTTTTCTTCGATTATCAGTTCAATGCTTTTGTTGAATGCGTGTATTATTTTCATTAAATATTCGCTTTAAATAATAAATTTGTATTTTTACACACGCAAATTGCTTTTATTTGTTATTAATTGAGTGGTTGTATTTTCTTTTGGCATGCTTTATGCTCTTGTAAATCAATTGAAAGGTTTTTTAATTTAAAAACAAAATAAATGCAAAAAAAAATCCTCAAAATTAAATGGAATATTATTTATTTATGCAACACGGCTGCACAGTAAATCGTTCTGATTTCAATAAAAAAAACATATATATAAAAAAAAACGTATATACATAATCGTAAAATAAATATAAAACATGTAATTCTGTAAATTCCGTTTTTACGTTTCATACAAATTTTTGAAAAAAAAAAAAAATAAAAAATATTCATGTTAATTAAAATGTAAAATTGTATTGCATAGTTTGCGGCGCACATAAAAACTTTATGCGAATTTTATTAGCATTTTTTTTTTTCCAACCGTTTCATTTGATTTTTAAACTTTTTAATATAATCAAATACACATTACTGTCAGCGCCCTTATTTTTTTTTGTATGAAATTAGCCCTAGAATGTGTAGCTGAGCTAATTAAGGCACATTTTATATTAAGTTAGACGCCAAAATTGTTATTTTTGCCTTTAGCGCTCAAAAATTGATAATTTAAATTACCGATAATATTTTTTGAAAAGATTGAATACATTTTGAGCTAATTTGCATTAATTTCGTAGAACAAACTTTTTTATTTTATGTAACAACATCGAATTTGACCAAAACATATGACAAATGTTTTGAAAATATGTAGAAATTTGTATTGTTTCGAATTTATATCCATTTTCCATGAATTTTTCAATCTTGAGATAAAAAAAAAATTAATAAATTTGCAAAGAAACATTTAAAGAGTTTCTTTGGTTTTCTATAAGTAGGGAAGACCGGTAGAAGACCGAGTGTTGGCAATAAAACCACTTTCGGTGATTTTTTCACAGTGATTTCAGTGAAAGTAGTGATTTGCGATTTTCTTGGTGATTTTGTATATCACTCCTTGCGTACAGTTAAACTGTTCAGTAATCTTTGCTTGTTTTTCCGCGAACTATGATTTTATCACTGTTTGCAATCACTGCGATTTTCAAGTCGTAGTCGCCAATCACACCGCGACTTAAAAATCACTCTTTTTGTTAACATTACCTTTTACTGCAAATATTTGATAAATAAATTGCTCAATTTACTTTTGTATTTGTGCAATTAAGCTGTTGCTAATTATTACTTCATTCTTTTGTTTTTTTTTTTTTTGTTTTAAATTAATGGCAACAATTTTAATTACTACATTGAACCTTTTTGTTTTTTTTTTTTTATTAAAAATGACGAACTCATTGAATGAGTATAAAGAAAATATTAAAGCTTATTATAAACAAAAGTTGATGAATGATGGCAAGCAGCGACGGAAGATAAAATGAAAACGAGCTCAACATTTCAGACTCAATGCGGACATTGATGTTAACCTCGAATTGACCTTGACAGGTGCCGCGCGCATTTGCATTAAATAATGCAAACACAAAAACAAAACAAAAAAAATTTAATAAAAGCAAAAATACAAAAGAATGCATGCAGCTATTTGTATACACACACACACACACACACAAACACAATGTCTGCTGTTACATGGCATATAGAAAGCTATCATTATTTCAAAAATACAAAGTTACTTATTTACACATAACAAGATACAAAAGCAGCACCTGCTGCTGTTGCCATTGTTGCATTTGTTGTTTTTGTTTATTTCAAAATTTTCATATGCTCCTGTATAATTACTCAAGAAGATGATGCTGAAAATATTATACAGATTTCAGCCTTAAGGCTTCAAGACCTATGAACTTCAATTATGCTAGAACTGTATACAATTGCAACTGCAAGGATGCATAAAATAGTAGTTGCATCTGTGGCCAACGTCAACATCATCATCATCATCATCATGGTCATGATCATAATCATCATTAGCAACGTCGTCGCATCACGTTGCGCAAATCCAAAAGTTAAACATGAACTTTAATGTTGCTGCTCTTGTTGCTCTTATATACAAACTTAACTCAACTCAACTCAATTCATTCAATGTCCTTTGTTCACTTTGTACACTTCAAGCTATCCAATTCAGTCGTGCATTACAAAAACAGTTCGTGACTGTGTAAGTCACTGAATGACAGATTTCTGATTACAGTTACAGTAACAGACTACTTTGGCTATATAAAATAAAGTAGCTATTGCAATATTGTTCGTCATCATTTAATTTTAGTTATTTTTTTGTTAAAGGATGCTACTGGCTCGCGATATGTGTAGCATACTTTTAGCGGTTTGCTATATGTTGTCAGAAAAATCACTTAAGCGCGCACTTAATTATGATATTTGCACAGCTCAGCTCAGCTCAGTTCTGCAAGTTGTTTTCTCACGTTCACATTTTTTTTTTGTTTATTACAACTTTTTTTGACTTTTCGAAATTTTTGACTCTTGACTTGACTGGCGCTTTATTATTATTAAATGACTTACTGACTGCATAAATTTTTACGTGCCGTGCTATGAGTGTGCGAATGTAGTATATGACACGTAATCAATAATGAACAATGTTCACACAAAAACTTTTTCTTCATGCTTTTTCCTTCTTTTTGGTTTTTTTTTGTAATAAAAATAAAAAAAATAATAAAAAAGTTTTCTGCTACATTTTTCCCAAATGATTTAAATAGTTTTAATAAAATTATTTTTTTTTATTATTCATAAGTGGAAAAATGTATTTAATTAATGCTTGTGTTCTTTCAATATTTGAATCGTTGTGCAATTAAGAAGCAACGTATAGACAGACGGACAGACGGACTGCTTATATCAACTCTTGCTGTTATGCTTAATCAACTCTGACATTATTTTTTTTTCGACAACAAAATTAGACAGAAGATGGGACTCTGTTTCTCACCTTACTTGATTATTCTTGATTTTTGAGCTGAATGTAGCTAAAATTATTAGAAAATCAACTATTTGAATGAAACGTATATGCCTAATTCATTGCTTTAGTGCAATTTTAATTTACTTGCAGTGTTGCCTTTCAAATGAAAACAGTTTGGTTCTTATCGGTTGTATAGTTGGCACGTCCATAGCGGACATAGAAACATAAAGGAAAAAGAAAATACACCAACGGAGTTGAAAACCATTACAATTTCATTTTAAGCGCAGCCCTGTAAATGTACGGAGCTGTTAAAGTCTAAACAAAATAGTTTTGTGTTTCGTGGAAGAAAAGTATAGCGGATTCTTAAGGATTGTCCCAACTTCTAATAAAATCTTGTTCTTCAATGTGTGTATAATACGGCGATATTAATTATTTTTGCTACTTTTTGCACCGTTTCAAAATAAATTCAATTTTTTGATGCAAAAATTTGAAAAAAAAATTCGTCTGAGGACCGAAAAAGTAAAAAATTTTTTTGAACAAACTCTTTTAAATTTTGAGATGCCAATTAAAAGTGGTGAAATATAATTTTTAAGTCAATTTGCAACGTTTCAAAAATTTATTAAATTTTGTTTCTCAAAACAAATAAATTCATTTCATTTTATGTTATTAAAAGAAACAAACAAACAAATCAAATATGTGACCCACCTACGCATTCAATTTGATCTAAATTCATTTTACCGCAAGCATTTTGTTGTATGTCATTTAAGATACTTTTAGATGTGTACATACATCAAGACTTTATTTTATGATACTTATTTTCTGCTTAATTACTTTTTAAGCAACATTCAAAAGAACGCCTAAAGACGTGTACAAACAAGAATTTTATGTATGTATCTGTCTGTGTGTGTGTCTGTCTGTCTGTCCATATTGATGAAGTATTTTCACATTTTTGTATCGCAAGTCTATTTTGTTGCTTGGCAAAATTCTGACAAGTTCAATTGCTTTTGGCGTTGGGCGTGCGCATGCACACACACAAACACACACAGACAAAATGACACTCACAATCAAAGCTGACAATCGACACTGACATGCACGGATTTGCGAAAGCGTTGATATAACAGAATTTGCCTACAAGGCGTATGATTAATATTGCGTAAATCGAATCAATCACAGCAGCAGCAGTAGTAGCAACACAAAGCATTCTGGTTTGCTCTAGCATACTTAATCAGTATTAATACGTCAACATTAGTCACTCGCTCACTCACTCGCGCTCGCTCGCTCACTGAGCAAACGGAATTGTGGTAAGTAAGTCTCGGAAATCCGTAGACAAAACGTAGAGAAAATACAATAAAAATAAAAAAAACGAAAAGCAAAATAATTTAAGTCTACATTTAAAGCTGCAAAGAAGAGCACTTGGCAACAGGATATGCATATTGAGTCCATTTATTATTGTAATATGCTAAATTTAATACTTCCCTTTGCTTTTTTTTTTTTTACACCAAAAGAAAAGACCGCATATATATTTTATTCTTTATGCTAAAAGTCAGCTGTAAATCGTTAACTTCCGGCTAATGCATGCAGGCACTTTAATGGTCAAGAACCGTAAAGCCAAAGTTGGAAATTAAGAAACACAAAGCCACACATACTCGTACACGCATACACTCTGTCATCGGCGCGTGTGACATGCTGCAGGACATGAACCACACATTACTTATACTATACAATAGCATAGAAGGTAACGTAGCAAACAAAATAATAGTTTGGCATAGAACATAGGAGATGTGTGTACGCTGCCAGTCAGCGTATTTTTAGCCATAAAGTGAAAGTGAACTTTGTGACACATAGTAAATCTTTATTATGTGACAAAATAAAAAAAAAAAACAAAAAAATGTACAAAGTTGCACTGACTGCTTTTATTTTAGTTAGTTACATACGCAGTGCGTATACGTAATTTCTCTCGCAGCGGCCTACATTACGTATACGCAATGTTAGCATTTAATTTCTTTTTGCCTTGAACGCCTGTTTATTGTTTTCGTTTTTTAACGCTTCAATATCAAGTTTTGCCAAATGCTTTAATTCTATGTATCCTTTGGCCTTTTTGATATTTTATACGCAACACTTTAAAAAACAAAAACGAAAAATAAAACGATTTTCTGGCAGTAAAAGATTTTATGTTATTTTAACTTTGTACGCTATCAAAATTGGATACATTACGATATGCAAAAGTGGTAAATAGGAAAATGTGTAGATCCCCGACAATGTCGAAACAAAAGCTTGGATAGAAGTTTTTATTCTATACTAGCTGTAATAAGCATAATAATATTCCTATTGAATGGAACTCCTATAGCTCTTATCGCTCTAATATTGTTGGAGTGCTGATAGACATAGCTAGTTCGTACTTTATAGGGTCTATCTAGCCTCCTTCTATCTGTTCGCAAAACAACTTAATATACCCTTTTACCCTTTGGGTACAGGGTATAAAACGGAAAATCTTCAACTTCGAAGAACCGAATGAATACATACGTTTTTCTTTAATGAATATGTTGGTCCGTATGGGGGCTATATTCTACTTCAATCGTGTGTATCCAACTGAGAACATGGATTGCTCAAGATGTATTTTGACCAAATTTGACAAATTTGAGGACTATATGCTATAGTGGAGACAGCGTCAAGTTGTTATTGGTAAATTAAAAACTCTACTTTTTTTGACTTCGAAATTTCCTAAAGAACGACTAAACGATTTATTTTTTCATTATTTTAGAAACCAATCCAAGCTAAAACGATTAAAAATAATCTAAAAACGCTCAAATGGCAAGCAATACTTTCGATAATATCAAAAAATTAAAAAAACCAATGCGTATATAAGCTTTGGTCAATGCCGTAGGCATTATTTTTCATTTTCTTTTCTAACATTTAACGCTTGCGTTTATTTGATTTATTGCTAGTACCAAGCGAATACACACATACATACATACTTACACATATTGTATTTATGAGTCATTCCAAGTCCACTTTTATTGAAAAAACAAAATGGCTAAAATAACATGGAGAAACACAGGGGAAAATAAACAATTGATGAATTTGTTGTTCAGATTTTGAGGATTTTTAAACTCATTGAAGCTAGTCCCCATACAAACTTTTTATACATTTTCGAATTTTTATATGAAAATGGATATTTTTAGTAATGGTTTGACTCCAAATTGGGTAAAAACACTTTTAATATCATCCAATATCAAATCTAAGTTGCCACTCAGCATCAAGACCATTGACCCCGCCGCATCCCGTCTGAAATTCTATTGACAAGCCACTGATGAAAAAACATTAACAATTTAAAAATACGTGAGACGGGTATATAAGCTTCGGTTCCACCGAAGTTAACGTTATTGTTTATTGTTAATTTTTGTGATTTTTAAAATTTTTTTAAAATTTTTTTCGATAACTAAGTAAGCAAATATTTTTATTAGTTTTTTTTTTTTTTTATAAATTGTCGCATTGTAATTTTTGTCGTTTGTCAGTGATAGACTAAAAATATATTTTTATATTTGAATTAATTTTAAGAAAAAAAAAAATAAACCAAATTATTCTAAACGTGCGCGTTACGAATTTAATTCTGCAGTCTACAATAGTTTTTTTTTTTTGATTGGAAACGATAATTGTGGCATAATGTTTCCAAAACACAGCCTTGACATTTAGCCTTGAGTTCTGTATTGCACAGCTGATCGGGATTTTCCTTGTGACTCTCTTAATATGTGTAGGGTGTTTATTTTTTTGGACTGGACGAATCGGCGTTAAACAAAGGTTGTTACTTGGTATCTGATATTTTATATTAGAAAAAGTCGTCATGATTTTTTCAAAAATATTTTTTTTTGTGGCTTCAGAAGAATATAGTTTTGAAGATATCTTTGAACCTTTTAGGAAATAAAAAAAATTATCAATACCCTTCAAAAGAAACCACTGAAGCGCAGCAAAATATAAAAGAATTGCGAGAGAGGTTGATGTCGAGGATGAAAAAATTTGCAAGCAACGTCAAAGCGATGAAATAGAATTGAAGGATGAGATTGGAGATTGTGTGAGAGAGAGTACCTGTAAAATAAGAGAATTTAAGGAACCAAATCAAAATGACGATCTAAAACATGTGTCTTTGCAGAAGAAGCTCTGATCTTCGAATTTTCGGAAGACACCGTTGTGCCAAGAGCTAGCGAGAAGCAAGTTAACCACGTTGAGGCGGATGGAACTTTAAAAGAGTATTTTGAAAGTAAATTCAAACTATTGTATTTAGTTACAGATTAATAATTATATTTTTCACAAAAAAGTTAAAAAAACGAGTTGAACTAGTTTATTGCATTAATGCGTTTATCAGAGCTAAATGGTATAGGTTCAGTTCGGTACATCAAATTGACCTGTCAGAGTAAAATCTCGTTACGGAACTCAATTTTGCAAGTGAGACTGTACAGAACCCTAAACTTATTTAAGTGGTTGTCTAAAAAACTTGTTATTCTAATTTCCATGTTAAATCTAAAATCTGAATGAGGCAAGTGCAAAGTAGTTATTCCAATCAAAAAAAATCAATATTAGTAATATTCCGCATCCTCTCTTTCCATTTTGCTTACATTTTTGTTGTTTTTTTTATTATATGGGTAAACTGTTGTGCGAAGAGTAATGAAAATATGTCTCTATTTCCCATTCTCACGCCTTCTACAAAGCAAAGAAATGATAGATTACTGCTTTAAAATTAGATAAGCAAAGACAATCGGAATACAACCCAAATTGAATCTATTCTCGGCTTCTAATAATAAGCCTTAGGAAATGCGAGAAAACCCCGAGCAGGGTGGACATTTTCCAAAGTGAACTAAAAATACCTTCTTCAAAATTCAAACTTCGAAATTGCGGACCTCATTTCATACACCTGTTGCCATAATTGACCCTCTTGCCTTCTCGTCTCATAATTATGTAAAATTTTGCGTGACCACAATTGTCGGTACCCCTTTCTTAAAAAGTATGAAGCTTGAAATCTAAATGCGATACGAGTTGTTCAGTTATGGATTTGACAGAAAAAAAACTAGTTATAAGTGACCTCAAAACGGTTCTGTAGATTGATAAATGCACATATTTTTAATGTAGACTTATATTCGTTACTGTAAAAATTTTAAAGAGATTTCATTTGAAAAAAGTTAAAAATTCATTTTTTCGAAACTGTACAGTTTATATGTTTCAAAAGATAGAAAGACATTTTGATATTTGGGTTTGGGTTATTTATAAAGCGAATGGCTTCCAATATGGTACAAATGCTTCTTATAACATGCCAAATCTTCAGTTTAAAATTGGTTCAAATCGGACCGCGAATTTCTAAATTTTTAAGAATATTTTTTTTATTTGTTTACTATTTTAAGTGCTGCACACGAAGATCTTTCAACGTCAAATTATGTGGAACAGTTATATAAGCTTCGGTCTTAACTTCTTTTTGTTTTTTTTTTTTTTTTTCTTGGTCGACTACATTTAAAACATAAATTTCTGGCTACTTTGATGTGGAATGACTCATATACATGTAGTATGTTATATACTTTATAACGGCCTGTATCTATAGCTTTTTTTTTCTAGCTTTCTTTTGCTTTTGTTTTTGTCGCCACTTTCATTTCCATAGTCATTGCGTTTTCCACATTTAATTAAAATCGACATTTTGATGTTTTGTTGCGTTAAATTGTCGATAAATAATAAAAAATGATTTTATACGCTTCAAAGGCTTCAATTTTTTTCTCGGATAATTTCCATTTTTTTTCAAGCAAGTTTAATTGATGATCTTCGATAAAAGTTTATTGATTGCTTTCTTTTTTATTGTTTTAGTTTATTTGTATAAATTTATTATTTATTTATTTTTTTTTTTTTTTTTTTTTTGTAGAAACAAAAAAATGTTATACTTTTTATTAAGAGTGAGAAAAAGATTTAACAGCATTTTTATTATTTTCCTTTGATTTGCGCTGCTCCCTAATTATATGCTTCATTAATTTGAACGATTAAATTAATTATAGCTGACCTAAACTATAATCATGATTTTGCTGCTTATTTATAATTCATGACTATCTTTTCTACTTCTTTCCGGTAATTTAAAATTATTAAATATTTATTAATCAAAAAACAACACAAAAAAAAAGAAAAAAAATATTTGACATTCTTGTTTTCTTCAATGAAAATTTTCATGCAAATCATTCCGCCAAATTAGTGAAGCGCGCGCGCCTTTTCTATGAATTTGAAATGTTTTTTTCTTGTTTTCTTTAATATTTATTTTGCTCAACAGCGCCCTAAGTAAATGCCACGCCCATAAATTTGGTACTTTTTGTTACTACGCTGTGCACTTGAATATTTTAATATTAATATTGAAAAATATGGCAAAAGGTTGAATAAACTCAACCAACAAAAAACAAAATAAATAAAATCAAAAAGAAAAGAAAATATGTTGCGGCAAGACTTTTCATTTCAACTAAAAAACATTTTGCTACTAATTTAATTTTGTTGCTTTTTTTTTTTCTTTTTTTTCCTTCATGCTGTGCTATGCTGTGCTGTAGTGTTGGCAAAAAGAGTGTCTTTTGAGTCGCAGTGTGATTAGCGCAGTGACTGCAAACAGTGATAAAATCACAGTTTGCGAAAAGAAACAACTGTTCGCGAAGTATTATACACAAAATCACCGCTTACTGAACTGCTTCGCTACATAAACACACTGAACTGACTTTATTTTAATTCATTGAAATGTAAATCACTGCTTTTATTGAAATTGCAAAAAAAGTATATATTTACGATAAAAATTATGTTCTTGGTTGCCTAACAGAGAACTGCGAAAATAACTTTTTTCTTGATTTACTCCTTCAACTCAAATCACTGAACGCAACACAGCGTTGATACAAAATCAGCTTACATTCCAGCAAGCATCATTTCGATCATGTTGAGCGTTTGATGCAATCGTTCTCATTCAATTCAACTCATAAGTCGCCGATAACTGAATATATTAACTGAGAAACAATAAAATCGCATATTACTACTTTTAGTTGCACTGCGACAATGCGATTTTGAAATCACTGTGAAAAAATCACCGAAAATGATTCTTATTTTGCCAACACTACTATGCTGTGCTTTCGTTGTTGTACTTCGTCGTTTGCGATTTTTAAATCACTGTGAAAAAATCACCGAAAGTGATTTATGTTTTGCCAACACTACTATGCTGTGCTTTCGTTGTTTTTCGTCTTGTTGCTAGACATTTTCAAAGAATACCACAAATTCGTGGCTTTATTAATAATAATAATAATAATAAAAATCATTAAAAACATTTAACGCAAATTGTGCTTTGAATAATTTGCTTTCATTTTCGGTTGCTGTTGACATTGCCTGCCTGCCATGAGAAAATATACCCATTTGGAATGCAAATTATGCATTTCATTTTGTTTGTTTTTGGGAAAAATATTTCAATTTAAAATTTGAATGCCGTAAAAGTAATTAAAAATGAATTTTTGTTTTTAAGTTAATTATTGAGTTGGTAATTTTTCGGTAACCTCACATTTTGTTCATTGTTTAATCAGGCTGAATTATAAATGAATAAAAATGTAAATGCTGCTGTCTGGCACACACACACACACACACGCACACACACATTCTTTATATATGAATTCTAAACCAGAAACTGAACTGAAGAAAACTGCAGTAAAAGTTTTGTGCGCTTTTCAACGTTCAACTTTATAAATATTTTATGTAGAGTTGCAGCAAAGGAAACTTGGCATACATACGAAATTTTTGCCAACTTACATTGTAAAACGTTCATTTTCAGACATTTTTTTTTTTTTTGTTAGTTCATAATTAAGAAACTTATCAAAGCCAAAAGGATAAAGTTAAAGACAAAGCAAAGCAAAGCAGTTGAAAAAAGAAAACAATAAACTAAAAAAAAAAAAAAAATGAGAAAAATTTACTTTTTTTTTTGTAATAAAAACTAAGTTAGAACGCCCGCATTATATATTTTATTAGTCATAAACTAAAATAACAAGAATCGTGCAGCGAATGCACATTGAATAGTTTTCACATACATGCGTTGAGTATTTCATTGTTTGTACTTGAAAAAAAAAAAAAAAAAAAAACTTGTTAAGTAACTTCTTCTTTTAATGCATTTTTATTAGGCCAAGGATACCATAAAACACATACAAAATGCATACTGGAAGCGTTAAAAATGAGTGCTGTAAATTATAATCTCTTAATAATTGCACTTTAAATAGTTAAAGGAAAAAATGTAAGTGAATTACAAAAATGATACACAGAAACTCAGTTTAAACATTAAAAAAAAAAAATAGAGCTTTAGTTTAAACAATTTGCGAATTATAAAACAACTACGACTACGAGCAATAGAAACAATAAAAATGAAAGAGAGAGCGAGACAAACGAACTGCACATCAGTTGCAAGCTGAAGCCGAAATAGGAACCAATGGTAAAAGAGAACAAACTGCAAACTTTAGAGCAAGTATTTTCAAAAAAAGCAGAGAGAGAGCAAGTCTTAGATGCGATAAATCGTGCAAATTTTGTAGAAATGGCAATACTGCCGTGCTTCTATTTCGATCTTAAATTCTTTTGAGAAGATCTGCGAAATATATGAGAATTGATCTTGAATAAGGTAATAAGAAATTATAGGTACTCCTTCTTAGAATTTGTTGGTATATATCGAACTTCACGCCATTACAAGTTCTCATGCAACGACCAAGGAAGTGGCGGCAGATAAAATCCTGAGCGTGCGCTGGTAAAAAACCACTCGTGTCGCGGCTACTCGAACTTTTACGCAAGGCGAAATTATTATTCGCACGATTTATCGCGTGAATCTAAAACAGGCTCTCTCTGCTCTTTTTTTGGAAATACGTGCTCTGAAGTTAGCATAAAGTAAATCGATTATGGAGGCATGGCTTTCTATTACGCAAAATTGAAGATTTTTCGAACTTTGTTTATGAAGAAAATTTTTTAATGATTTCCATTTTCGAGCGAATTTTGTGAAAGTGAAATTGAGAACATAGCCAATAGACTTTGGAGTATACATAGAACTCATGCTGTTGCCAGATTGTATAGCATATTTCTCAAATAAAATGCTACTTCAAAGCATTCCAATGTAACATTTATTCAAAATATTTTTAATTTATTTCAATTTTATTAAACAAGTAAAATATTCAAAGCACAAAGCAGATTGAATATGTAGGCATATAAATATCAATAAATAATATTACAACACTATCTGACAACAAATTTACCATAACATATATGCTGCACATATAGACATAAACTTCAATGAATATAAACTATACAGCAAAATATCGTCATTTTAACATATTTATTTTTAATATTTATGAGGCAATTTTTACCTAAATAAATCAAGCCAACTGTCAAATTGACAACGAACGCGAAATGAAATATAGGCTAAACCGAAACCAAGTTCGTTCGAAAAAGGACGAAAATGAATTTGCATATTTAACTCATCTTGTAAATGGTACACGGACAGACAGATACACACACACACACACACACATACACATGCATATAAAGAATCTTTTCAACTGGAATATGCGTAACATATAATTTATGATTTGGTCAATGTTTGTCGACGTTTTGTTTGGAGCGTAAATTAAGTCAAGATTACACGTTGCGAGCGCACGTCTCTCTGTCTGCCTATACGCCTGAAAGTAAGCAACAAAAGTTTATTATGCTAACACTCATTGTCAGTTACATAGAAATGGTTGTGTGCGTGTGTGCGTGTGTGTGTAGGTGTTTGCGTAGGCAGCAGCATATTGCTTATATTAAGTGAAAGCTGTTGTTTTCCGCTTACTGCTTTAGTTAATTTTCTTACTGACCGACCCACCTACCGTTCTAACTGAGTTTATTGTCATCGTTGCTAGGCATTGTCATGTATTGAAGTGGGTGTCAACTCTGCGTGTGTGTGTGTGTGTGCGTGTGAATGCATCAAATATGCACAACTAATTTAAAACGTATTAATGAGTGGCAACATTGTCAGTGAAAATTTTGTGCGCGATAGACTTAAGCAAACACACAGAATGGCAGCGCCTGTGCGTATGTGTGTGCGTTAACATTGTCGTCATCATCATCGTCATCGTCATCATCATCGTCATCATCGTTGTTGATTCTCGCATTGAAAGAAACAATGCTTGTTAATCATACGCACTGTTGGCATATGAGCACATAATTGCATCAGCAACTTAAATAAAACCTGACAAAATGAACATGCAGCACAATGGGCAAACCAGACCGAACAACAAGGACTGAATGATAAGTAATTAACATAATTTTTTTTTTGTTTTTTTTAATAAAATAATAACTACGGATAGTAAACTTCACTGGAAAAGCCACACAAATTAAGTAATTCGTAGATGCAATAAGCTTCTGTTTGTATGCAGAAAATTAGCAGGAATATTCTGGGGTGCAAACCCAGAACCATACTATGGCTACATAACATGGTAGTCAAACCTATACTCCTATTGGGTTAGTTGCGTGGAGTGATAGATCGAACCAACTCACGACTAAATCAAAATTTGAGTCACTACAAGGACTAGAATGCATAGGCATCACAGGGGCATCAGCAGCACTTCTAGACTTGACGACAGAATTTTCTAGAAGTAAATCTAGAATGACAAGGGTATGTATGCTCTCCCCATATCCATATCTTCAATGCCCTATGGCCATTATAACCAAAGGTATAATACTGGAAGAAAGACTTTACCATCAGAAGACTTGGGCATCTGAAAAACCAAAAGGTTTAATACAAAGAAACCACACATCATCAATGGTATCCAGACGGATACCTCCGGCGAAGGCGAGGGTTTGGGATAGCTGGGTAAGAACAAAGTCATGAATCCACTGGGTGATACCTTTGCTCTTCAGGCAACGAGATCGCGCGATAATTCGTTGCGCTGGTCCAATATGACAGAACTATGTACTAATATGGCGATACTATCAGACAGCCAAAGCAAGCTCCCAAAGCTCAGTCTCTGGATACAGTAAAATCTAAACTAATTACCAATAATCTGTAATACGCTAAATGTGCTAGGACTAAACAGCAAGTGCAAAACTGTTGTGGGTGCCAGAGCATACAAACATCTCAGGAAACGAACGAGCAAAACACTACAGCCAGGAAGGGCCGCAACTCCTCCTAATAGGCCCAGAGTCTTATTGTCCATTAGGAGCAACACACTTAATGAGACAATACGTAATGACGAAAACGAGGCAGGGATGAACACACATTACAAGGCCGGGACTTCAAACTCTAAGGTTGCAAAGCATTGTTTTGCTGAACAGAACTCTGCTAAGGATGATGATAGGGCTCTATGAGGCCGCCTTGAGCTTAGGAAACACCACTACCAGTAATGGGTGTAGCACGTAGTATGGAGAAAAACACCTATCCATATTCTATCAGAATGTGAGCTATAGCCAGAAGTAGAATGTCATTGTTAGGAGGTTACACACTCTCTACTTAGAGCAGGTTAAGAAAACCGAACCTATAAAAATGATTAAATTCATTGAAAGAATAGGGCGAGAATCAGTAATTTAGCCAGTAAGGGTGTACAATAGACCTCTCTAGGTAGCAGTACAAATACCCACTTAAGCAATAATAATTGTAAAATTAAGCAACAATATTTTTTAATTCATTCCGCTCTCTTTTTATACATACCAACTGTCTTGTACTTCCCATAAAGTAAACTTTACATCGTGCATTGTGTATGATTGCGTGGATTTTCATATGTTCTGCATAAGCTTATAGCAACACTCTGCGCTTCTGTTTGCACTGCTCGGAACATAAAGTAGTGCAGACATGACAAGGCAAGGCAAGGCATAGCTTAGTTATGTCGCTCTTCATAGTACATATATATAAAAAATAATTGCATAGCAAACAAAGACGTTAACTCAATCAACAAGCGCAAGAGCGCCTTTCTATATGCAACAAAAAATAAATAAATAAAAAACTAGTCTGTAAAAAAAAAAAAAAAAATAAAATAGGCAACATTTGAATTGGAAAACCGCATTACTTTATATAGAATATAATATAATAATACAATAGAAAAAACATAGTTGTCCTCTTGCCAGTTATTTAATATAAAAATGTCTACAAACTGCAATGAAAGAAAATCCATTCAAATCAATCGTTTCATTTCGTAGCATTGTGCGATACTCAGCTTAATTTTCGAAATCAGGACAACATAAAAACTATTGAATCTATCTATATACTGTATACTATATATACTTCCAATAATACCCTCTAAAGCTCTTTGGAAAGACAATGAAAAAAAAAACAGGAAAAAAAAAACGAAAATGGAAAAAATTGCAGTTGTAAGCAGTAAAGCGTCAACAAGTAGCAAAATTGATGAGCACGCAGCAATGGCAGCAAATTATGAAGACTAAAGAAATAATGACAAGAAAGACGTAAGAGACGAAAAGACGTAATGATAGCAAGACAGAGCGTTGACAATAGAATCGAAAGACAAACGAGGGACAAATACATTAAATGAACTAAAACATGACAGCTACAAGCAGAAATATTTTCTTGAACAAAAAAAAAAAAACAACAATTTTTTGTAAATAGAAGAAGAAGGAGAAGAAAAAGTAGAAAATTAATGAAAAAAAATTTTTAAATTTATAAAACAGAAATTTAGAAAATTTAATGATGAAAAATAAGGCATCACACAATCTTTTAATATGCATATAAGATCACGAATAGCTTAGATAGAAATTCAGAGGATGATATGGATAAGAATCATTGGTCTGATACAACTTAAATTTATAAAAATTACAAATATAATAATAATTTTCTTGAAAAAAGAGGTAAGTTAGCATAGGGCTATACATTATAGTGTCCCGATTCGTATAATATCGGGTGGAGTGCATTAAGGATGATATTAGATGTGTTCTTACTCAATTTGAAGTGAATACATTCACAAATAATACCTATTTTTATACAAAAATTCGAAAATGGGCGGTAAGCTTGTATGGAGGCTTTACCTAAAAATAGGCGTGGCACCTTGGTTTCGACATTGGATAACATGAGAAGGATTTTTACCCAATTTGGAGTGAATACATGCATAAATAATACCAATTCTTATAAAAAATTTGAAAATGGGCGATAAATTTGTATGGGGGCTATACCTTAGAGTGGGCGTGGCATTCTAATTTTAACATACAAACTACAGACGATCGACAAAAGCTTAAGTTTCGAGTTAAAGCTCAATATTTTTAAAACTGAGCGAATGAATCACCTTGCAACAGACAGACAGTCAGGCGGACAGACAGACGGACAGACAGACAGACGGATATGGCTAAGCCGATTCGCCTCATCGAACTGATCAAGCATATGTGTATGTTCTTACTTAATGGGATCTTCGCTGCCTTCTTCAATGTGTTACAAAGTTTCGGACAAACTGAATATACCCGTTTACACTATGTGTAATGGGTATGCAACCGTAATTATTAAGTGGATGTTTTTCAACCAGAGATTTCAAGTAGTCTTAGTATTAAGCCAAGTTCGTCTATTTGTTTTTAAAACAATCAATTTTCCTCTCTGCCCCTCTCTCCTTTCAACAAGCAATGTCCGTCTGTCCCCTTTTTTATTGAACAATGTCAGTCTGTCCGTTTTTGTATACAAAGCTATGTCCGCCTATGCTTCTATAATTGAAGAATGTATAAAGCGGGACATTATATACATTTTTCCGTTTATACCTCTTTCTATCTAGCAGTATTCTTCTGTCCCTCTTTTGCATCAAGCAATGCGTTCTGTCCTAATTTATATCAAGCAATGTCCGTCTGTCACACTTTAGATAAATGCAAGTCCGTCCGTTTATCCCTCTTTTTATCAATTCATCTCCGTTTGTCTCTAGCAATATCCGTCTGTCCCTCTTTTTATAAAAGAAGTTCGGTCCATCTGTCCCTTTATATTAATTTATGTCCATCTGTTCGTCTTTATATAAACCAATGTCCGTCTGTCTCTCTTTACATTATGCAATGTCCGTTTATTCCTCTTTATATCAATACATCTCGGCTTGCCTCGCTTTATTTCAAGCAATTTTTATTTGTTTATATTTATATCAAGCCAATAGAAATCATCGATATATAACACTGAAGTGTTTAATTCTAGTTCTTAGTTTTCAGTGTCTCTTTTTTATTTTTTTTTTTTTTTTTTTTTTTCTGTATCTAAATAGCACTAGAATTTAACGATTTAATAGCATTTTTTCAAGAGCTACACACACTTATGGGTCAGCAGTTTATTTCTCTTCTAACTCAATTGCTATTGTATGTAGTTGTTGTCTATTGTCTGTCTGTCTGTCTGTCTGTCCGTCTGTCTGTCAAACGATCAAGCCACTTGAGATATAGCTTATGCTATGATGTGTATGTATTTTTAGCTACATACACACACACATATATGTGCATTCAATAATTCTTGTTGTTGCTGTTGTTTTTGTCATTGTGCGCATCGATATGCTGTTTATTTTTTTTTTTTTTTTTATAAATTGAGGTCAGCAACTTGATAAAGATATAAAAATTTAACACGCCTGCTTTTCTTTTCTTTTCATTTCATTTTGAGTTTTTTTTTTATCATAAGTGTGTACAGAAGTGCACGAGTAGTTTTAAAAATCTCTAAAAACTATCTACTTATTACTTTTTAAACTTATTAAACAACGCTCGCACATCGATATTGTTGTAGTTTTATATCTGAACGCCTGTTTGTATGCTTCATTTTTCTTTTTATGAGTCCCTAATACAATAACAATTTCCTTTTTGCTTTTCTCTTTTTTTTTTTTTATCTAATACAATATTGCAACAATAGCAAAAAAAAGTAAAAAATATGTTAGACAAGTGAGTGAATACGCCAACTAAGCAAATTAAATTGTATGCATTAACAAAAGATGAACTTGTGTGGTGTAAGTAAGATAGAATATAAAGAAAATGATGGCCTGTGGTTCAACCAAGTAAATTGCTAAAGTTTTGGCTTTATAATGACAAACACAAATACAAACACACACATATCCATTAAAATAGTCACATACTTTAAGGCGTATATATAAATAGTTATAATGACAACAACAACAACGACAGCAACGACGACGACAAAGTTTATAAGTAAGTTGGACAATATTGTCAAAAACAACTTAAAAAAAAATAAAGAAAAAAAACAATAAAAGCCCCAGACAATTTATGGTAAAAGGGTGGCTGGCTACTTTGCAGGTAGAAGGCACTAAAAAAGAAAGTATTCCACTTAAAATGTGCGACTGTCTGTCTCTCTTTCTATCTCACTGTCTGTCTGTCCATGTCCATCTGCTTGTGTGAGTGGGTGGCATAACATATGTTTTTCATTGTTGCTACTATGACTCTACTCAATACATATGTTTGCTTTTTTGTTACGTTTTTTTTTTTTTTTTTTTTTTGAGAAGAGTTTATATTATTAACTATGTGCATTGTTGTTGTTGTTGTTCTGTTTTGTTTCTTTTGTTTGTTTTTGTTGTCATTATAATTCGTTATTTCTGTTGTCTCTGTTGAATAAATTGGGTTGACTCAACACTCGACAGTTTTAATCAACTTGATTATTAGAAGTGACAAGTTTTAACTACATTAAAAACAATAGCAAAACAAAACATACATATATACAGGGTGTTATAGCATGTTCATTATGTGCCATGTTCCCATTTTCAAATACTTTTGCTATTTGCGATATGTGATTTAATTTTTGCTTACATTTGATTTGCTTGTTTTGCATAAACTGTTTGAGAATTAGAAGATTTTATTAGATTTTTTATACTAGCAGATACCCGACGTGTGCTACTACGTTGTACGGGCGTTTCGGCTACTAGTTCAGCTCTTTTCTGTTTCTTTTTGATGGAATTTTTACTATTTGCTTTTTTTTTTTTGTTGCAGTTCAGTTAAAATGCGGTGGGACTAACTTAAAAACATACTAAAAAATACCACTGTTTTGATCTTACCCAAAATATATTGGGAAAAGCTGAAATCAGCTGTTTTTTATTTTTGTTTTTTATTTATGCTAAAAAAGCAAAACATTTTTGTATGGGAAAATTAGAAAATCGAATTCTTAAATGAACCGAACATGCATTAGGCATTGTTTTAGTGGAATTTCAATTTACTTGCACTGTTTACTTTCAAATGTAACCGGTTTGGGGCTCATCGGTTGGACGGTTTCAACTTAAATAGCGGACATAGAAAAATTTTTACTATTTTATATATATAGAAGATAGAAGATTTGCATATTTCATATTCAATTTGAAAGGAAAAACACAAAATTTTAGTGATTTCAAAAATGGGAACTATTCAATTTATTGTTTTTTTATTTATTTTTATTTTTTTTTTTTATTTTTTATATTTTTTATTTATTTTTATTTTAATATTTTAAAATCTTTGTCTAAACTGTTTCAAGCTGCTTAACGTGTTATAAAGTTGCATACACATTTAATCTTTCTTTTTTTTTTTATTGTTTGGTCACCTTATAAAAGAATTTCTGTACAAAAAGGAATAGCAACACCGGCCATTTTATTTGCAGCTTTTCTTCTATTCTTTTGTTTGTTGGCTTAGCTATTTTATGGCCTTCGTTTCATTTTTGTTAGTTTAAGCCACATTCTATTAAACAAGCCAGCCAGCCAGCTAGACAACCAGTAAACCAACTTACACACACACACAAAAAGAGAGACAAAGCGAGAGCGAGTGAGACAAAAATGCACAAAATTTTTGTCTGATTCAACTAGATTTGCGGGTTTATACATTTCCTATTTCATTTTTGTACTGTTTACAATTTTCACAAAAATAAATTTCCGTTTGTGTGGTCAACATTTTAATGTGTGTGTGTGCGTTTGTGTGTGTTTGTATGTGTCTAATATGTTACACGCTTCTTTATCTACATGAAACATTTTATTTTTGGAAAATACATAAAAGTAAATATAAAATTTATTTATTTAGAGTTATGTATTTATCTGTCTGTCTATTTATATCTTTTATATTTTTGTTTATTTGCTTTTGTAAATATTTATAGAAATAAATAGTTAAGCATGCTTACAACATCATCATTTTAACTGAATATTTTGTTTATTTGCAGTTGTTTCTTTTTTTTTTTTTTTTAATTATATTTGAAAAATATTACATAAAATTTTAATTATTTTTATTTATAATTTTGTTTTTTTTGACAGCTTTGAAATATAAAATCTTAATAATTAATTGATTTGATGCTGATGATTTTATTTTCAAGAGATAATTAAAATGTTCGAAATGTTCAATTTAGCCATGTCCGTCTGTCTGTCCGTCGGTCTGTCCGTCTGTCTGTCCGTCTGTCCGTTGCTGCTCGATTTATACGCTCAGTTCTAAAAAATATTTGACTAAAATTTTATACTTAAGGTTTTTTTAGATGATCGAGTCAATTGTAAACTTAAAACAGAAAATATTAAAATAGCGCCGTAAAGTATGCAACGAAATTTTTTTTTCCATTATTTTTAATTAAATTGTTGATAAATATTGTAATTTAGCAGACCTATTAAATGTATCCCAAAAATAAATAACCGCACAAAAAGGGTCATTTAAGTGTTTTGTTCAATTAAAGGAATTACTTGCGGTCTCAAAAAAAAAAAAAAAAAAAAAAAAAAACTTATTAAAGAAACAAAAAAAAAAAAAAGGATACAATAATTTTTTTAATTAAGCAGCTGCAAAATTATTTTATTACAGTGTAACAACAACAAAGCAACTAATACAAAAGGCGTGGTTACGACATGGGACTACTCTGCTGCTGCTATTTTAGCGACATCTCAACAAACAGTCTTAACTTAATTAGCTGCCGCTGCTGCCGGTTTGCCTCTTACCTCTTAATTTTATGCTTTGCCATTACTTATTAGATAGCAAACTAATAGTCAAAAAAAAAAAAAAAAAAAAAAAACCAAAATCAAAATCAAAAGGAGCGACAGAGCAAGGATATTGAGGCAACACATCAAAAACAGAACTTTTTCAAAGGACTGCGACAAAGACAAAACCGAATAGCAAGATAATATTGCCACTAAAGTTCAACTTAAAGATGCCAATGAGCGTTGTACGAAAATATTATATCTATAATAAGAACAACAACAGCAACAACGCAACGGAGCCAAAACTGTCAGTTGCAATTTATGAGTTCACAGACCGGAGACAGCGACAGCGGTGCAGAGTGTAAAAGGAAACGAAAAGGACGAACTAAAACGAAAGTAGTCAATTTACAACATTTTCGTTTTGGTACAATTTTATGCTTTTTTGATTATGCTTGACAAAAATTTTGAGTGAAAATATGTAGTCATCTCGAATATATCAAAAGGTATGCATTAAATTATCGATATAAAATGTTAGAAACATTAGAAAGAAAATGAAAATTTATTTAATTTTATTTGTGTGTGTGTGTGTGTATGTGTAAATCTGTGTGTCGTTAAGCACTTAACTATTTTATGCTGTCTAAATCGATTATAAATTGTTTTATTTTTTTTTTTTCTTTAATAAAAATTTCACTTTAGACATATTATATGTAAGTGTGAATCCATAACTCGAGAACGGCTCGACCAATTGCCATAAAATTGCAGGGGAAGTTGCAGCGAGGAGTGATAATGGTTAGTTAATTTTAAAATTCAAAATCGGTTCAGCCATTCTCGAGTTATGATTTATTTTTTTTCTTATATATTCAACATTTAAAAAGACCTAGCGAAAAAAATCGATTCAAACTAATACACAAACTCATACATACACACACATTCATTTGATTGACAGCATACACATGTCAAACCGATGAAACTGTCAAAATGCACATGTTTTGCCAATCACTTTCTTTCACTCTTGGATTCTGATACAGCCGGTCATACAAAGAAAAGAAGTGTACATTTTGATTGTCACTCCATAACTCGAGAACGGCATAAAATTGCAGAAGAGAAGAGTCGATCAGAAATTCATAGTATTTTTTGAAATATTCGAACTCGGTAAATGAAATTCGGTATACATGCTGCTAGGGCCGAGAATAATTGAAGATGGAGCCATCACACTGAGCATTTAATTCTTCCTAAGCTCTCCAAATAAAAAAATTCCATCGACCCAAGCCTTTGAATTTGTGTGTGAACCTTGTAATAGGAAAAAACGATTCTAAGATTCATAACAAGCATAGGCTTTTTTTCAAGCCTTTTAATCAGCTGGAACTATAATAGAACTTTGAGGTCGTAGTAATTATGTCGCAATACTACTACTACTACTAATAATAATTATAATAATAATAATGTAAATGCCCTTTATATACCAACTTCAATTTAACGAATCGCTCCGTTCCGTATTTTTGATATATTTTTTTTTTTTTTTTTGAAGTTTCTCAATTAAAGTAGATTCTTAATTTATCGCAAACATAATATCTTAAAGTTCAGCTTATTAATTCCCATTTAAGCCCTCTGCTAAACGCTCACTTCGTTTCTCGTTTCTACTTATGATGCAATTGTAACAAATTGTACTACATATGTACTATTCCACATCTATCTCTTTCTATTTTGCTTACATATTTTGCTTAATATAAAAATTAACTGTAGAGTATAAAAGTATGTTTATCTCTCTCTCGGAGTCTCATTCTCACTTCTCACTCTTGCTCTCTCTCTCACTCTCTCACTCTCTCCCTCTCGCTCTATCCCTCTCGCTTTTTCAGTTAGAAACATGATTTAAACGTCAAACCAAATAAATAAGTATTTAATTTTTTTTTTTTTTTCCACAAAAAAAAAACTAAAATAATAAAAACAAAAAAAAAAATTCTTATAAAAATACTCTTTTGGATACTGCAAGTTCAAGAAAAAATTAATTGAAATGTTCGAAACACAAAAACTGAAACTTATCATAACGCTGCTAACAATGTTTATTGCAGTGAGTAAGAAAAAAATCATTGAAATTCACAACTTCAACATTAAAATTAAAAAAATATTTCAGATTGATGGTTTACTTAAGCTCTCGTCAAATGCAACGTTGATGTATTATTTTAATGATACAAGATTTGTGTATTATCTGGCAGGACGTATTGTTGTGGGTGCGACGCTAACCATTTGGACATATTTTGGTTTAGTGGTCATTTTTTATGACTATGTTTTGGGCATAATTTTGGTGAGTTTAAAAAAAAATATGAAAAAAAAAAAAAATATGGAAAAAAAATTAATTTTCTTTTTATTAAAAGTTCTCATGCGGCATACTAGTGATGACTGTGGGCGATATAGCAACGCTTATCTACAAATTATATCTAACAGATTCACCATGGACAGCCATTTTAGATTCGGATGATTTCAGTGTGACAATGAGTGATGAAAAATACAGAGCTATGAGTCCGGTAGGTAAACCAATCTTTTTTTCTTTTTTTTTCGCATCTTTATGCATTTTTTGTTTTTTTTTTTTTTTTTGCAGCGTATTTTATCCGTTGAAATTTTCAAAGAAGATTCACTTGAAGAATTAGTAAATTGGTTATTTCTCTGCTCTCAGTTTGCAGTGTTCTTTACGGGTCTTTGCATGGCGCAACGTTTAAAAAACATCACGAAGAAGAGCACACCTATGCCAAGAATTTGGCGCGTCTCTATGAATTACGTCACGAAAATCAGCAACATTAGAAAAAGGAGTAAATTATATTTTGTTTCGATTTGGCAATTAGTAAACTGGAAAATACAAAATTTTATTAGATTTCTTAATTTGAAGTAGCAGCAGCAGCGTGGTTAGTTATTTTCTTCTACTTTTTGCTCTTTGAAGCAGGCGCCTGACCTTTGATGATGCCAAAAAAAAAAAAAAAAAAAATTCTGACCACTTAAAATGTTTGCAGATGCGGCTACAATTGTGAATGAATGAATGCTGTAAACCGCAACAAAATGCGAATAGTATGCTTGAAATCTTGCACTTTGTTGAACAAATAAAATAGAAAGAAATCTTTGCCGCAAAAGGCGAAAGAAAGGCAGACAGACAGACAGTCATTTTTAAGATAATATTTTTGTGTTCTTGATTTTTTTAGTTGCCTTAGTTAAAGAAAAAGCCAAGTGTATTCTTAGAACTGCAATCTGAAAACTAATTGGGTAATAGCCTACAGCAGCAGCTGCTTTCTTTCTTTTTTTTTTTTTTTTTTGTATTCAGTTTGAATGGAATATATTGCGCAAATTCTACAAATCAAAAGCAAAAATAACGCCTTCACTTAAATTATAACTTAATTTGAAATAATAATAAGCTTACACAGAAATGAAAACGCCAACGCTGCAGCTTAGCTGGAAAAAAGATATAAAAAGAAATACATAATTTCTTTGTTTTTTTTTTTGTTCTTTTTTTTTTGTGCTTATTTGCGCTCACAGATTTTCATTATATTTATTTTTTTTTTTTTTTGTTCAAAGTTGACAATAGTGAAAACATCTTAAAATATCACAGCATAATACAGACTGTCAAGCATATAAATCTGTGCGCTAAAACAATTGCGTTAAAAAAACTCTAAAGAAAGACACGAATGAACTGAATTAAGTGCAACTAATAATCTGGAATGGTGAATCCCCCAACAAAAAATAAAAGCCGTTACAGTGCACTTAAACTCAATGACTACACTAGTTAAAAAATGTTGACTTTGTCACAGGTTTTGGTTAGTGTTGACAAAAACAGTGATTTTTGAGTCACAGTCTGACTAACGACAGCGTTTTGAAAATTGCAGTGACTGCAAACAGTGATTAAAACACAGTTCGCAAAGGTTCTGGTTAGTGTTGACAAAAAGAATGATTTTTGAGTCACAGTGTGACTATCGACTGCGACTTAAAAATCGCAGTGACTGAAAACAGTGATTAAATCGCCGATAACTGAATTAGTTAAAAAAATCACTACTTTAAGAAACAGTGTGATACTGCAATTTTTAAATCACTGTGAAAAAATCACCGAAAGTGATTTTTTTACCAACACTAGTTTTGGGTTCTCATAAATCTAATCGCCTTTATTTTGGGTCATAGCTGCCAAAAATGATCACCAAAAATTTTTCTTAAGTATCGTTCTTGAGATATGCTGGGACTTTTTTCTCCACCATTATTACTATGTATCTAGAGTATCGATACTTACAAACAGCTGATTAGCACACCATTTGAGAAAGGTAAATATTTCCGCTACACGACGTTATGCTACGTGCTATGCTATGGGAACAGATCTTTGAGTAATCAAAACCTTTTTGGCTGCAAACTAGTGTTTTTATAAACTTTTCTAATTTAATCAGCTTAAAAATTATTTAGGAAGCAGCTATTAGCTTTAATTTCTTTTAACCAACTTCATAGTAAGATTTTAAAATTTTAAACAATTGCGCAAAAGCATCATCATCATCAATAATAACTTTTACGTCCGCAATGCAATTTGATACTTTTGATGGCGTTGATCATTTGTTAAAATAAAGAAAGGAACAAAATACAAAAAAAAAACAAAAAAAATATAATAATATACTTTGTCAAAGAGCTTTGACAATGTGCTGCTTACTTGAAACCAAAGAATTAATACTTAATGTACAATATATGAGTTCAAATATTTCTTAAAACATTTTTAAAAAAAAAAATTTATTATATTTATGTTGCATTTGTTGCTATAAATTCAATATGCTAAAATAAAAGTAGCGAATTTCTGAAATGAACAAAATCATAGCATACCAGCAGGCGTTGACATTGAGCGGTAGAGCGTGACTGGCGCTGATTATGGCAGCGTAATGATTATTATTGCTACTAGTATGTTTATAAGACTGAAGCTGTAATTTTTTTGTACTCACACACACACACAAACACACATGAACGCACAGGACAATGTGATGAGTAAGAAATATGTGTATGGACAATAAGAACCGGCGCAGCGGGGCATATGACAAAACATTTTCATCACTTTATTATTATTATGATCATGTCGTGTTCTTGTGTTGTTCTTTTTTTTTTTTTTTTTTTTTGTTGTTTACATCGTTGTACTTGCGCTTTTTTTTATAGAGCAATGATGCTGACTTGACTTGGCAAAAATTTGTATTTCATTTTTGTGACACTTTTTTTTTTTTTGGCAGTCGTTATTATTATTTATGATGCTTTTATGCATGTGCAGACAGTTTTTTTTTTTTGATAAATCACGCAAAAAAAAAGACGAATAATAAAAGCGCGCCAATATCAAATCAAAAAAAAAAATGCAAACGGAAATAGGAAACCGCATAAAACGGAAATAGACTAAACGCGCGCGCAATAATTAAATGCTTGAGATTTATTTGTTTAAATAAATTTGATTTACTTTGATTTTAGTTATTTGGCATTTTAATTCATCACAACAAAAAAAAAAACAAAAAAAACGTCGAGCAATTTGGCATATATAAATGCAGCAGCAATAGTTCCACAAACAAAAAAAATTATTTCACTGATGATATTTTAAAATTTTTTTAATTTTTATTTATAACAGCAAGCGGCATCAAAACACAATAAACAATAATGAAGAGAAACAATAAAACAAAATAATTTATTGTATATGTATAATATGAAGAAGCGAAATTTCATGTCAAGACGCGCCAAAACGTTGCTAACGACTGACGACGACGACAACGACACAACGCTTTTCAATGTTAGCAGCAATTGCTCTATGTGGGCATCCTCAATAGCGGCGCGCATCCTGTTACACACACACACACAAACAGACGACAACGATGACGAAAACGAAGACAACGACAACGACGACGACGAAGGCGAACACCACGTCGATGCTGTTATACACCCACCCACATACACACACACAGACACACCAATGTGACACAAAGTTCATTGAGAAAGTTTTTCACGCACACCTAGCGTGTCTAGCATGTCTACTGTCTGTAGTAACAAAATATGACAAAGTTAAATAGACACGGTTAGGGGAGTGAACTGGACTGGGTAGTACTATTCGTATTTCAGTACTTATGTTCTCGGCTTTATTCGGCTCTAAACTAAAAATACCGTTACACAGAAGAAATAAACAAAAAACATATGTTTCCAATTGCAGCTTTTAAGTTAATTGAAAGCTTTTTTGCTAAAACAGCTGTTTTACATAGAAACTGCGCAAACGCATTTAAAGCTTTCTGCAAAAAAATGGCTGCAAAGTAATATAAAATGCCGGCATTTTAAATGTTAGTAAAGCCACTTGTTGCACATAGACACTGTGTATATGTATTTGTATATAGGCGAATATTTTAATTAAAATTTATAATATTTTATTTTTCTACTTACCTGCTGCAATTTTAATAATAAAAATTTTAAATAATTAAATTTATCTTTTTTTTTTTTTATTATAATGAATAAATATTTTTGCTTAATATAAATTAACGAGTTATCACGAAGCATTTTATAATATTTTATAACGGTTTCTGTAAATATAATAAAAACGCTTTTGTCAAGCTTTGCTGCAAGCTGCAGAACGCTTTTTTTTATACCCAGTCAACATTTTCTTTAGCGATTAATTGCTTAAATATTTGTTATTAGCGAATACACGGTGTGTGGTAGGACTGTGTGATTAATCGATTAATCAAGCAGCAAACGATTATTTTGTGCAATCAAGTGATTAATTAGTTGAAGAATTAATATTTGGAGCAAAAAAAAAAGGTCTTCGCTTATTATTCAAAATATAATTTTTTTTTTTCAATATCATGATTAATCAACAACAATCAATTTTTTACAACCAATAACAATCGTTTTTCCAACAATCACACAGCCCTAGCGTATGCTAAGGCATCGTAAAGCTGTTTCGGCAGCTATTTCGACTCTTTTTTTTTTTTGTCTCTGCTGTTTTTGTGGAATTACACTTCTTTTCGGTGGCACTTTCGTACTTTTGGTTTTTAATTGCAGCGTTGTCAAAATTTTTTGGGGTATGAAAACATAAAAAAACTCTAAAAAATACCATTTTTTTAATTTTTAATACAACAAAAAAACACTAAGAAATTTTATGGGAAAAGTCGAAAATTGACTTCACAAATGAACCGAATATGCCTAATGCATCGTTTTAAGGGTCAACAATTATACTTTCACTCTTGCCTTTCAAATGAAACCAGTTTAGGACTCATCGGTTGAATGGTTTCAAAGTTCATAGCGGACATAGACACATTTTATTCAATTTTTTTGCTTGTTTAAAAGTTATTTTGATTTTTATTTTATTTAATATTGAGTTTTATTTATTTACTAGCAGACACCCGGCGTGTGCTACTACGTTGTACGCGAGTTTTGGCTACTCTTTCAGCTCTTTTCCGTTTCTTTTTGATGGCATTTTTTACTATTTGCTTTTTTTTTTTTTTTTTGGTTTGCAGCCCAACCAAAATGGACTGGGGCTAACTTAAAAACATACTAAAAAATACTGTTTTTTCATTTTCTGTTTTTTATTTATGTTAAAAAGGCAAAACATTTTTTATGGTAAAATATAGAAAATCGACTTCTTAAGTGAACCGAATATGCATTAGGCATTGTTTAGTGGAATTTCAATTTATTTGCATTGTTAACTTTCAAATATAACCAGTTTGGGGCTCATCGGTTGGACGGTTTTAACGTAAATAGCGGACATAGAAAGATTTTTACTATTTTATACATATAGATTTATTTTGACTTTTTTTCTTTTATTTAATATTTTGTTTTATTTATTTATATTTTTTAATTATTCTATTTTTTTTAATTTTTTTTATTTATATATTTTTTTAATTTTTTTGTTTCTATTTTTTTATTTTTTTTTTTCTGTCTCTCTTGTGATAAGGAGCCGTGCAGATTATCAGGGGTGATACCGAAATCTAAGAGTTTTGGTGTAAGTGTTTTGGTGCAAATACTTCAAAATAACACCATAGGGTTGTCAATTTTTTTAATATTTTTAATTTCTATACAAAAAAAAAAAAAGAAACAAAATGAAAATGAAACCTTACAACTCGATTTAAAATGTAAAACTCAAAACTCTAGTGGAAGTGTTTTCAGTGTCACCCCTGTATTTTTTTTTTTTTTTTTTTTTGCAAAATATCGGTAATTCTTTTTCTGAATTAAGAATAAGGATTAGAGTTAAGTGCTAGCAACGTCGAAAGCCCAGGATAATTCGATTAACAATAGAGTTAAACACTATCTAAACCACGAATTTATCGGTTCTATATTTGAGATTGGTTTATAGCAACCGAACATCTAAACTACAACAAAATATATAAATCATAAAATATGTAAAAGGAACACTTTTGAAAACAACGGCTCGATACTTTTTGTTGACATATATCGATACTTTTTCGTACATTAAACAAATTAATTAAGTAAAATTCTAAAAATAAATTTTATAAAAATTTCGCTACATTAAGCGTCAACATAAGTATCCTTTTTTTTTTTGTTTTGATACCGCAAAAGTTTTAATAATACCGACGCATTAACGTTGGCAAATCACATTTCAAATCAAAATGAAACGAACAAATTCTATACAAACTAACAGCAACAACAACAACAAAAACAACAACAATATCAATAAACAAACAAACAGTTTCAATTGAAACACTGAATACATGATTTTGTTGATGATGATGACGACGATATCCTGTATGTCCTGTACGGACATTTGCCGAAAAGAACACTTTTGCAAGACAAATATAAACATTCAATTTTATAACAAAACAGTTGAAAAGCCACATAAAAGTTACAGGCGTAAGTTTCAAGCTAATTAATATGCTAAGAACTAATTTCCTACTTTGCCGTAAGGACCTTATAGGACCATTTACAGTACAACACCAACCATAAAAAAAAAAAACGGAAAAAAAAACTCTCAGAAGAAGGAGAAGATTGTTATAAATGTGTGCGTGTATTGGTGTTTATTTTTGTGGGTTGCACGCCAAAAAGTTGGCAACACATAAATGCCCTTCTGTCCTTCTGTCTGTCTGTCTGCTTGCTTACAGTTGTTGCTGTCATTGATATTGTTGCTGTTGTTGTTGTTATTATTTTTGTTGTTAGTAATAAACTTTTCAACCAAAAAAGTAAACACACACAGAGACTCAGACTGATTGAGGTCTTTCGGTCGTTTCGTTACACTTTGAACCTTGCTTCAGCTAAATAGTTTCATATTAAATGATAAGAATTAAGGATAAAGGAAGTTACTTAAATATGTATAAAACACTTACCTCGATTGTTATATGATGACCGCGTGCGCGGAAATTATCATCAGTGTTGCGTATATTTTTGAATCGATTTGTACGTTTGTCTGCATTTTTGCTGTTTTTTTCTCCTCTCTTTTTCTTTAACTTTGTGATTTGAATTCCTCGACTTCTACTTGAGTTGCCGTTGTGAATATATTTTTTCTCGCACGTTGAAAATATTTTTTTTTTATTTTTTTTTTTTTTTTTATAATTTTTCCTTACTTTCTGCTCTATTTTTTCCTTCCTTCCGTTTTGACTTAACACTTTTGCTTCATTTTTCTTGTGCTTGTACTAACGCATTTCCGTTTTGATTATTTCATTCTCGACGACGTTGTCGACGACGATGACGAGGACGTGAATTAAGTGCGAAAATTCTAAAGTTGTCGCCCACTTGTAGCTTCTTTTCTCTACGTTTCTGTCACTCAACTCAGCGTTTTGTTGCTTAATGTTGTTGTTGTTGTTGTTGTTGTTGATCTAGAAATGCTGTCTTCAGCTGTCTTAACTAAAGTGAATTTTAAAATTAAAGTAACAAAATTATTAAATTTCTTTTTTTTTTTTGTTTTTATCATAATTAATATTTTAGATTAAATAAAAAATGCTTATATATGTCCATAAATGGCGACGAATTGATGGGGGATCAGTACAATCCGATTCAGAGGGTCTATTTCATATGTCATTCAAAAGTCGTATTTTTGTTCTAACCTCAAAAATTGCAAGTTTTTTTTTTTTTTTTTTTAATTTGGCTTCAACATAAAAAAATGTGGATTAGTTTCAAAACTCCGGTCATGGATTTGGATTCAGGTATTTAAATAAGTGACTTGGTTTTATTCAAATTTTAAACTGTTGCATTTTTCATTTTTGGAGCAAAACTTTTTTGATGTTAGAACGATTTTCGATTTTCCACTTCATATTCGAGTTCAGCGACTCAAAATTTTTTAGAAACGACAACCCTGGTCCGTAGTAGAAATCCGAATAAAATAAGCACTGTTTTACTTCAGATTCGGATTGATGAATGGTCAAAACAGGTAAATGGTGTTGCATTTTTTTGAGTTGCTATGTACCAAAAAAAAAAAAAAAATCAATTTTTTGAGGTTTAAAAGAAAACGAGAACCAACTTTCGAATTTCGGCTCATTCGTGTATTTTGCTTTTGCAATAATTTCTTTTGTGTCTAGCTGGCGACAAAACGCTTATGTATTGTTTTCGTATGTTGTTCCTTTTTTTTTTTTTGACTCAGCACGATCATTGTTTAGCCGAATGAGCAAATGCCCGAGGAAAGTCGTTTGAGCACGAGCAGAAATAAACTCAGCGAGCAAAACAAATGTACCAAAGTTGAGTGATTTTAAGTCAAGAGTAAAAATATGTGCGAGCGACAGCTTGAGCGTTTGAGCCGAATGGATTGATTATTCGGCTATTGTTCGTGTATGAACGTTTTGCGCTCAACGAAGGCCGTTCTTTGATTCCGACCACATTCGAAAATGATCGCTCTGGTGTGTGCCGCGCAAGAATGCATTTTTTTTTTGAGTGTTCTTGAAAACGCCAGCAAATAGGAGTTTGCGTTTGTATGGAAATTACTGCTCAAATCGTTGACTTCTAAGATGCTTTTATTCAATTTTGAGCGAATACATTAATTAACAAGAACTTTTGAACTGAACTGAACTGAACTGAATAGGATCTATGATGTCTTCTTGAAAGCGTTACAAACTTTTCCACAAATACGACGGATAAAAAAAAACCAGGCTTGCAAACTGCTATAAAAATTCGCAGTTTGCGATGCCTTTGAATCGCTGCTTCGGTTCACGAACCGGGTTTTAGTCACTTACTTCGTTTTAAACTCAAACAACATCTTCAATCAGTCAAAATAATTCGCAAATAATTTAAAGCATATAAAAATAGGAGTTTCTTTTTTTTTTCCAGAAAAGCTGATTCGGTTCGAAATAAACGCTTAAAAATGCAATGTTTCGGCTCAAAACTGATTTGCAGCACTGAAAAATAGCAGCTCAGATATTTTGCTAGTCGTGAACATTGCAATGCATTCAAACGAAAAATTCAGAATTATAAATTAGAAGACACACTGTAATTTTCACTTAAATAATGCTATGCAGTTGAATGTCTTCCATAGTCTATGTGTGTGTGTGTGTGTGTTGAGGTTTTATATATTTTATATTACGCCGTACAACGTACTTTTTGCGTAATACGGCGTTTGCTGTGGCGTCTTTTTGCCGTTTGTAGCAATACTTGTGGTTGCGACATAATCAAATAAGACGTTTACGTCTCAGTCACTTCACTCACTCACTCACTCAGTTACAAGGATAACAACAACAACAACACGGAATATACTTTACAAACAGACCAATGTCCTAAACGAATGTTAAAAAGAGAACGCAATATATGTACAACATTAAAACGAGATAGCATAATATTAAGTTAAATGTAGTACCTCTGTAGACATTATTATATATGAAAATTTATTAAAAGCCTGCTTACTGCATTCTCTTCATAGTCAGTCCAGAGTATCTTGTGCCCATTTTCATGTTATGGAAAGTACTTTGCCATACAATAATACTAAAATATATATTTTTGCCTAAGTTAAGCAGTATTTCCTTTTTTTTTTTTTTAAAGAGAATAATTTAGTGTTCCATTAGAGTAAACAATGATTATAGTATCGCTCTATCTATCTATAAAGCCAAAAGTATCTACTTAGACTAGAAGCTATGCGCAAAACAAAAGTAGTACTTAAGTCTTTGGATTAGTTGAAATAATTAACTCTGCAAACAAAAACAAGATTATTAGTTACAACAAATGGAATAGCAATTTAGTTGAAAGTGTATAAAGGAAACAACTCGATAAGAAGCTTGAAATTCATTGACATTGAAATAGTTTGTACCTAGAATGGCATGCATTTCAGTTCAAGTTGAAGGTTTTTGAACGTGATGAACTGAGCTGTGCTGTGTTAAATTAAGACGAAGCGAGACATCCAAATTGCATAGATCCAATCATAAAGTTGTGTACATGAGTATGTATTGCAAAGGCAAGTTTGTACATAATTTGATTAGCTGCTATGAATTCAAATATTGCAACAACTACTTGGACTGCCTGTTTGCTGTGGTTCAACTCTTGTCATTTTCGACTTTATATTTTCTCTCTTGCAATGCAGTTAACTTACTCATAAATGTATCTGACAATCTGAGCTGCAATTTTTGCAAAGATACAAATGCGTCGCCGCTTGCATATTCGCTTTATTTTAAGAGCTTAACTATACCAAAACAAGAAAGAACGCTGAAGTCGAGTATGCTCGACTGCAAGATACCCTGTACAAAATCTTAATGAACCTTAACATCGGTTCTATTTTATTACCATACCTCATTGAATAGAATTTTCATACAAAAACTTAAGAAATTGGATATAAATTTGTACGGGGGCTATACCAAAAAATTGGTTGGTCCTACCCATATTGGGATATTGGGACTATCATAGACATAATTGATACCAAATTAAGACTTCTTAGAATAAAAAACAATGACGATTTTACGCAAAAACCCACAATTTTGGTGAAGATTTGTATGGGATACCCCTTAAAATGGGTCTAGAGAAAAACCGTTTACATTTGACGGCTTAGGAGAGCTTAAGTTTCAAATATGGTGGCCCTATCTCTTATAGTCTCCGAGATAATCTCTCTCATACAGCAGACAGCAGGACAGACAGACGGACAGACAGACATAGCTATAATATATATACTTTATAGGGTCTATCTAGCCTCCTTCTATCTGTTACATACATTCGCACAAACTTAATATACCATTTTACCCCTTGGGTACAGGGTATAAAAAAAAACACAAATAAAATGCTACGTTTTGTGATTTAATATTTTGCATTTTATAACAGTTTTGTCTGGAAAATGTTTGCGTTAAAAAATGCATTACTCAATTAAAGCAAAATTTTTTTATACCTGACTGATTCAATCATTCACGGGCGATCGGGGGACCAAAAATAGGTAATTTTTACTATTTTTTTCCCATTTGTTATTTGGGCCGAACGCCGATTCATCTTTGAAATGAAAATACCTAGAGACTTGAAATTAGGCTCATTTGAAAGGTCCTTAAAAAATATTTTTGTAGGTGTTATTAAAATTTAGAACCATATCCCACTAAGGGACCCATAATCGAATGAACCAGCTCTTTTCAGACTTTTGCTATAACTCGGTAACGGAAAGGACTAGAGACTTAATATTAGGCGCATTGGAAAGATGGTTCAACAATATTTTTGATGTGTGTAAGGGGTTTGGAAATTTGGAACTAGGGCCCATTGGTGGACCCAAAATAGATTTTTTGACCAATTTTTTTTTTTTCTAGATTTCAGGTAAGCACCTAGACGGGATTGAGGAAAGTTTTACCCAAGGCCTAATGGGGGCCTTGAAACTGGAAAAGCCATATTTTTGGAAGGAATAGACGTAGAAACTAGGCGCATTTAAAAGACGGTTAAAAAAAATTTAGGCGTGTTCAAGGGATTTCCGGAATTTGGACCTGGGACTCATTAGTAGACCAAAAATACATTTTTTTGGTTTTTCTTTTTGAAAAATTTTGACCAGGGGTCTTGAAACCAGAAGTTGATTCGGGAACGCAATGGTGGACCCCAAATAGATTTTTGAATAATTTTTTATTGTTTTCTTTTTTTTTTGTTTTTTTTTTTTTTTTGACCCGGGGGCAAACAAACTAAAAGCAAACGTGAGCAAAGCCGCGGCTATTTGCTAGTATTGAATACTTTTGTAAAAAGCTTTTTTATGCATCAAAAAAAAAAATAAATAAAAACATATGCAACAACTTCATCTGTTCACTTATAGATTTAAATAAAGTAAATTTCAAAATAAAACAAAATAACAATGCACTTCGACATTTGTTCAAAGCAATTTTTGAATCACTTTTACGACAGGCGGATCTCGAAAAAAAATTTAGATTTTCAATAAAAAAATAAATGGTACCAAATACATTTTGCATTGATTCAGAAAAAAGGTGTAATTGTGTAGAAAATATGTTTTTCCCAAAATATTTCATATTCATTATTTAATTTATGCAACACATTCATATGTTCTCGTATAGCAAACTTCTAGCAACTGCTTAAAAAAAACCATTTTAAATGTTTTCAAAGAGTCGTCGAGTCGCGTCTATGTAAGATTTCTGTAGCAATTTCGCATTCAAATTTATGCCATTCAAATTGTTTATTTTATTTTATTTTTCGCTTTTGCTGTTCTACACTTGTATGCAGCAAATCAAAATAAATTGTCTAGTAAAACACGCATTTACAAGAATAAATAAAGATTTCTCATTTTACATACAAATTCAACTTACTTTTTGCCCACAGTAGTAAAAAATAGTTGTATTATAAATTAACAAGCTTGTCCCATTGTACTTTCATTTAATATCAAAAATATGACTTATACATCACAAACAGTTTATACTGACATTCTTAACACAACCAAACAATCGATTTTGTTATTCATCATTTTTATTTTTATTTATTCTTTCTTTTTTTTTTGGGTTTTTTTTTTGTTTATTGAAATGTTTAACGTAAAATAATGGCATCCTTAGTCTTGAGTTCATCATTTTTTCGGACAAACTGTACCAGCAAAAGGAGGTTGCCAAGTTCTATCTAAAACTAAGCGAATGACCGAAAGTTATAAGCTCAAAATCAACTCCTTCTACAAAGATTTTTCTCTTTTTTTTTTTTTTTATACTTTCATGAGCTCTGTATGATGATGTCATGGTAGAGCTAGGAAATTCTCTAAGCATAAAAGTAGAGAACGCTTCGAAGACGAAGGGCGCCCTGGTCGATCATCGATCTCAACGGGTAACGCCGTATATCTGCTAATACATGATAAATCTGTAAAATATTTATTCGAAGTCTCGGTTAGGACTATGTGAGTGTTGGAAATAATCGATTGTTAATGATTAATTACGATTAGTACCAAAAATTTCTTGATATAAAATTTTTGTATTATTATATTTCATGATTTTGGTTTCAATTAGAAAACCAAATAAGTGAAGACCTTTTTCATTTGATTTTTTTTTTTTGCTTCTCACTTTCAATAAGGTTTGGTAGTCAATGTCGAGACTATTAACTACTTGATTATTGATTGTTGATTAATCAATTGTTGATTCTTGAACTAATCGATCAGTTGATTATACAAAATAATCGATTGCTCCTTGATTAGTCGATTAATCACACTGTTCTAGTTTCGATTATGCGATCGATTATTCGATCTATTGGATTTTACACAAGGTTTTACTAGAGTCATTACAAAAATAAAAATATATTTAAAAATTTAAAAAAATATGTTGCATACTTTTTTGGCGTGATTTTTTTTATTCATTTAAATGATAGTTAACACCAAACGTAAAAATTAAAAAAAAATATATGCAAGAGTAAACAATTCGAAGATTGACATCTAAAAATGTTGTAGGTGCATATTCAAAATATTATGCTAAAAAAAAAAATTATTAAAATTTAAAAAAAAAAAAAAAGTTTGATAGAAATCTTGACCCAAAAAATTAAAAAAAAAAAAAAATTTCGTAGCTAGATATTAGTCGTAAAAATCCATGTGTTTCTATTTGATTTTTTTTTTTTTAGCAATTTTGGCAACCTTTAAGCCATTTTCTTACTTATTTTATGTTTAAAAATTACATAAATATATTTTGACAATTTTCACAAATTTTACGAATCATATTAAAGTGTCTAGATGCTCGGAAGTGTAAGCTTATTAAGTTGTCTCATAGTCTTAAGTAAATAATAGTGTTCAGTGCTCTAAGCTAAATTAAATTTTTGCAGTGTTTCGTACTTTTTTTTTTTATTATTTATTTTATTTCATTTGACATTTCTAAAAAAAAAAAAAAAAAAAAAAAAAATTGTTATAATAATGTTCTGATATTTTATGAAATTGAATTCATTTTCACTACGCACAGCAATTTCCGCTGCCTGAAGCTGAGCATAAATACTGCAAGCAACGATTTTAAAGTTGGCATCCAAAGTCAAATTGCAAAAAACTGACTGAAAAATTCAGCGTACGCTATAAAAGCTTATATGAATGGCTTCCATACTTACTCGTATATAAAATTTGACAAACGATGAACTCCTCGTAGAATGTCAGTCAGTTATTTAATCTTCATTGTAAATAAAATGCAATAATTCACAACGAGCAGTGAAAATGGTGTAAAAATAAAGTAAATAAAATAACGAAAAAAGAAAAAAAAATAACACCAAGTCGAGTGCGTACAACTGTGTAAATTGAGAATATTTTTTTTCGAAGGTAAACTTTTGCAATGTATCAGCACGAATGTGCAAAGGATAATGCCGATAGTCAGTATAATACGAAAGCTTAAAGAAAACACAGACAGACAAGACGGAAATAGTTGACGGTGTATTGAAGTATTATATCCTATAGATGTTGACAAATCTACTTTACTACACTCCAAAAGAACTGAAAACCGGTAGCAATATATTTGTATATGGTAAGGACAGACAGACAGACACACAGACGGACAGACAGTCCGAAAGATAAATCTTTAAGAAAATACAAGAATACTGCAGCACATTTCGATGTTACAATAAAATGTTAACTTTATTAAGAAAAACTGAAAAGGGTTTTGCTTTTTTTTTTTCGCTGCTTTTGAATAAATATGTAGATTCATTTCATGTATAAAAAAAAAAAATAAAATAAATAAAAAAAAAATAAAAAAAAAAAAATATATTTTGCAGAAAAAAATAACACGCGCAACTTTTTAATTTAATTCGTTTCCATTTTTTTTTGTTTTTAATTTTTTCTTGAAGAAATTGACGCATCATTGAGTGCTGTTTAACTGAATATGCAGCATGCTCGACTATAGCGAACTGTCAAATACGCTACAAAACAGCTTAAAAGTAAGTAAACTCACATTTACTTCTGAAAAAATAACTTCTGAATCTGATTCTTTTTGTGATTTTTTTTTTTGGGGAATATCTACAAACTGCGGTAAACTCTCACGAGATTCCAGAGATTTGCAAGATTAGGTTGAACATTTGAACCGAGCTAATGTGCGACTGTGAGATTTATTGACCGATTATTTGGCCCCTGATTCGAATCGTGTTTGAGGTTTGCTCATTGTCATATACGGAGGTAATGTTAAACCCTTTCAACCCTCGTTTTCTGCTGAGCCGCCAACAGGTTATACCAGATACTGAATTTCAGAATTTATTATGTTGGCGAAACTTGCTTATTCCATGAATGCCAGGCAATTGCTTATCAATACTGACGCATACAGATGGGTAGTGCCTGGATGCAAATTAATGACATGACAGCTCGATCTTACACAGGTTGTGATTTTCAAACCGTGCCATCTTTTAAAATGAACTATGCATCGGTACTGATCTCATTGCCGTTGCTTCGTCATCTTCATTTTGGTTGATTAAATCTGACTCAAGAGTGATTTTTTTAAGTCGCAGCGTGATTTGACGATGTGACTTGAAAATCGCAGTGACTGCAAACAGTGAAAAAATCACAATTGGCAAAAAACAATCAGCGATTTCTAAACCGATTCACTGTTCGCAAAGAGTGATGTACAAAATCACTTTTTTGTTTAAAAAAAATATCAAATTTAACTTCGTTTTCTATTCATAATTTTGTTGCAATTGCGCTTTCACAAGACAAATCAAGTGACTGGCAAATGTACCCAAAAATCTGTACAGGTTCAGTGTTCAAGCGAATACGAACGATTCGCGAAAAACGATAAAATCACTAATCACTGATAATGAAACTATCACTGTTCGCGAAAAGCGATACAGAAAATTGCCGATAACTGAACATGTTCACTGAGGATCAAGAAAATCGCTAAACACTACTTTTACTTGCAGTGCGACATTGTCATTTTTAAATCACTGTGAAAAAATCACCGAAAGTGATTTTTTGCCAACTCTATCACATATATTCGATTGTTCACTTTCTTTCAGCAAAAAATTTTCGTCAGTATTGGAAAAATCATCATAATCAGAATCCTTGGAAGGTCAGATTTTGAAGTTTTTTTTTTTAAAAAAAAGGTCTATTCAATAAATAACAGACAGACGGACAGAATGAGGGACGGGTAGACAGACAGACGAAAATGGCTAAAACAATTTCGCTCGTCGTTATTTTGCCTAGTTTTATTTATATAAAGTGAACTTAAAAATTTATATGGAAATGTGACAATCTAGCGTAAAGTTTCAAAATGCATTAAAAAATAAATATAAAATGTGTTGCATACTTTTGGCATGATTTTTTTTTTTTTTTTAAATATATAAATGCTAGGGATACCCACACGTAAGAATGTTAAAAAAATATATGCAAGACTAGACAATTCGAGGATTATTAAAAAATTTCATAGGTATTTCAAAAAAATTATTAAAATAAAAATTTAAAAAAATGATAGAAATTTTGAACGAAAATAAATGTTTAAAAAAGTTCATAGGTATTTATTAGGCGTAAGAAAAAATATAAATTTTGTTAAAAACTTTTCATCAACAACGAGCAAAAAATATAAAACGGAAAAAATATTTCTTAATATGGGGACGGTTCGCAATGTCAGAAAGATGGCTAATATCGTTATGGCACATTTTATTAATAATTTCGAAAATACTCACATTTTTTGCACGCACACAACTTGAAGGGTATTCGAAAAAAAAGGAATTTTAAATGTATTGCAGCATATTGAACGAATAAAAAATAAAATAAATATATCGGTTAGTTCCTGGCAAAGGACTGAGAGGAAGTTTATGAAGGCAAAAAGCGTGTATAAACTAAAATAAAAATGATGATGTGATGAGATGATGTAGGCTAACAGCAACAGCAACAGTAGCAGCAGCAGCAGTTGTGCTCAGTCGAGTGGGAAAATTGAATGTTATAAATTTATTTATGGCGAAAATTGCTTGCCGAGCATCGATTGAAAAAAAAAAGAAAAGAAAAAAAAAAAGGAAAACATATATAAAAACTTAAAAGGATGCTTGTAAAAGTAAAACACAAAACAGGGAAGCGCGAAGCCAGTGCAAATGTGAAACGCCTACGCAGAAAACAAATCAAAGTGTAAAATATTTTAAAAAGCAAAATTGCTGCTAACTCATTTTTTCTCTTTTTTTTTTTTTTTTTTTTTGGTTTCAAAGCGGCAACAGTTCATTCTTTGATGGCATTTTAACATTTTTGGCAGTCAACAGACAATTCTTTGGCGGCTGTCTTTCAACGGAAATGGAACAAGCCGATTTTTATTTTTTTTTTTTTTTTTTTTTTTTTGAATTCAATGCGCGATTTGTTTGCCACAAAATCCGCTGAAAGAACCGCTTCAAATCGTGAGTTGAATCATTTTTGTGCCGTAAATAAGCCGCAAACTTTTGCAGTTAGTTTCCAGTGTCAATCGCAAATCCCTCGCGTCAAAGTTTGATAGCTTTTAAATCGTTGATATTGAGCAATTGAAATGCACAACACGTTCAACATGTTCTTCAATGTTGTTCAACGTTCAACAAACGACAACAACAAAGTCAATTGAGCTACTAAAGCGAGCAAGCGAGAGAGAGTGAGTGCGAGCAAAAGCTAAGCTGCAGCGGTCAATGAATCACAAAAGATTCAAGCAAGCAAGCAAGCAGTCAAAGTGTAATTCCTTATGTCCTTGCAGCATGTCGCATGCATCATTTATCAAGCTTAACCTTTGTCAGTGCTTATGCTGCTGCTGCTACTGCTTGAATGATTCTTTGTCGTTCATAAGCCATCATTCGTCAATCCAATGCAGTCAAGCAGCTGCACATTCACTCACTCATTGACTGACTGACAGACGAATTGCCTGACCTTTCACATGTCAAATTTTAAGTTTCTTTCCTATTTTTTTTTTTTTTTTATTCAATTTCAAAATCTCTAGACGCCGCTATACACACATGTGTCCTGTGGCTATTTACTTTAAGCGCCTAATTTGTTCGATATGTTACAGCACATTTAATATTTCGGCCTATTGAACTTGCGTTAAATTTTATCGTAGAAAAAGGAGAAAGTTACACATATACCCTAAAAACTTTACAATCATTAAACTTTATTAATGAAAACTTTGCTGACAAAAAGAGAATGTGCCTTGAAAGGGTTCGTTTAAATATTATTGTATATTTTGCTAGCTTATACCCGCGGCTTTGCTCGCATTTTTTTTTTTTTTTGTACCAGCGTCCCGTCCACCCAGCGTATGATAAATTAGCATAATTGCCAAGCTAAACATACAACCCAAAGGATTCTTATATCAAGTCTCTAGATTATGCGAAACGCTTCAAAAATTTTAGCTTTTTTAAACCATTTTTTAAATGCTCTTAAAATCCAGGTTCTAGCTATTCTTGTATCAAAGATATGTCTTTTCCGGTTTAAAGCTCCTATTTTTCGCCTAAGTGATAATCCATATCGCAAGTCTACAGCACAATAAAACAATAAAATTTGTAAAATGATAAAATTTTAGTTCTGGTTTTCGCGCTGTGCCCCTGGTCCAGATTTCAGAAACCCCTTGAACATATCAAAAATCATTTTTAATCATCTTTCGCCCAGTTTTAAGTCTCTACGACTATTCATTCCAATGATATGGCTTTTCCGGTTTTAAGGCCCTCAAAGTGCTCACCAATTATCTAAAAAAAAAAAATATAAAAAAAATTTGGTAAGTAATTCTATGTTCAGTCCATAAATGGGTTCCAGAACTGAGTTTTGGAAATCGCTTGAACACAATAAAAATATTTTCTATCCATTTTTGCGCCTACTTTCAAGTCTGTAAATCTGATCATGGCAAAGATAAGGCTTTTCCTGATTCAAAGTCCCTTTTAGAATCCCTTTCCAAATCAAATCTTAGTATAAAAATTGGTAAAAAAAAAAATTTTGGGTTCCCTTTATCCAACTAAAAAAAAAGTTTCTAACCATCTCTGAAATGCGCTAAGATTTAAGTATTTACGTTCATATATTTTCCGGTTTCAAGGCCCCTGTAAAATATTAAAACCGCCTAGTGCTCCTTTCTTAGTATTGGCAAAAATCACTTTCTGTGATTTCACCACAGTGATTTAAAAATCGCAATGTCGCACTGCGACTGAAAGTAGTGATTTGCGTTGTTCATGTTCCTCAGTGAACATGTTCAGTTATCGGCGATTTTGTGTTTCACTTTTTCGCGAACTGTGATTTTGTCACTGTTTACAATCACTGTGATTTTCAAGTCGCAGTCGCTAATCACACTACGATGAGACATATCTTCAGAAAAATGTCAGCTTTGTAGTTTTAGTCGTTTGGTCTGTACGCCGATTACTTTTAAATGAATCAATCAATCAGTCAATCAAATCAATCAGGTGAAAGAGATTTATGTATAAAGATATCAAAAATATAAATTTAAGTTTATTATCTTTAATAACAAGGATAGACGCATATTAATGGATCGATTTGTTTCATTTCGCTATTCAAATCTTGTGTGTGTGTGGAGTATAATTTATGGAGCTAGTATCTCAACTATAACATTTATTATAAATTAAGCGTTACGAATATTTACAATAAATAAATCAATCTTTCAAGTGTATCCTGGCTGCTGTTGCAAATTGCGTTGTCTATGAAAACTGAGAGGCTGACTGCTGCTATTCAAAGCAGTAAGAAAATTTACCAATACAACAATACAAATTAATGAGATACTTCAAAGCAAAAAAAAATGTAGATATTGTAGCTGCAGCGAATATATTGTATCTTGTATCTGCAATATATAGTGTAGTACAGTGCTCTTGTGCGCTGTGTGAACGCGATAATAGATACTTTATTTCGGCATTGTTTCATATGAGATATTTGTGCATGATTCTATTATATATTTTTTTTTTTTATATTATTATTATTATTTTTTTTTTTGTTCTTTACAACATAAGTTGGGCATAAATTTTTGCCATGTTGGCTTATATTAAGTTTGTATGAAAGCGGCCTATGTTGTCTCAATGCCGCAAACCAATAAAGTGACAGACACAATGTAGCAATATTCTCAAAAAAAAAAAAAAAAAAAGATGAAAAACAAAAATCATGCAGCATAGGTACGTACCTAACAGTGAAAACAAGCTGTATAGCTGTAGCTCTTTCTGGTCATGACAACAACAAAAAAAAAAAAACAACATCATAGATACATTCTCTAAGGAGCATGACGGCTTGTCTGATATGATTACAGCATTGCTTATATGAGGTGTGGCAGCGAGGACAGAGTAGCATACTAATACAAAAAAAAACAAACAAAAAAACAAATAGAAAACATACAAACGCAGCACACTTGTATGCCTTGTCTGACAAATGTGTCATACAATTTTGCCGTGAGCTGTACCTACTACCATATACAAAGATACAATATCTATGTTAAAGTATCTGTGTAAATATTTTTTTTTTTTTTTTTTTTGCAAATGAGTTGCGTAGTAAGCTTATAAAACGAAAAACTCATACATAAACTAGTAGCAAACAAAATGTATTTTGCTGTATGCCACATCAAATGTAAACTTGGGAAACAACAAAAAAAGAAATCACAGTTATATGTTATTTAGCTTTGCTTTAGAAAAATGGGTGTAATTATACAAGGTGATATAAAGCGCTCTTTCACTCTCAATATACTTTGTACCAACGCCAGTCATATTTAAAGTCAAAAAAAAGAAAAGAAAAGCAAAGCAAATAAATCAAACATATCTCTATCTCCTTCGCACACGCAAGTCTTAATAAAATACCGAGCATACTTCTTACTCATACACTCTCATACGCTTGCATTGCAAGGTACCAACGTTTTACTTCATATCACCTTTTTGATTCCTTCATGCTTGAGAGTAGCTTCAATATGAATACTTTGGAAAAACTGTTTGTGTATTGTAAACGCAACGAATGAAAATTATTTTGTTTAAAATTGTAATAATTGGCAGAGCTCTAAGTTTTTCTTTATAAAACATGTAAACATATAAAGTAGCATAGCCAAAATATTGATGAATATTAGCTTTTGAAGTTCATAACTTCCAAACTCTTCACAGCTTTAAGCTTCAATTATGCGCCTCGAATCTTTAAATCTAGTTGATTACAATTAAATTTACTCCATTATAACTTGAAATCAAGAAGATACAGAAAATTATATTATAATCTAAAATTTTTGCTAAAAACATGACGTGTGCTACAACGATTTACGGGCGTTTCGACTGCTCTTTCAATTTTCTTCCGTATCACATCAGCTGTGTTTTGTGCAATTTCAGTTAATTTTGATGGTATTTTTACTATTTGCTTTTTATACCTGTTACACTAGTGTAAACAGGTATATTCAGTTTGTAAAGTATATATATTCTTGATCACCTCGACGAGACGAATCGATTTAGCCATGTCCGTCTGTCTGTCCGTCTGTCCGTCTGTCTGTGTGTTGCTGCGCGATTTATTCGCTCAGTTTTAAATATATTGGGCTGAAATTTTAAACTTAAGCTTTTCTAGGTCCTGTGTAGTTTCTATGTTAAAATGTGCCACGCCCACTTTTAGGTATAGCTCCCATACAAAAAGTACAACATTTTTTCAAGTTCTTATATGAAAAAATGTATTTATAAAGCGAATGGCTTCAAATATGGTTAAAATGTTTCTTATACCATGCCAAATCTTCAGTTTAAAATTGGTCCAAATCGGACCGCGAATTCCAAAATTTTTAAGAGTATATTTAATTTGTTTAGTATTTTGAAATAAAATTTAATACAAATGCTGCACACGAAGGTCTATCAACGTCAAATGATGTGTAACAGGTATATAAGCTTCGGTCCAACCGAAGATAACTTTTTTTTTTGTTTTTTTTTGTTTGTTTGCAGCGCAACCAAAATGAGCTGGGGCTAACTTAAAAACATACTAAAAAATACCACTTTTTTATCTTTCCCATAATATATTGGGAATAACTGAAACAGCTGTTTTTATACCCGACACATATAGTGCCGGAAAGTTTGTAACGCATCAAAGGAGGCATCGGAGACCCAATAAAGTATATGTATTCTTGATCAGCTCGATCAGGAGAGTCGATCTAGCCGTGTCCGTCTGTCTGTTTATTTCAACGCGATTTACGAGAAGACAACTGGAGATACTTAGCTGAAATTTGAAACTTAAGCTTTTCTTGGCAACGACCAGGTCAAGTTGGAATATGAAAGTGCCACGCCCACTTTTAGCTGAAGTCTCCATACAAACTTTCCGCCCATTTTCGAATTTTTATATGAAAATGGTTATTTTTTAAACCCGTTACACATAGTGTAAACGGGTATATTCAGTTTGTCCAAAAGTTTGTAACGCATTGAAGGAGGCATCGGAGACCCCACAAAGTATGTATATGTATTCTTGATCAGCTCGACGAGACGAATCGATCTAGCCATGTCCGTCTGTCTGTCTGTCCGTCTGTTTGTTGCTATGCGATTTATTCGATGAAGATATAAAGATATTGGGCTGAAATTTTAAACTTAAGCTTTTCTCGGCAACGACTAGGTTAAGTTCGAAAATGAGACTGCCACGCCCATTTTTAGGTATAGCCCCCCATACAAACTTATCGATTTTTTTCGATTTTTTGTTTAAAAAAAATAATTATTTATGAATGTATTCGCTCCCAATTGGGTAAAAACATTTCTTTGTCATCCAGGGTCAAAACCAAGACGCCACGCCCATGAAACGGGTATTTCAGCTTCGGTTCCACCGAAGTTAACGTTTTTCCTTGTTTAGTAATGATTGACTCATCAAATCTAGGTTGCTACGCCCAATTTTTTGGCATTTGTCCCACACAGCGTGAGTTACATCAGGCCATTGACCCCGTCGCATCCCATCTCGAAGCTCTATTTAAGCCACTGATGAAAACACATTAACAATTTAAAAATACGTGAGACGGGTATATAAGCTTCGGTTCCACCAAAGTTAACGTTTTGCATTGTTTATTGTTAATTTTTGTAATTTTTTAAAAATTTTTAAAATTTTTTTTCGTAACTAAGTAGGCAAATATTTTTTTATTAGTTTATTTTTTTTATAAATTGTCGCATTGTAATTTTGTCGTTTGTCAGTGATAGACTTAAAAATATATTTTTATATTTGAATTAATTTTAAGAATAATAAAATATAAACCAAATTGTTTTAAACGTGCGCGTAACGAATTTAATTCTGCAGTCTACAATAGTTTTTTTGATTGGAAACGATAATTGTGGCATAATGTTTCCAAAACACAGCATTGACATTAGCCTTGAGATCTGTATTGCACAGCTGATCGGGATTTTCCTTGTGACTCTCATAATATGTGTTGGAGTTTTACTTTATTGGACACACAATGTACGAATCGGCGGGAAAAAAGGTTGTTACTTGGTATCTGATTCTTTATATTAGAAAAAGTCGTCATGATTTTTTCAAAAATATTTTTGTTTGTGGCTTCAGATGAATATATTTTTGAAGATATCTTTGAACCTTTTAGGAAATTCAAAAAATTACCAATACCCTTCAAAAAGAAATTACTGAAACGCAGCAAAATATAAAAAAATTGCGAGAGATAATGGAAATCCGAGATGAAGAAATTTGCAAGCAACGTCAAAACGATGAAAAAGTATTGAAGGATGACATTGGAGATTGTGTGAGAGACGAGAGTACCTGTAAAATAAGAGAATTTCAACAGGAACCAATTCAAAATGACGATCTAAAACATGTGTCTTTTGCAGAAGAAGCATCTGATCTTCGAATTTTCGGAAGACACCGTTGTGCCGAGAGCTAGCGAGAAGCAAGTTAACCACGTTCAGGATGATGGAACTTTAAAGAGTATACTTAAATTGAACTCAAACTATTGTATTTAGTTACAGATTAATAATTATATTTTTCACAAGAAAAGTTTAAAAAAAAGCGAGTTGAACTAGTTTATTGCATTAAATGCGTTTATCAAAGCTAAATGGTATAGGTCCAGTTCGGTACATCAAATTGACCTGTTAGAGTAAAATCTCGTTACGGAACTCAATTTAGCAAGTGAGACTGTACAGAGCCCTAAACTAATTTAAGTGGTTGTCTAAAAAACTTTTTATTCTAATTTCCATGTTAAATCTAAAATCTGAATGAGGCAAGTGCAAAGTTATTCCAATCAAAGAAAATCAATATGTTCGTCAAAACCAAAGTTTAAACACTCGTCTTACAAAAATTCAAGAGGATGATGTAATTATTTTAAGGTGTAATATTCCGCATCCCTCTCTTTCCATTTTGCTTACATTTTTTATTGATTTTTTTAGTAGGTAAGTAAACAGTTTTGATATTTGGTATTTGGGTTAGATCCTTTTCTACACGCCTATTAAGGAGTTTAATGAGCAAATTCACAAAATTTGACTATCCAAACTAAAAGATATGAAAAACTACAAAGTTATAATCTTCAGAAGATATGCACAGTTTACTTTTTTGACTACATTTTTTTATTTCAAATTGCAATGAAGTAAAGAATATCGACTAGGAGGAAATAAAAGAAGGATCATATGGTAGCACAAAGGACTCTTATTTCTTACACGCTCGTTATATTCTCTTGCATGTAAGCTATCTTAAACATAATTGAATCTATCAGAAAGTGACGCCTGAAGTTATTTTAACTCTTTTTTTTTAAATAGAATTTTCCATTATATGCCATTCTTTATTTTCGCTTTCATTTTTTCCTCAAAAAAAAAAAAAAAGCAGCAATTTGCAATACGCCATGTTTGGGCGTTCAACCAAGCGGAGTGTGTGTGTGTGTGTGTTGTCTGTCATTTTTTTTTTTTTTTTTTTTTTTGTTCAGTCTGGAGCCAATTTTATTGCATTACAGTTAAGTAACGCAACATTCAGCATTCGCATGCATTGATGCGCGAACATAGCACTAACAGCACTCAGCATTTGTCGTTTTATGTTGTCGCGAATCCATGTTGTATACGAATCCTTAATGCCAGCAGTTCAGCAGCTAATGCGTAAGTGTCCTTGCGTACTCTCTCTCCTCAAATACAAACAAGTATGTTAACTGACATTTTTATTATTTTTATTATTTTTTCCATTTTATTTATTTTTGAAGTAAAATTCCACTAGTTTTACTCATGAATAAAAATAACTTACGCATTTATGCGTTCCATTTTTGGTTTTTCTGCATTCAATTCAAAATTTGCCAACTTTTGCAACTATTATTTGCATTCCATTCCAATCCATTTCGATTGTTGCGCGAAAGCAATTTTAACATTTTGCATAAAAATATTTTTTTTTTTTTTTTAAAGAAAGATTGATGGCGTACTACAAGCAGAGCATGAGCAATATACGAGCAAAATTTAAGATACAAATTGACATAAATTATAAATAACAAATGGGAGAGAGAGAGACGGAGAGAGACAGAGCAAGCGTATGCAAATTAATCATACGCAATGTTGTTGAGAGAATTTTTTTTTTTTTTTCGTTTTAGATTCTTGAATATTTTGACACGCTTCAATTTAAAATAACGCCACTGCTTGCCGTTTTTTGTTTTTAGTTTTAGTTTGCATCATACTCTTTCACAGCTAATTAGTCTCTGTTGCCATGAATGTAAATGTTTTTGTAAACTTATTGCATTCAGAATTTCAGGTAAGCGCCTTACAAACATAAATGCTGCATATACTCGTACACAGCAATCAATCATCAACATTATGAGCAACAGAGCGACAACCCTGAATAAAAGCAGCAGCAGCAGCAGCATCGAAGCCATTAGCCATCATCATCAGAAGCATTCAGTTGCGTAGTGGAAAATAAACAAAACGTATAAAAGGCAAATGGTGACATTCACTATACTCACTCACTCATTCACTCACCACTCACCGCTAAACACACTCATTCACTCAAACCGTAAACCGTAAAGTAATTTCTCAATTTTATACGTTCACGCCCTGCCGCCCTTTATCAATGTCAAACTCTCGCCACGCAACTGAATGGAAAATCAAATACGTTTATCAATTTACGCAAAGAATAAAAACAAATAAATTTTATTCCAAAAACATACACAAAGAATTTTTTTTTAACATTTATTCACAAAAAAAAAAAAAAAAAAAAAACGTAGACAGAAAACCGCAAAAATTGCAATGTGAAACCATTTGTATCTATAAATTAAATTATTAACAAAAGAAAAAAAAAAAGTTAACTTTAGTGCAACCGGAGCGTTTATACATGCCGCTACGAAATTTAAAAATAAAAAATTCAAAATTTTTGTGCTACGTTTCTCTGTGCATGGACCAGCCAAATTGGAATTATTGATTGTAATCGTGCTGGTTGTATATTTACTAGATTGGATTTTGCTAAATTAAATAACAAAAAAATTTCCAATAAAAATTTTGTTAGATTTTTATGAGTGATATTTTACAAAGAGAAAAATGCTGTTAGCGAAATAAGTATGAATGTACTTGATTTAAGCACGAATATAGCTATAAACTGTAGGCCAAAAAAAAAAAAACACTTTCGGTGATTTTTTCACAGTGATTTAAAAATCACAATGTTGCACTGCAACTGAAAATAGTGATTTAAAACAGTAAAACTGTTTATAAATCAGTGATTGGTGATTGGTTTATATTCACTTGAACACCGAACCTGCACAGATTTGTTAGTATATTTGCCAGTCACTTGATTTGTCAAAATGTGCAATTCACATAAAACGCGGTCTATTGTAACGATTAAATGGTAAATACGTGAAGTGCGAGGATGTGAAATGTGATGTTTTTCTAATTTTAATGGAAGCAAAAATTTACCATAAAAATAGTGATTTAATTTTTAATGAATTAAACAAAAAGTCAGCTTGTTGTGTTGGTGTAGCGAAACAGTTCAAGTAGCCACGATTTTGTGCATCACTCTTTGGGAACAGTGAACCTATAAAATAATAGCTAATTGTTTTTCACGAGATGCGATTTTATCACTGTTTGCAGTCGCTTCAATTTTCAAATCACAGTCGTTAATCACACTGCGACTCAAAAATCACACTTTTTGCCAACACTAATAAGTTTTTCTATTAAGTACAATGTGCTTGTTTTAAGAACAAATGTACTTAAATTAAGTTTCAAAAGCATAAACTGCAAAATGACAAAGCAAAGTAGTGAATAACGTGATTTAAGCACACACAAATTCGCACTCGTGGCATCATTTCTTACTCTCACTCAGCTGAACTTATTTCTAAACACAGATATGCTTTATTTGAGCACAATGTACTTATTTTTTCTTTCTCTCTGTGTAGATACACTTTAAAATAAGTTATGATAAGTATTTGGAGAATCTTACTTTTGAATTTAATGGCTCTTTAATAGTCGCTGAGATAATCGTATTCTTACGAAAGACACTCCGTCAGGCGGTTGGGAGGAAAGCTTGACGCGCAGAATAACTTAATTTTTTTTTTTTTTTTTCTAGAATGTTACTTTTCGAGTCAAGGCCTAAGCTGTGTATACCAAAACTGATAATTCGTTGAGAGATATTGAAAAAATTGTTTTCGAAAATATTCGAAAATTTTGAATTATTTTGATTATCCGTCAATGGCTAAATTTTATTATTTAGACTCAAATTGGAAGTTTTCGAAAATGTTCGAATATATTTGAAAAAATTTGTTTCCATCTATTTCGAGGTATTGTTAATTTTGATGCTATATTTTATCATTTAGACTCAGAATGATAAAATATAGCATCAATTACAATTCCTTGAAATAGATGGTAACAAATTTTTTTAAACATATTCGAACATTTTCGAAAATTTTCGAAAATTTTCAAATTGAGTCTAAATAATAAAATTTAGCCATTGACGGATAATCCGATATAGAAATTTAAAAAAAAAATTCGAAAATACATATTCGAATATTGTGAAAACTTTTAAATTGAGTTTCTACGGTGAATTTTAGCACCAAACTTTGTGTAACGCGTCGAGACAAGGCGCCAAAGCTAATCGCTCGGAAAACGCTGAAAAAAAAATTTCGAAAATAATCGAAAAATTCCAAATTGAATTAGAGCCACAGACAGATAGGTTGAAAACAAATTCGATAGTATTTGAATATTTTAAAAACTTTTTAATGGAATCTTAATGGCGAATTTCAGCATCATATTGTGTGTGACGCATCGAGACAAGGCGCTAAAACTAAACAACGCTTGGGAAACGTTAAAAAAAAATTGTTATAAACAATTGGAAAACTTTAAAAATGTTTTTTTACTGAGTCTAAATGGCGAAATATGGCATAAAAATTGACAATACCTTATAAGAGATTAAAAAAATTTTTTGAAATCTATTCGAAAATTTTCAAAAATTTCGAAATTGAGTCGAACTAATGAATTTAAGCCGTAGACTGATAATACGATAAAAAAAAACAATAATTAAAAAATTTGCTCTACGGTAAATTTTAAACACCAAACTTTGTGCAGACATGACGCTAGAACTAATCGCTTGGAAAACGATGTAAAAAAATTTTCCAAAATATTCGAAAACTTTAAAAATGATTTCAACTGAATCTAAATGGTGAAATATAGCTCAAAAACTGAGAATTCCTTAAGAGAGTTGAAATTTTTTTTTCGAATATCTTTTCGAAATTTTCGAAAGTTTTCGAAAATTATCAAATTGAGTTTCCAAATTGTATCTAGTCGTAGACTGATACATCGATAAGGGTAGATTGAAAAAAAAATTTGAAAATACATATTCGAATATTTTGAAAACATTTAAATTTTTTCCTAATGGTAAACAGAAAAATTTGTGTCGCATATCAAAAAAAATAAAAGATTTGAAGTTGTGCTACAGCGACACCAACCGACACTGTCCAACACTCTGGCTTATTAACGTTATTACAAAACGCTCTTAAAAATCGAATACACTCACATTTAGTACAATACAAAAAAAAAAAAAGAACAGAAACACGTGCATATGCATCACTTTAATAAACATTTTTTTCCTGTGAATATAATTAAATGTAAAAAATAATTGAATTTGTATGTTGCAAAAAAAAAATGCTTTTTTAACCTGGCGGCCATTAATTCAATTTACTTTGATGTGACTATATGTACAATAATATTTTTATTGTATTCTTTTTTTTTTTTTTTTTTGGTTTAATATATTCAATTAAGAAAATAAATTTTTATTAATAAAAAACAAAAAGTTTAAAGATCAAATGAAAAACCTTAATTAAAACTGCCAAGTGCTGAACTTGAACAAAAAAAAAAAAAAAAAAATAAAATATTTAATTTTTTTTAAAAAATTTCATAAAATACCACTTTTTCAGCGAATTTCATATTTTCGAAGATTTAAAACCGGAATCGAATAAATACATTTTCAGAGGAAATAAATGTAAATAACATAAATGCAAATCGATTTTACTAAATATAATTTCATAAATCAGTTTGAATTAATTTAATTTAATTAATTTGAACAATAACAACAGCAAAAATAAAACGGAAACAAAAACAAGACAAAAAAAAAGGGATAAAATATATCATTTTACACAAAACGCATAATTAAATATGCCATAAATATTAAAATAATTTTTTAATAAATGTAATAATTTGAAAACCACTTTTCAGTTTGTTAGTTACGCTTTTACAGTCAGTTTTTATGCTTTATAAATTATTCATACGCAACGTTGAACGTGACAAAAGGAGCAACAAAGACAAAATAAAACAAAATAAAATAAAATAAAAAAGCCCTCAAGAGTATCTACTCAACTGTAAGCAGGAGCAGGAGCAGCAACATCAACATCAACAGCAGCAATAGCAGCAGCAGAAGAAGTCAATTAGAAAACAAAAGAAATTGTTTTAAGCACTGTTAAGTCGAAGTTTTAATACGCTACAACATAAAATTATAAAAGAGAAGAATGTCAAACAAAACTAAACTCTGGAACAGACCAACGGACGGACGGACAGAGCTAAGTATCTTAATTTGTTGACTCATAAGCATCGTAGACCCCATGAAGTATTGTATCTAATCATGATCAACTTAACCAGGCGTATTGATCAAGTCATGTTCGCATGTCTGTCCATCCGTCTGTCCGTTTATCTGTCTGTCCGTCTGTATATCCGTCTGTCCATCCGTCTGTCTCTATATTTGTCCGTCTGTCTGTTTACTTTTACACACTTCAATCGCTTAGACATGTATTTAAACTTCGGTTTCACCGAATTGAAAGTTTTTCTTCGTTCATATTTTTTTTTTTTTTTTAATTTTGTCCATTAGGCTGAGTGCACTATTAAATGCTTTCTGGTAAAAAAAAGGAAGAAAGTTTAGAAAGGTATGAGCAGGTGCACTCTGCTGTTCAATAAATTTATTACTTTTGTGCACTTCAACATTTGTGCATAAAAGAGATAGAGAGACGGTGAGAGAGAGAGAGAAATAGTTATAAAATAGCAAAAGTTACAAAAAAAATGACTTTCAAAAAAATAATTTTGAAGCAACAGGAAACTTAATTTAAGTTCAGCAGTTAAAAAAAAAAAAAAAAAAAAAAAAACGATTAAAAGGCAACAAAAAAAAACGAATAAAATTGAGTTGTAAATGTGAGGAAACATTGTAATGAGTATGCCACACACATACACACAAATACACATGTGTAAAAACATTTAAACAGTAAAATATGTTTGCATGTGTATGTGTGTGTATTTTTATGTGTCGTGCGTATCCTTAAGTTGAAAACTGCTCTCCTTTTTTTTTTTTTTTGTATTAGCAGCAGCACTCATTAAAAATGTTAATTAATTACTTTAGCACACATACCGCAGCCATCACACCACCGCAACCACCACTACCCCTAACGTTGCAAGCCACAGCAGCACCAGCAGTGAACCATAGAAAGCCAAAGAAGCCACAGAGAATATTTGAGGCGTCAAAAGACAACAACAACAAAAAAAAAACAAGCAATCGACAAAAAACTTAAGCCAATTGACTTAAAAGCAATCAGTTAAATAGACAAAAAAAAAAAAACAAAAAAAAAGTTATTAAAAACAATAATTGGGTGTATGCATTAGTCTTTGAAATTTTTTATACCCTATACCAAAGAGTAAAAAGGTACAAATGTATGCAACAGACACAAGGAAACTAGATAGGCGATAGACAACCGTCTGTCCATCCGACCCGTCTGCCTCTGTCTCGAACACTTTGAGACAGCTACTATATTTGAAATTTAGACTATCCTAAACCGTCACGCCGTTGTCAAATAAAACATTATTTCATAATACAAAAAATATGTTTAATTATTAAACACAGGAAACCGAAAATTCCAACTTAGAACTCAAGAATCCCAGCTTAAAACTCATGAATTTCAGCTTAGAACTCATGAGTCCCAAATCCCAGCTCAGAACTCAAGAATCCCAGCATAGAACTCATGATTTTCAGCTTAGAACTCATTAATTCCAACTTAGAACTCAATAATCCAAGCATAGAACTCATGAATCCCAAATCCTAGATATGATCTAATGAATTCCAGATAAGAGCTCATGACTAAGTCAACATTCATTCCTGTCGTTAGCAAAGAGTAAAATATGAACATGACAGGCCCTCTGAAATTGGAGATTAAAGAGCAGTGCAACTCTATTGAACCCATGCGATGTGCAGATGATTTTTAAAATTTATAATTCATTATTTTTAATTCACAAGTTAGCTTTCCGGATGGGTTAGATGTAAATAAATAATACAAATTAGAGCAGTGAAGCGGTTTGATGAGTTGTCGTGGCGGACAGTGAAACAGCGCTGCCTCCACTGCCATCTCCTATACTTTTCTTATTGAAAATTGTTCATGTAAACATTTCATTTACCTGACCTGCTAATATTCAAAATATTATTTTTTTTTTTTTAATTGAACTAATGTTTTTTCCACAATTTTGGCTAAATGCTTAAAATAAAATTCAGTTCGTTATGAACTGAGTTATAGCCCCATAAATCAAAAATAAATTTTGGTGGTCCCGTGAAAATTCCAAGCATATAATTATACATATTTTACTCGACAAGACTTTCGAACAATTAAAATATTTTTTTTTTTTTTTTCTGTCGCACAGTTTTATTTATCAAACAAACAAATGAACTCATTGAACTCACTTTAATGTGTGACAATTAAATCAATATTATATTAATTTGTAAAACAAATGAACATGTCAATGAACTATATAAAAATTAATTATTTTTAGTATTGTACAGATTTGTTTCATGTCAAATAATAATATTAAAGCGACTCATATGACGCTTGGCACACATACGCACTTTCGGTCAGCAAAATAAAATAAAAATAAAAAAAAAAAAATACTCAAGAGCTATGAGAAAATATCGTAGTAATGCCACTAACCAACTAACTAACTAAGTACTTTAGTTTATTAAGTGTATACAAATATAGTTTGCACAACTGAACAGAAATAGTGTATTTGAGTAGGAACTGCGTAATTGGGTTTATAAGAAAATTTTACACGTATAATATAAAGGACAGACGGACAATATCATGGACAGCATAAGCAGACGGAGATTATGACATATGTATATCGAGACGATTTCTCTGATTGGTAAAGAATATTTTAATATGCTTTATGGCGTCTACTAAGAATCAATTCTTTAGCCAGTCAGTAGTGTAGCGAGGATTGGTCGAACTGGTAATTGCATCGAGCAACAAAAACCTTATATGAAAGCGTTAAGCGCGGTGAGCCGATTGGAATGTAATGGAATGGAATACATATAATGTAATGGAATCAAATGGAATGTAATGGAATCGAGTGGAATGTAATTGAATCAAATGAAATGGAATCGAATCGAATGGAATGTAATGGCATCGAATGGAATGCAATGGAAACGAATGGAATGGTATCAAATGGAATGGAATCGAATGGAATGTAATGGAATCGAATGGAATGTAATGGAATCGAATGGAATGTAATGGAATCGAATGGAATGTAATGGAATCGAATGGAATGTAATGGAATCGACTGATATGTAATGGAATCGAATGGAATGTAATGGAATCGAATAGAATGTAATGGAATGGAATGGCATCGAATGGAATGTAATGGAATCGAATGGAATGTAATGTACTGAAATCGGATGGTATGTAGTGGAATCGAACAAATCGCACCGCTCAAAGCCTTGCAAAAATAATCGATTACGCCTTATATTTCTGTGATCTTAACTAGTTCAAAAAACTAAAGCGAAAACGTTGTAATACACCCAAAAGAAAACTATTATGTACACATAACTCTGGCGTACTCGTAAGTCGCGTGAATCAGTTAACGTAATTTTTTTTCTATTTAGAATTTATGTTTTTGTTATTTAGCACGCAAAACGTTTCAAGCATGTCCAGCTGTGTAGAAAGCTTCAACGTGCTACGGAAACCCTATAGCAGCACATTTTATTTTAATTTAGTTTTTTTTGCATTTCAAGTAACTAAAGCCCATTTACTGCCTGCCTTTTTTTCTTCTTCTTCTTCTTTTGTTGGCCTAAAGCACATTTTTTACTATTTAAACGCTGTGCTGCGTAAACGTCGCAGTCGTCCTTGAGCGTAATTATCTTTTAGCCGCACACACAAACAAACAAACACACACTCCCTCACTCACTCACCTAAGAACACACAAATTATTAAAATATACAAACAAACATTTATGCATGTACACAGAGCGAAATGGTAATTGTTTGTGTAAGAATATGCATTCTCATATTAAGCACATTCGTTCTTAGACCAAAAAACTTTTTTCTAAAAAAGCGAACAGACAAAAATAAAAAACAAAAGATCACGTTATTCACTACTCCCTGAAATTTAAGCTTTAAATGCTTGAATGAAGAACGTTTGTTCTCATAACAAGCACAAACGTGCTTCATACAAGAACCAATAGCAGCATTTGTGTCTAATTTTGTATGTGTACAGCTTTTTCTCGCTGTGTATATTTATGCATCTGTATACACACTTAATCAGCATAAGCAAGATGGCAAATTTAGTGAACATATACAATTATGTACGTTTATAAAATAATAGTGTGTGTGTATATGTATGTACAGTCTACATACGTAGTATCTCAAAACATGCACGAATCTCGTGGTAGCCGCTTATCTCTCTCTCTCTCTCCCTCATCAAGCTTCCAATTGCTATACGCATAGCTTGAAATTTTGTATTTGTTCAGTCTGTTTAGTCTGTTTAACGCCCATATACGCCTTCGTCCACGACCACAACCACTTATTGTTGGTTAAGTTAAAAAGCGTAAAACGGAATGACGATGGTGATGATCATGAGACGAGACACCCACGACATATACGTACGAGTTGTGCAAGCAGATATGATATATGTTTCTGTGTGTGTGTGCGTAAGTATAGTGGACGGACGGACACTGCGTTGTGAATGTTTTGTTTTTTTTTTTTCAGAATTTCTCTTTGAATTTTCTAAATCAAATGCACGCACGCACATAAGCCGCTCTGGGCACTCTGTTTCCATTTTTTTTTTTTTTTTTAATTTTCTGCTTACTGTGAGTTTATTACACAACTCGGAAAAACTATTGCTTCCGTAATCACGTTTTGCGATTTACGCTTAAAGTAAGTTCGTGCGATTTTAAAACGCAAAAGTTATGTTTCATTTCCAAAACGTTTCTTTGTGTTTGCATATGACAAAAACTGTTATCGGTTAGAAATTAAAATGTTATCGTTCTAACCAAATCACAAATTTTTGTTTCTGTGTATAAAATTTTCTGCTCTTTAAAATTCGAATTCAAAATCAATGTTATTAAAAAGTATATCACAGAATAAAATAAAATTATTGTAAAATAATCGATTATATCTTCTTTGTGTTATATTATGCATTTAGTTTTCATTTCACTTAACTCCAATGCTGCCGATTTAAAATCGGAAATATATTTTGACTCGACTCGTTTTAATTCGGTATGAGTCGATTTGGGTACATCAACTTCAACTCAAATAGAGTCGGATACTCGATTGAGCTTTATGTCTAGCATGTATTAAAATTATAATAGTAAAAAAATTATTCGAAGTAGATAAGCGATAGAAGACACACACATGACAAACACTTAAAACGTCGTGCAAGACATGTCATGCAAGAAGTTTTGCAAGACTTGTTATCATAGAACTCATGCAAGGCAAGTCATCCAAGACAACTGCGACATTTGTATGAAAATGTCGGCAACGACTTGTATGGAACTGTCGTCGATATGTCATCGACGAAACAGACTAGTCATCAACGAAGCACTATTGTACATATATTTTCCTGTCAGGGGATTTTGCGAACAGAAATTTTCACATCTTGAATTTTTTGTGTACTATTATTTGATATCTGAGATTATTTCGGGATTTTTAAGACGCGGAAGTTTTTTGAAAGTTCTCAATTTTTTTGCGTAATTTTAATTATTGTTTTTTTTTTATTTACCTTCTATAAAAAATTAGAAAAATTAAAAAAAAATGATAAAAATCGGTGAAGTCTTCAGTTTTGATTTAGTGATTCAGTTTTATATAAACATGTAGAGTAGGCCTAAGTTCTTAAATAGCTATATCCGGCGATTTTTACCATGAATAAATTTGAGGTGAAAAAAGGCACCATTCGGCAGATTGTTGAAGCTGGAGTCAAAATTAGCTCGAGAAAGCATGTCCGTGCGACTTTTGCAAAAAAAAAAAAATAAAATCAACTCTTTCCGAACGAGTCGAGCAGCGACGCGTTTCATGCCCAAAACGCCAGTCAAAAAGTTCTAAGCAGTCATATGGGAGACGTTTAGCTCACTACCAATCTCTTTAGTACTCAAACTAAAGATTATTTTTTTACCTTTTTCTTGGTGTAATCGACGTTTACGCTCATAATACTTGTTGGTCATCCAGAACGTGCCAAATCTTTTAACACTTCTCAGCACTATTTGAATCTATTGGCCATAAAAATATTAATGACAAAATAAAAAAAAATTTTCAAGTAAAAATGTAGAAGAACAGACAAAAATTTAAATAAAAAAAAAAAAAAAAAAAATAAATAAATAAAAAAAGCCCCATTTTATGTAGTTTACCTTATGATATAATTTGCTAAAACTATTTGTGAATTGAATCTCGAGTAAAACTAGAGTCATATACGAAATCGATCGGATAATCGAACGAAACTTTAGTCGGATAACCGCTACTACGGATACTCGATTACTCGTTTATTCGTGTTAGAATGTAAGCTTAATCGAAGCGTTCGGTTCTTCGACTCATCGGCGCGAGTAAGTCATGGCTCGATTATATCTGTTTTTCGAGTTAATCGATGCAGGGCACGTGTTTAGATTTCAAGCGAACTGTGCAAAGAATGACCCATATACAATACTCAGATACAGATACAGTTATATACGGCTTAGTTGGTAATCTTTTAGCCAAAAACGAATACGCAATTTGTGCTGCATTTGAGCAATCTGTAATTTATATACAAAATACGTTTATACACATACATACACACATACACACATACATATAAACAAAAAATCGTTGCAAGTTTTGTGGTTTGAGTTAAATTTACTCTTTGGTATAAAATCCTTTTGGCATTAAACAATACAACAATTGTATTGTGGCTGGCTGGCTGGTAGGATGGCTGTCTGGATGGCGCCTTTAACAAAGCTTTGTAGTAGGCATTCAAGTAATACGCGCGCATTTGTTTTATTTCATTTTACTGCTTAAATTTTTATGACCATACACAGATACAGATACGGATACAGCTACAAGTACTGGCAGCAGTGTGCTTGCTTTCAACAGTTTTTTTTGTTTTTTTTTTATTATTCAGAAAGTCATTAGCAAAAATACAGTCAGTCGACCACATTGTTGAACATTGCGTCGCCACAATTCTGCTTAAAACGCAAAATGAAACCCACACGCACACACACACACACACACATGTACACATATTTAGATACATGTACATGTACAGTGGTGGTCTTCAAACGTCATGTAAAGTAGTTGATTAGATTTGGAAAATTGAAATAAAAGTACTCAAAGGATTTGTTTTAGTTTTCTTTTTTTTTTTTTTTTTGTTCATTTAAGTGAAAACACGCATTTTGTTTTAATTGCTTTCAATAAATTAATTTTTTTTTTTCATTTTTTAGTTTCAAATTTAAAGTTTAGAAATATGCACAAATGTTCTGTTGTGGTTTTTATTTTTTTTCTGAATTTTTATTTTAAATTGAAAATGTTAATAGAAATGCTCGTAAATTTGATATTGTCAAAAACAATAGCATGGGTGGTGCTCAATTTATTTTAAGTGGTACGTACTGTGGTCAAAAATTTACCACGCACCTCTGTGAACAAAAAAATATTTAAAGTTTTTGCTCGAAAGTTCGTCGTGGAATTAGTGAAAAAACAATGAAGAACGCTAAATACGATTATATTGGCATAGGACTATGTTAGGAGCATTTTTTTTAAAAACCGCTTCGTAAACCGAAACTGTGACTCAAATGCATCACAAACCGGTAAGCCGTACCATTTAGAGTCTCCTGTGCCGCTAAGTGATCACTTAAAAACGGGGTTTCTCTAGGGTAACCATCCATACAAACCGACTACAAAATTTTTATTTTTATATGAAAACTTTTTTGTTTCTTATCTCTACGAACTCTCTACGAATTTTTTCCGTGGTAACTCCATAATTTGAGAATAGCTTCATCGATTTTATTCATCTTTTTATACCAGAAAGCTTGTAATGCATCAAAGAAGACTTCATAGACCCAATCAAATATGTATATTCTTGATCAGCACGGTGAAACGAGTCGATCTTGCCATGTCCGTCTGTCTGTCTGTCTGTCTGTCTGTCTTTATCTATGCATTTCATTTGCTTTGTTTTAAAGATATTAATCTCAAATTCTCAGTGTTAAGCAGTTCAATTGTGTAAAAAAAAAAATTCTAAAGTGGTCCAAGATCCAAACCATGGTGCCACACCCATTTTTAGGCATAGGCCCTATACAAAGTTTCAGTTCAATTTCAAATTTTTATGTGAAAATAGAAATTCTTTATTATTGTCTTTACTTCAAATGGGGTAAAAACATTTCTTATGGCATCCTATATATACATTACTGATAAACATACATATAGCCCCCATTTTCAAATTTTTTTTTCAAGAAAAGGTTTAGTATTCCGTCCTTAAGTTAATATTTGATCCCATTATTGTGTCTAAACTTTAGTTATATCGGATTTTTTGCCTCCAAGCTATCCCTTCTCCAAATTTTACCTAAGCCACTGATGATCATAAATAAACTAAACCAAGATGTGACGGGTATTTGAGCTTCGGCTCCACCGAAGTTAACGTTTTCTTTTTGTAAAAGATTGTTACGAAAAAAATGACTTTTCTGAGTCCTAAAAATACCAGAAACAATCCCAAATATTCAAAAAAAATACCAGTTCTCAAAAATCCCAAGATTTTAAAATACCTGTATCCAAATCCCTTGACTGGATAATATGTACTAGGACATAAGAAAAGAGCTAGTGTCATTTAATTGTGGTCAAATAAAATTGCAGTGCTATTATTTAATTTACACTTTACAAAATTTCAATAGCTAAAGTGCTTAGTATACCTATTAATAATGCTTAAGGCTTAAGATACAAATACATAATTGATTATAAAAATTCATTAAATGTCATAATTTCTTGTAACTTCAAATGTTAAACTGATTCAACGAAAAAGATGCATAGAAATATACAGACAGACAGACGGACATGGCTAAATCGATTCGTCTCATCGAGTTGATCAAGAAAATATATACTTTATGCGGTCTCCGATGCCTCCTTTAATGCGTTACAAACTTTACGACAAACTGATAATACCCTTCACACTGTGTATGGCGGGTATTAAAAAAATAACGCACAGCTTTTGACTGACAGCAAATTGAATGCAAACGAATAATTTATATGCAACGCACATTTAAATCATTAATCAATTAATTTTTTTAATTAGCTAAGCGAATGAGAGAGTGAGAGAGAGACAGAGAGGAACTATTGCTGTTTCTATTTTAAAAGTACAAAAAGGAAAATTTTCAGAAAGGCTTAAAGCCAGAAAAAAAACTTAAAAAAAAAAAAATTTCATGCGATATTTTACAAGAAAACTTGGACAATTAATTAAGAGTTTTATATAGAAAGTATTGTAAATAACAACAACGATAATGGCAACAACAATAAGCACGGAAGTGAATGAAAGAGACAACAAAACAACAACAATGATAATAAGAACGGAAAACGGAAAAAGTGCCATGTCTGCCATTTGCACTGCTGCGTTTCCTGTTGCTCTTAAGATACACACACACACACACACGCATACATATACTAAAAAATTCACATTGTTTTTTTGCATTAGAAAAACTTGAACGCCAAATAAAAGAAAAGAAAAGAAAAAAAATAAAATCATCAACATTTCAAAATTGTCGTCATCGTCGTCGTAGTTGTCGCCATTCTTGTTCTTGTTGACATCGTTCATGTCGCATCGCATCGCAGTCGTCATTGTCTGTTCATAGTTGACATCGTTTTAAATCCTTTAACGCTAAAATGTAAGCAACCACAACAACAAATACAAATACAAAAACAAGGCACTACATCATTGAAGGCAACAGCAATGCCAAACAATTGTCAATTCTATTGTCAGCTTGAAAAGCGTTAAGTGTTAAGCTTCGCTGATAGACAGACAGACGGACAGACAGACAAATGAACAAACTGACAGTCAAACGAATACAGACAGACAGACAGACAGACAAATATTTTACTTAAGTACTCAATTGAATTTCGCATACAAATTTAATACTCAATCATCGAAACAACAACAAAAACAAAAACAAGAAGAATGTATATAGCCAGCGTAAAACGTGAGCAGCATTATTAAATTGTGCATGCCATACATAATTGTGCCCTTTTAACAAAACAGAAAACAGTGCGTATGAGTAACGACGCAACACACACATGACCCAATGACAATACGCATACGCCACATTGTCCTTTACTGAGTATATACGAAGTTGAAATAAAGAAAAAAAATAAAAAATTTTTTTTTTTTAGACTTCTTTCAAAGCGCCAAAGTACATTATCGATCGGAAACACAGTGCCGCATCGAACGCATTCATTTGTTCAGAGATATTTTTCGCAGAGTTATCCTTTTGCCAAATTAAACCAGAATAAAGTGATTCTCGTGGGTAGCATTGTCACGCGTCGAGCTTCAAAGCTTCTGTATGAACTTGAACTTCATTGAAAATGGTCAGAATAGCAAGAATGCAACACACACAACACAACACAAAACAAAGAATTTAATTTCATTGCACTTGCAATTGGAGCAAACTTTCATTAGGCACCTTAGAGGCGTACGTAACCAATAGCAGCCATAGAAATATTGCTTAACGTAGAACCGAGAATATTTGTTAAATTTGCCTATCTTATGAATGTCAACTAGATTTACTCCCTAAATGGTAAATCCAACGAATGCAGCCTCAACAGTCTTCTTCGCGTTGTGCTATTGTCCAATAAGTTCAGCGCCAGGTGATTAGGATGGTCATGCAACCTCTCGATATATTTACTGCTGATCTTATGGAGTTGGTCCAGAACTGTAGGCACATTTAAGATCCTTTGTAAAACCATGAAGCAAATCAAATCAAATCCATTCCTATTTCCCCTTTCGACTGTTTGCGATATATTTGGATAAAAAGCTCCAAGAAAATTTAACACCACAAAAATTGGAATAACACAAAGAAAATTAAGCAAAATTGGGGAAAAAAATAAAATAAGAAATTTTAACAAATTTTAAAACTGTTTGAAAATTATAAGTGTCATTTAAATGTAAATCTATATACATAAAATAGTAATAATAGTGAAACCGTCTGACAGATGGGTCCAAAACCGGTTTCATTTGAAAGTCAAAAAAGGCAAGTATAATTATAGAACACTAAAAAATACATTAGAAGAAGTCGATTTTCGACTTTTCCAATACAAAAACTTTTTGCATTTTACACAAGCGCCAACATAATAAAAAAAATGAAAAAGGTATTTTTTAGTACTTTTTTGTATGCTTTCATATTAGCCCCAAAATATTCTGGTTACGCTACAATAAAAAAAAAAAAAACAAAAAGTACAAAAATTACCGAAAATTATACAAAAAACAGCAAATGCGAAACGGAAAAGAGCTGAAGGAGCAGCTGAAACGCCCATACAACGTAGTATAGCCGGGTATCTGCTAGTATAAACTATAACTAAAACTGTGTTCAACAATTTTCTTCATGCTTCATTGATTTTTTCTAATTTATATGCAACACTTTTAATCGATTAATTTTAAATAAAGAGGAAGAGAGCGTGACAGATAATTGAAATTATTATAGGCATTAACGAAACTGCTTCAAATTGATTATGATTAATGGCAAAATTACGTGCACGGCGTGTGCTTAGCTCTTTTCCGTTTCGCAGCTGCTGCTTTTTGTGCAATTGTAGTATTTTTCGTTGGCATTTTTGTACTTTTTTATGGAAAAAGTTAAAAATCGACTTTATTAATGAAACGAATGTGCCTAAAGCATTGTTTTAATAATCTTTAATTATATTTGCATTGTTGCCTTTCAAATGAAAGCGGTTTAAAACTTATTGGTTCAATGGTTTCAAAGTACATAGCGGACATAGAAACATTTTTACTATTTTTTATATACAGTTTCGCCGCTTTCAGAAGAATCAGGGACACCTTGTCACGTCATAACCAGCCTGTGCAGTTAAGGAAAGTGCAAAGTTTTAGGAAACAGGTTTTGGACAGTTCACCTAGCGAGTTGTGCTGCCATTTCCCGAGTAACCGCACTCTGTGTGATCTCAGTGCGGAACAGGTGCACAGAAAGTGCTCTAGCGTTTCTGTTGCGTCCTCTGCTTTGCAACTTCTGCAGTGCCTATTGAACCGGATTCCTAGTCTGGCCGCATGCTCCCCGACTGTCTAGTGTTCCGTTATGGTGTATGTTAGTCTAGCGAGGTCTATACGCGAGTTTTCAAATAGTTTGTTTGAGCGTTTTTCGTCCAGTTTGGGCCAAATCGTTCTAGCTTTCCTGCAGCTGTTCAGATTGGACCAATTTTATAGCCAAATCGGCGAAATGGCAAAGATTTCTGTATCCATTTGGGTTTCTACCTGAACCGTTTGGAAGGCGCCAATTCCTCCCTGGCCAGTAGGTTTGCGTGCTCATTTCCGGGGTCATAACTATGCCCCGGGACCCACGAGAGGATGATTGAATTATATTGGCTACCTTCGTTCAGCCGCATTTTACAGTCCCTTATCAACTTCGATTTGGTGACGTGAGAACCTAAAGCCTTTATGGCAGCTTGGCTGTCCGAGAAGATGTACACCGATCTGTCGCGGACATACAGCTCAACAAGCAGCACACAAGCTGCAAATAAAGCGTAAACTGATAATAAATTCAACAATCGATGCATAGTCGATAATCGATTTTTAATGTAATCGGTCTATATCGGTATGAGTTACATCTCTATTGAAAATTTTTTAAGAACATTTTAAATAGTTAAAAAAAAAAACTTTTATGAAAATGAAAAGTCTACAAAAGAATTTAACTGTGATGAGTACCCATTGCTGAGATATTGGCAAAAAAGTCTTTGAGCAATTAATTTGAAATCGCGCCAAATTTTCTAGATATTTCCATGACACTTCAGCATAACTTCAGACGCCAATTATATTTCAATACTAAAACTCATTTAGAAAATAAAATTATATTTTATTTACACAAAATAACACGCAATACGCTGCTCAATTTGAAAACTTTACAAAAAAAAAAAATGTCAACAAATATCAAAGTTTTTTTTTTCGAAGAAGTTGCACCTTTTTAAATTAAAGTAAAACTATTTCTGTAAAATAAAAGCAAGTCGCATAAACACAAAACTTTTGCAATTCGTGAGTTTAAGAAAACTGCAATTTTAGTTTGCATAAACTTAGTAAACAAAAAGAAAGACAGATGAGACAGAAGAGAGTTTTTTTTTTTTTTTTTTTGAAGTTCGCTGTATATGATTTAAAAATAAAATGTTGCACTTATGAATATTTACAAATCGTAAAAGGAAATATTATAAAAATAAAATATATTCATGTACAGTAAAAACACACACACATGCACATATATAGTATGTATGTACCTAATACATATGTACAATATATACACAAAATCATACATATACATGAACGCAACGCTTTTTGTTCAATGTCCACTCTGAATCAAAATAGAACAATAAGATTGATTTGTGATTAAATGGTTTATTGTTACTGTTCAAATAGAGTGTGTATGTGTGTATGTGTGTGTATATATAACATGACATATAGCATGTGTATGCATATGTATATTGTTACAAATACAACAAACAATATGAAAATACGCTACGTATACGCAATGTTGACGTTTTGTCGTATTGAAAAACGAGCCGCTTCAATTTGAACTCAAGCAAACACCAAAAAAAAAAAAAAATAGACCAAAAATCGAGTGCAATCGACTACGAATAAATCAAGTTTTCAATTGAAACTATTGAATTGCTTTTGTTTTTTTTTTTTTTTTGTTTTATAGCGACTACAATTCTTAATTCTTTAAGAATTTACACGGCCTTGCTCGGTTATTGCAAATAATTCTTTTGAAATATTTTTATGACACCAAACAACTTTTCACGGCGTCTTTTTCATTTAATCAGTCTTCTGCCGCTCTTTCTCAGCGGGAAAATTGTTCTTTAATGACTTGGTCACTAATGACTGATTGATGACATTTCGTCGGTTGTGTTTCGATTAGCGAGGTTATAATAAACAATATGCGATTTTCCGATAGATAAGCGATAAAAGACACACACATGACAAACACTTAAGACGTCGTGAAAGAAATGTCATGCAAGAAGTTTTGCAAGAAGTTTTGCAAGAAGTTTTGCAAGAAGTTTTGCAAGACTTGTAATCATAGAATTCATGCAAGGCAAGTCATCCAAGACAACTGCGACATTTTTATAAAAATGTCGGCAACGACTTGTATGGGACTGTCGTCGGTATGTCATCGACGAAACAGACTAGTCATCAACGAAGCACTATTGTATCAATATTTTCCAGTCAAGAGATTTTGCGAACAAATATTTTCACATCTTGAAATTTTTGTGTACTGATATAGTTATTTGGATATCTGAGATTATTTCTAGGATTTTTTAAGACGCGGAAGTTTTTTTGAAATTTCGCAATTTTTGCGTAAATTTAATTATTTTTTTTATTTCCCTTCTATAAAATATTAGAAAAGTTAAAAAAAAAATGATAAAAATCGGTGAAGTCTTCAGTTTTGATTTAGTGATTCAGTTTTATATATACATTTAGAGTAGGCCTGAGTTCTAAAATAGCTATATCCGGCGAATTTTTCTATGAATAAATTTGTGGAGAAAAAGGCAGCATTCGGCAGATTGTTGAAGCTGAAGTCAAAATTTGCTCGAGAAAGCATGTCCGTGCGACTTTTGCAAAAAAAAAAAAATTCTAGCTCTTTCCGAACGAGTCGAGCAGCGACGCGTTTCATGCCCAACACGCCAGTCAAAAAGTTCGAAGCAGTCATGCGAGAGACGTTTACCTCACTACAAATCTCTTTAGTACTCAAATGAAAGATTATTTATTATTTATTTATTTATTTATTATTTTTTTTTTTTGTACCTTTTCCTTGGTGTAATCGACGTTTTCGTCGCTCATTATACTTGTTGGTCATCCAGAACGTGGCAAATCTTTTAACACCTCTCAGCACTTTTTGAATCCATTGACCATAAAAGATATTAAAGCAAAAATAAAAAAAAATTTCAACTAAAAAATGTAGAAGAACAGACAAAAATTAAAAGCAAAAAAAAAAAAATAAAATAATTAAATAAAAGCCCCATTTTAGGTAGTTTACCTTATGATATAATTTGCTAAAACTATTTGTGAATTGTAAATTGTTTCTTAAAGTAAAGTAAAAACCTTTTTGTGAATTGTAAGTATCGCATAAAATTAATTGAAATATTTTATTTATAGCTACTGAGTTAATATAAGATACAAAAAATGATTTTGACCGAGGTTTTTGCAAAATGCTTCCGAAATAATTTATATATATATATATATTTTTTTTTTTTTAGATTCGAAAAATCTTTTAATAGCTTGGCTTGATTCGAAAATAAAATTCTTACAACACTTTTTAATTTACAAAGAAAAAAAGAAAAAAATATTGTGAACAGCAAAAAGTCTACGACGTGACTGGGGCTTATGGGCTTTATTTTTGAAAAGACCACGGATATATACCATTTTCTGATTAAAAAAAATCTGTCAAAATAGTAATCTAGTAAACCGCATTTCTTATTGTGACAAGACTTTATTTTTTTTTATTAATTTTTATTTATTTATGTATTTATATATTTTTTTTTTTTTTATTTTTTTTTTAACAAATCTAATAAACAAATTTTTATGCTGAAAGTGTATCAAAAATGAAATTGTGCAAGCCAAATCCAGTAAAAGTGAAACCACCGAAATACGCACAACTTAAAAACAGAGAAAAAAAAATATGCATAGGGATAAAGGGTGTTTTTTTTTTATTAAAGTAATAAAAATTATTAAAAAAAAAAAATTTTTTTTTTTAATTAAAAATAATTTTATAAAAAAAAAAAAAATTAGAAGCATCATAAATTTTTTTTTTTAAATTTATCAATTAAAAAACACACCCTTTATATATAGCAGCGTTGTATAATAAACTCAGATAAATAAGTAAACAAACAAACAAACAAACGGCAACATCAAATCAACTATTGTAGTTTTTGTTGCGTATGAAAATGGCAAGAATGAAGCACGCGCTATGAAAGGATAGACATACAGAGAGCGAGAGAGAGAGAGAGACAGAGAGTGAGATAGAAAGATAGGACACATTGTTGCTTTCATCTTTGCCTTTGGCATTGGCTTTGACTACACCAAATGCATACGAATTGAGTTTTTAATATGATTTTTTGCCAAAAATCTGTATTATTTCATTTTATTTTAGCTGTTTTTGTGTGTGTGTTTGTTTGTGTTTGTTTGTGTTTGTTTGTGTGTGTTGCTGCATGTTTGAAGGCGCCAATGTTGCGCACTACTGAAGAAAGCATAATAATGTTAGCGCAAAATGCTTGCATGACAATAATAATGAAGCAGTCAGTTGACTCATTCAAAAGTTATTTTCCAAAAAAAAAAAAATATTTGTACAGTGGTGTTCGAAATTATGCGGAACAAAACAAATGAAAACTGAATTTGTGCTATTGAAATATAAGAATAGTTTTTCTTTTAAGTTTATCACCTAATTACTTTAACAGCTTAAAAAAGTGACTCCAAACAATAAAAAATTCGCGAAAAGCGATACACAAAATCACCGATAACTGAACATGTTCACTGAAAAATAAAATCGCAAATCACTACCTTCAGTCGCAGTGCGAAATTACGATTGTAAAATCACTATGAAAAAATCACTATGAAAAAATCACTGTGAAAAATTAAAAAATCACTGTGAAAAAATCACTGATGAAAAAATCACTATGAAAAAATCACTGTGAAAAAATCACTGTGAAAAAAATCACTGTGAAAAATCACTATGAAAAAAACCACTATGAAAAAATCACTATGAAAAAATCACTATGAAAAATCACTGTGAAAAAATCACTGTGAAAAAAATCACCCAGTTTGATTTTTACACAATACTACGCTATAAACGCAAGAATTGATGAGAAGTGAGTAATTGTTTAGCTTTTTTACATTTTGAGCTACAGACATTCTCCTCAAACCTTATAAATATATAAGCACTTAAAAGTTTGAATTGCCTAATTTGTTGATAGAATACATGTAGCTAAAAAACTAAGATTGATAGAAAGTTATGATCTTCGGGACTAATGTAGATAAGTCTATTGGCTTTATTTTTTCTGAAGTACGCTACTTTCTATTTCCTCGAATTTTAAAGTTAACGAGGGTGTAATATTGTTTTTCTCTGAAGTAGAGCTATATCGAACCAGGAGAATAACTATAGTACGAAACCTAGCATAAAATAATCACAGACAGCATTTGAAATATCATAACATATTATATACTATTCGAAAGATCTAAGTCCTTTCTTTCTAAAACACATTAAAAAATAAAAATCGGTTCAAAGTTTACTGAGTTATAGCCCTTGCAGTGAAAAAAAGATCAAACCAGATTTTGGAAGTCTTCCGAAAATTTCAAGTATACAGTTTTGTTTTACTCAACCAGAGCTACAATCTCTTCCATATGATTTGGAAGCAATTTTTTTGTTATCTGATAATTTTGAAAAATTATGAATAGTTACGGTTTTAGCCTGTTCAAAATTATTTTTCTTGAGTCTCAAAATTTAAGTTTCAAAATAAAGAGGACAGATGTACATGCAATAGTTTGCATTGCATTAAATAAGCGCATACTTTGTGGCTTCGTTTTGTAAAAAAAAAAAAGTATGGAAAAAATACAAGGACACGCTTTTGCCGCTGGCAATTAAATAGTGTGCCAAATGGACAAAAAGGACAAAAAAAACTTTTGTACCACAAAAAAGAGAGTGATAGAAAAAAAAAAAAAACAAAATACAAAATCAAAAAAGACAAGGCATGAGAAGAAGCCCGAAACCAAATCAAGCAAAAAAAAAAAAAACACACATAATAATAACCGAAGAAGAAGAAGAAGAAGACAACGAAGAAGCAGAAGAAGAACAGCCAAAGACAATAAAAGTTAAGATGAATTTTATGAACAATTGAAGGCAACTTTATTGGCACATAATTCGAAACAAATAGTCCTGCAAGTACACAAAAGCCCATGCGAACGCATGCGAACGAAAAACATAAAGACAAATCTAACGAAAGGACTCTATTAGTAGTGGAACGGGGAGCTAAATAAAAAGGACACAAAATAAACACTTGAAGCAAAACTGAAACTGTAACTGAAACAGACGCAAACGCAGATATGTAAAGAAAGAAAACTAAATGAATTGTTGAATGGAATACTGATGGCCAAGTGAGACATTAAACGAATGAACGAACGAATGTCCATTGTCCTTTATTCTCTCTCTCTCTAGCTCACACACTTTCTTTCACTCATTCTTTAGGCATTCAAACGGTTTATTTTGTTTGCAATGCTTTGGTTTGCTTAGTGCGACCGAATGACTTCAATTACACAAAACAACAAAACAAGCAAATAAAGAGTAAAGAGTGAGCTGGTGCTAAATAAAACAGAGATAAATAAACAAAAACAAAAACAAAAAAAAAAAGTCATTTACACAAAATAAACAACAACAACAACAACAACGAAACAGACAAATGAACGAGATTGGTTGACCTTCGAAAGGCCACAAAAAGGACCAACACAGCATTTTGAAAATGGCAAAGCAAAAATGCAAAGCAACAGAATAACATAAATATTGGAATACATACCAAACCAGACCAGAACACCAGAAGACCAGAAAACCAAAAGACAGTCAGACAAGACAAGACAAGACAAACAGCATAAATTCGCTCATTGAAAATGGAATCTAACTTAATAATTGTCATCGTTAAAAACATTTAACACGATTTAACTGGCTTATTTTCATATTTTAAAATCTTTTTACGTAGAAACAGATTTTTAAGACAGACAGACAGACGAACGGACAGACGGAAGGAAGAACAACGCGAAAACCGTTACGCCATTTTAATGTTGTCAGCAAATTTTTTTAATCTTTTTATAAAAAAAAAAACATTTTGATTTTGTGGCATGTTTTATCGCTTTTCAAACGAGACACATGTTTGCAGACAATAAAAGAAAAGTACTCAAGTTAGCCTTAAGTCGTTTCTGAACACTTGAACATGTCTGTCTGTCAATCTATCTTAATTCAGAACGTCAATCAGTTCATGGTTCAAACGGGTTCTATACGGATTTACCGAATACGGCTACATTACCCTTTCATTACTTCAAAAATTGTACAAAAATTTGACGAAAGACCAGAGAGCCAGAGACTTAATATACTCGTAGTGCATCTGAATTGCGTTTAAATTATTTTCGAAATATTTCTATCCGAAAAGAGAAAAATAAACAAGTTTATTTTTTTCAATTTTTAATTTTATAATATTTCGAAAACTATTCTTCGCATGAATTTAATAAAATATCATCCGATATTTGGTAAAATTTAAACAGGACTAATGCAGCTCATTTCCGCCAGAGTTTTTCCTGTGGGCTAACTGTAAGTTAGAGTTAATACCAGAGTCTCTGAACCAGCTGAAAGCCAACATATGCCGTATTCTCAGAGATATGCTGTGAAAAGTGTTGGAAAATGCCGAAAAAAGGTCAAATCTTTGCATAACTGCTGAGGGCTAAGGGACTGTTGCTCGACTAAATCATCTTCCTAAATGCCGAAACAAAAGCATGAAACAAAATGTTCCCGATATTCATAGTGTACACGCGTATAGTGTGATTGTCGGACGCACAAATGGTGGCGTCGTAGACCCCATGATCAGCTCGATGAGACAAGTCGATTTAGCCATATCCGTCCTGTCTGTTTATTTCAACGCAATTTATATGTAGACTACTGGAGATATTTAGCTGAAATTTGAAACTTAAGCTTTTCTCGAGAGCGACCAGTGTAAGTTCAAAAATGAAAATACCATGTCTATTTTTAGGTACAGCCCCCATACAAAATGAACTCCCGTTTTCGAATTGTTGTATGAAATGGTATTATTTATGCATATATTCACTCCAAATTGGGCACAATCACATATATTGTCATCCAATATCAAAATAAATGTGTCGTGCCCTTTTTTAGATACTTTTCCCATACAAACTTAGGAATGTATTGACTCCAAATTGGGTAATAACAATACTAATAGTTGCTCCCAAGTCTTATATTAGAGGTTGCTGGTCTGGTCGATAAAAACAAAACTGTATATTTTGTATTTCCGGGTGTTCCTCAAAATCTGAATTTATGGTAAAAAATTTGATTATTTTTCACTTTTTCACATCCAGGGCTATAATTCGGTAAAACTGCATATTTTGAATTTCCGGGAAATCTGGATTTATGGTAAAAAATATTGTTTGATTTTTGATTTTTTCCCTTTTTTTCACTTCTAGTGCTATAACTCAGTTAACTATGAAACGATTTTTATTTTTTAAGGCAAATGTGTATTTTCAAGGCAAATGGATTTTTTTTTCTTTCAAATAAAGTTTTCAATTAAACATTTTTCTTAGAAATTAAAAAACAATAAATTTTCTGTATTTTTCTTACAAACATAATAATTTTCTACTACAAAACTTACCTTTTAAATAATGAAACGATCTATTTAGCCTCTGAAATCATCTCTTGAAATAGAGTTCATATATGCAATAAATATCTAGAACGAAAAATAATAATAACAAAATAAATCTATTAGATACGAAAAACTTCAAAAAAAACTTAAAAAATTCTTCAAACGAATACAAAAAAAAAAAAAACAACAAATTACAAAATATAGTTCAAGTATGGCAGTAGCGTTTGCAAGAACTCTTAGACAAAATAAAAATAGTGGAAGTATAACCTTGTAAATATCTTTCAAACAAACAAACTCAGATTTTTGAAAATATTCTGAAAAAGATACATTTTTATGAGATATAACAAAAATAAATCAAAAGAATGAATGACTTAATTAACTTGAGCTGTACGCTACGTTACGTGTTTAAGTTTTGACTAATTGAAGCCTTAACACCATTCATCAATCTGTTCGTCTGGCTGTCTGCTCTTAAGCTACACTTTACATTGCGTATAATGCTATTTCATAGCTATTATCTTTTATTTCTTAGCACTTCTTTAGTCTATAACACTTAAGCCGATGACTAAGAAGTCATAAATCTAAAATAATTCTAAACGTAATATAAGTGTATACATTTAGCACTTGTATCTATAAGATACAAAAGTATCTACAACAATATTCACAGCCAAGTTTTCTATTTATTTTTTTTTTTTTTTTCAAATTCAAAGTTTCTAGAACTATAAAAACTATGTAATAACATTTAATGTGCTGCTTTAAATTAGATTCATTTTCATATCAAAAGCATAAGTTAACTTAATGACCTCAAGTAGATATCATGAAGCGTGTACGAGTATATAAGTATGCATCTGCTGACGCTGATAATGTTAAAGAGGAAGATGATTATGTTAATGCTACAGATACAGATACACTTAGCGCTAGTTTTAGATTAAAAAAAAAACTTTTCTTATCTCATTTGTTGCCGCGTAGAAAACTTTAAAGTCGACACGCCTGAAACTATGCAACTAAATATTACTTGAAGCTATTTATAAACGATAAATGAAGTAGATGAAGACGATGAGACTTAGTTTACTTAAGTCTTGAGGCATACGAATTATTACAGCTGCAATTGATGATATATCAAATTAAAGCAAGTAGCTAAACTATTGCATAACTGTCTGTCTGTCTGCAAAGCTTATTTAAAAATGTCAGTGTATGTTTGTAATGCTGAAATGCTTATAAATCAGTTAACAGATTTCAAGGATTTTACTTTAAGTTTCAGTTCAAATAAAAATAAACAAAATAAAAGCACAACAACGAGGGAATAAGTTGAAATTCACGTTTTAACTGTGAACGTGCACAAAACAAATAAAAAAAAAAAAAAAAATTACGATAACATTTTCAAAAAAAAAAAAAATAAATAAATACAATAAAAGAAAAGAAAATTGTGCAGACAGCAAGAGTGTGAGTGAGTGACAAAGACAGACAGACAGAAGACAAAGTGTAACAGAGTTCACTAAGTAAATCCCCAACGAAAGCCATTATAATGCGTTCCCAATGCGCATAAGAAGCTGTTTTAAAGCATTCTAAAAAGTATTCGGAAAAGGATTGCCAAAATGACAATTTAAGGATTTTGTTATTTACATAAATTTATACGCCCATCAGCTGTGAGTGTCAACAACTACAACAACAACAACAAAAAAAAAATGGCGTTGCGTATCGTGCGCCTGTATGTATGCAATAAACAAGTGTTTACACTGAGCTAGATATATACTATATATAAAAAAAAAACTCACAAAGGCAACATCATTAAATTTTATGTTAACCCCCCAAAAAAAAAAAAAAACTGCCAACGATGACAATATATGAAACAAACAAATGTGAAAAACTTTCTAAAAAATAACATAAAAACAAAATGTTGTATAAAATATTTAACGCCTGAAACAAACTAAAAAACAGGTTTTTTAATAAATAAAATCAAATAGGCAACCCAAAAAAGCTGCTGTGCAATGTAAATGATAAATGTGTCTATAAAAAAAAATAAATAAATAAATTAAAAGGTATATTGTATATTTAAACAGTTTGTTTTAAAACACCTTTCGTATAGTAAATCAATTAGATATGAAATGGTTATATTTGGGTCTTATTCTTAGTTCAACAGCAACAAACACATACCGCGCAGATAAATTAATTGGATATCGAAAGAACGATAAATTTACACTTTATACTCATCACTAAAAAAATATCGATAAATCAGTATTCAAAAATATCGATATATTTTGATATCGATTAAAAAGATACAAAATTTATCGATTTAAAAGATACAAAATTTAGCATTACCAATGTATTTTTTTTCACATTCCATTGTCCAAGGGGAAAGCCCTCTAAGAACACAAAAAAATAATTCAAAAATTCCGCAGTATTCTGTAGAGTTTTGAGCTGTGTAGAGTTGTGATTCACCATACCACTGTTTAAGTCTTCCATATATTTAATCAAAATATTGAAAACATAAGCAATGGCAACAAAAACAAGAAAGAACGCTGAAGTCGAGTATGTTCAGCATCCAAATACAAAGACATTTTTATGGAAAACCCAAAATTTGGGGAGATATGAGGGCTACCCCTTAAAAAAAAAATCGTACGTAAGTGACAACTTGACGGCTTAGGACATTACAAATTATGTTTTCATAAAAACGCACTTGTTTCTTTTTGTAGGAACTCTCAATCTATTTATATATATATATATAAAAAATATTAAAAATGTTTCTATGTCCGCTATGGACTTCAAAACCATTCAACCCATGAGTTCCAAAACCAGTTTCATTTAAAAGGTAACAGTACAAGTAAATTAAAATACCACGAAAACAATGCATTCAGTTATTGAATTCATTCATGGAGTCAATTTTGAATTTTTCCCATACAAAACTGTTTTTCATTTTTACATGTTTTTGTTTATACTAGCCCCAAAATATTGTAGCCTCGCTGCAATCGAAAAAAAACTGGTATATTTTAGTATGTCTTCAAGAAAAGAACGAAAACTCCATCAAAATAAATGCAATTGCACAAAAACACGCAGATACGAAACGGAAAGTAGCCGAAAGTGCAGACGTAAAGCCCGTAGAAGGTAGTAGTACACGCCGGGTAAATTATGCATATGTTAGTCCTAATACGACCTAGGTACGACCAAAAAAAGTTTAGGTATAGGGTTAGGTTAGGTTAAATTGGCCGCCGCGAAATCTCGCGACGTCACCTAGGCCAAAGAGGCCCATTGTGTTACTATATGATCTCTATAATCCTCCTACTCGAACCAGCTCGACTTCCTTATGAAGGCGGCTACCGCACCAATCTTTACTGATGCAATCTCCGCCAGGCTATTAAGAAACGGCCTACCAAGTACGGTAAACCTTATTCTACCAAGGGCTGGACAGTGGCAGAGAAAATGTTCTACTGTCTCCTCCTCTTCCTCGTTTCTACAGCTCCTACAGAAGTTATTTGAGGCTACCCCTAGTCGGACGGCATGTCTTTCCACCAGGCAATGTCCCGTGAGAGCACCCACCATCATGGATAGGGTCTGTCTATTAGGGCCTTTAAGGCAGCTTGACTATCTGAAAAGATGAACTTTAGGTATAGCCCCCATACAAATTTATCCCCATTTTTTTTTTTTTTTTTTGTGAAAATTAGCACAATAAAGTATGTTAGATTAGGTACAGGGTGTCTTGCAGTTGATCATACTTGACTTTAGCGTTCTTTTTAGTTATTTCAGCTCGATCAAAAATGTAACCTTTACCAGCTAGAGTCATAATACATCCATAATGTTCCATTATTTTTTTTTTTTTACAAAACATATTCCCAAAGACATATTCCGATATTGTCTGTTTCTATCTCAGTTTCGGTTATGACTCATCATATCAAACTTTTCCTACTTTATTTCTTCTTTGTGTGCTCAAGTTTAATTCATTGAACTGAATTAGGTACTGTATCTATTTATACATACATTGTATCTATCGATCTTCCTCATATTCACATGCGAAAATCAATCCGTAAAATTGTTTAATTTTTTTCTTGTATACAGAAACAACAAAGTTAACGCCGCATTACAAATAGATACATTAATTTATTCATATATTTTTGGAGTTACAAAAGGACACCATATGTGACTAGTAAACCAATTAAAGGAACAAAATGAAGGATTTGCAAACGAATTAAAGCGATTTTCCCATTAAGATTAATACGCTTTGCATTGAATAACATGAATCTTCTTTAATTAATTATTATTTTTATACAATTTTTTTTGTTTTTGGGCTTCTACAATCACAGCGAAATATTCGAAATAACTGATCAGCACGTTTTCAATGATATTTCCATGATTCCCAAAAGCACAAAATGGCAGTTTTACTTAAAAAAAAAACGTTTCAATTTCATCTTTTCAGTTACTTTTCAAAATGTCTATAAAAATAAAACATTTAAATTGAGTGCGAAAGAATAAAAGGAAAAAAAAAAAATCTGTGCCTGTGACTGCTAACAAAATTTCATTGCCTCCATTTTCTGTTGAATTTAGTCAGAATATTTATTTTACTTTTTTTTTTTTTTTTTTTCGTTTATAAATTCAAGCACAGTTTTAGTAGCTTCAGGCAGCTACACACACACACACACACAGAGAAGACATTTGTAAAAAAGACAAATAACATGTGTCTTTTTTATGTAAGTAAGTAAAAACGAGAAGCACACTTGTGGATATTTATCTTCTTTTATAGAAAAGTTGTGCAGTTTTTTGAATTTTTCCTTTATAGTATTTCTTTTTTTTATCTAAAATGTTTTGCTTACTATTTTACATTTTCTTTATTTCTTTTTAAAAATATTTGCATTTTTTTCTTTTATATTTATTTCAAAAGAAAAATGCATTTTAAATAAAAAAAAAAAATAAATAAAAAATAAAAATATGTCAATGCATAATTGCTGTATAATTTGTTTTTTTTTTAAGATACTTTTTCAACTGCAAGATACTTTTTGAAAGATTGTATACTGGATAGTATGAAGCAAAGCTGGCGTTTTTATGGAATACACAGAACAGCCGCCGATCTAGTTCTAAACCTAAACAGATGTGGATGCTGACTATGCAATTCGAAAGTAAAAATTTAGCTAGTTGAAATAAAATGGATTTGGGGATAAAAATGTTGTGATCCGGTTGTGGGCACCCTTGAAAAATTTAATAAAAATGGAAATATATGGACTTAACAAAGAGAAAATGAAAATTTATTTTTTGTAAAAACATTCATTGGCCCAGAAAAAAAAAAAACGATGAAACGTTTTTACTTTACTCAACAACTTCAAAAACTTCTGAACCGCTTAGCCAATGTGTTACTTGGTGTCTTAGTGCGCTTAGTTGATATTTTTGCCTGTATTTCCTTTTATTCGTGATTTTTCGGCTTAGAAGCAGTCAACAGAGTGCCCATAACCTTCCCCCACCTAAATTTTCCTTAGTGCCCACATCCCAAACATTCGTAAAACAGACCACAAATTTTTCAAGGTGTTACAACGGAATACAAAGAGCAGCCCTAAACAAAAATGAATTTGGGACTATCCATTAAGAAATAAGTAAAATAACAATTTTGGGAGAAATATAACTTTGTACCCGGTTGTGGGCACCCTTGAAAATTTAAAAAAAGGAAAAAATATATAAAGTAAGCAAAGAAAAAAAAACAAAATTTTTTATTTAAAATTCCTTCACTACCCAAAGAAATGTGACATAAAAGTATGACACGTTTTCACATTACACCACATCCTCGTAATCTTCTGGAGCGCTTAGCATCTAGTTAAGTTGGTGTCTTGGTGCAACTAGTGCATATTTTCGCGAGTGTTTCCTTTCGTTTATGATCTTTCATTTAAGAAACAGCCAACAGAGTGCCCACAACCGCTTTCCTTAAGGTGCCCACAACTATTTTCCGGTTGTGGGCACCCTTATATAATGCAGACATTTGATACAACAGACCAAAAGTTTTGTTGGTGTGTTGGTGGAACTAACACAATCCGAAAACGGTTTAGATATTCAGAAGGGTGGCACCAACAAAAAATTCAAGCTGAAGAAGTTTGAACCCAAGCGAACTGTGGCAACGCTAAAATGCACAATGTTTAATCTTTAACAACCCTTCAACTTTGAGTTACTTTTGACTTAACACGTCACTCTGTCCCGTTTTTTTTTTCTCTTAAAGATTTTGAGCCATAATCAAGCACACTTTTGAAAGCCTCGAAAATTATGTGCATAATTAAAATTATTTACATATGGAAATGCTTCAAGGTTATGTTATGCGCACTTGCTCTCTCAACGTATTGCGTACCAACGTCAGTCATATTTCAACAACAAAAAAAGAAGGTAAATATTAAAAGTTAGCTATCTCACTCATACACACGCGGTTCGCATGGTACCATTGTTTCGCTTGATACCACCTAATTCTAATTTCAACTTGTACATATTTTTATATTACAAAAGTTTATATAAAGTAATAAAATGCAATGCAATGCTATGAATGTTTTGTGCGAAAAAAAAACATATTTCTTAACTTAATAAACAAAAAGTATGAACGAAAAAAAAAAAAATGGAAAGTACACCAAAAATGGAGTATAATAAGAAATACATACATGTATGGAAAGTACATATGGTATGGTACAAATAATATGCCTGCCTGTGGCTAAAGTCAAATGCCAATTGTCTATGGAAATGTCTAAGTGGGTTTTTTGGTTAAGCTTTAGATTTGGATTTTGTGGCGCTTTGTGGGTAACAAAAAATTCTTTTGTTATTGCCATAAGCAAAACTATGCGAACAATTTTTATGAAAATGCAATTTGTAAAAATGTCACGCAGTGTGTATGAAATTGAAATGCGACTAAGAGACAAACAAACAAACAAACAAAATGAATAAAATGAGAAAGCAACAACAAAAACAGCGAGCAAGGACAAACAAAATTGTTAGCGTTTACAAAACGTTTATGCACTAAATGAAAAGCAACAACAACAACAACAACAACAACAACAAAATAGAAATGAATGAAAGGAAAATTGCTTCTAAGAGTTTTCATTTCATGCACGCATAACAAAAACAGAAAATATAAATAAGAAAAACCCCCCAAAACGCGCATTTCAATTTTTGAACAAAACTCGCAAATAAGCCATGAATACGACCAAAAAAAACAAAAACAAGAAAAACACAAAATATTGACCATGCCACTTAGTCCGTCTTGTCCATTTGGCCTGGCCTGGTGTTAGCTATAAACTTGTATCCGCATCCGGAAGCAAACGACGACAACCGCAGCAAAAACCAGAAAGTCAAAGTTAAATGCTACCCCAAGGAGTCATCTCTGACGTCGTAAAAATTGGTACGTTTTCGCTAAACAAAAAAAAAACCCCAAAAAAAAAAAAAAATGTGAAAATAAAGTAAATAAAAATGTAAATGCGAAAATGTGCAAGCGGCGCATAACATTTGAGCCTATTTCGTAATCTTTGCACTAACTACAAAGCCGAAATTTTCAATCCCAGTCGCACATAAAACTGTAATACAAAATATACAGACAGACAGACGGACAGACGGACAGAGTAGCTATGTGCTTAGTATAGTTATGCGAATGCTGAAACAGCAATGAGGTAGGTAATATGAATGAATGAAGTTATTCGCCATTCTTCTGCACAAATTAAATCAACACAATAAGCAAGGAAACGAAGTCACCACAAAACTAGACGCACACACAGGCACGCACGCACGCACGCAGTAAGCATTGCACAGTGAAACAAAAATGTTAAGTAGGCATAAGTAAATTATACATACAAATTAAGCTAAAAGCAAAAGCATAACAGATAAAAAAATTATATAGTGCCAAGAAGTATGTGCTAGTGTTGACAAAAAGAGTGATTTTTAAATCACATTGTGATTCGCGATTGTGACTTGAAAATAACAGTGACTGCAAACAGTGATAAACTCACAGTTCACAAAAAAAAAACAATCAACGATTACTGAAGAGGTTCACAAAAAAATCACAGTGCTGCAAACATAAATCGACTGCGACTACAAAAATCACAGTGACTGCAAACAGTGATTAAAATCGCAGTTCACCAAAAAACAAACAGCTATATAACAGGTTCACTGTTTTCAAAGAGTGATCTACATAATCGCCGTTAACTGAACTGTTTCGCTACATTGTTGATAAAAGCACCAATTACTGAAAATGAACAGTTTCACTGTGATAAACGAAATCGCCGATATTTGAACATGCTAACCGAGGAGCAAGAAAATCGCAAATCAATACTTTAAGTCGCAGTGCGACATTGCGAATTTTAAATCACTGTGAAAAAATCACCGATAATAATTTTTTTGCCAACAATACGTGTGTGCTAAAAAATTATTACAGTGCCCGTCACTGTTTCAAAACGCCTATGTATTTAAGCGTAGTTCTAAATAGTAAATCTATTCTAAAATTAAATGGCGAACTCTAGCATTTTGAGACAGTCTGGAGAACGGAAGTAAATACTAAGTAAATACTAAAAGCGATACGATAGGCGATAAACGTTTGAGGAAATCCAGGAAAAAAATTAAGTGTGACTTTAGTCGATAGGTAGAAGAGAAATGTCTTTGGAGCAATAACTCTTTGGAACACCAGATCCTATTTAGGTAAACGTGAAGGTAGTGTTGGATACACGCAATACGATAAAACAAATTTATTGTTTATAACATTCCGTTTTTCTTTTTCGTCTCAAATATTCCCTCGCTAGCTGGTCTCTTTCTCTTTTGTCTCTTCTGTTCCGGGTCTTAGCTTATTTACATTAATAACTCTCACTGCAATTGCCATTCCCTTTGAAATAAGACGAACAAAGAGAGAGAGAGAGAGAGAGAGAGAGAGAGAGGGGAGGGAGAGATAGTGAGAAAAAACTCGTTCGCCAGCGTTGACAAGCGGGTTTTTCTCCGCCTTCTCTTTGTGCTAATCTTCACGTGCGCCCCACCTCATACATTTCCTCAATGCTATTGTTACTATCACTCCGTTTCGTCACAGAAAAGCTTGGCTATATGATGTTCAAGATCCACCCGTAAAGATCGTAGAGATCGTCTGAGGGCATACATCTGAGGGCATACACAGTTCATAAGAATTTGTATTTTCATAAAGTGGCTCACAGCTTCTTTTGTGCAGCAAATTAAAAAAAATTGGAAAGTATTAAAGATATCGAAAATACAGAAATATGGGTAAGGTTTGTATGGGGCTCGAGGAAACCCTTCTGTAAGTGGCCAGTTTAAATGGAGACTCCATCTCTTATAGACTCTGAGATAATCGTTTCCAACAGCAAAAAACAGAACTTATGGACAAGCAGACAGATAGGCAGAGCTATATCGACTTTAATGCTGATCAAGAATATATATCTTTTAAAGGGTCTATCACGTCTTCTTCGCCGCTGAAGCATATAAAGAACTTAAAAAAAAATACATATTTACGTATTTATATTTTATAGATACAAATAAGCAATCAAACTTTCACAAAAAGCGAACAAATTGCATGCGGAAGCATAGCACGCACACACGCAGAGTCCAGTTCGAAAACGGAAGAAACAAAAAAGAAAAAACAAGAAGATAAAGTCTTCATAAAATAAAGTGTTGAGAAATAAATAAAGGTACAACTTTGCCACAGACAAGAGCAAATATTTTTTTTTTTTTTTTTTTTTGAAAACTCCAAAGTATGGCAAAGCAATCTGTCAGACGAAACAAAAAATAGCAAACAGCAGGAAATAAACGGGAAAAAAGGAAGCATGACTGCACAGACAAGCAATTGAAGTATGTTAAGGAAATTCGCCAGAGTAAACTAAAAGGTTAACAAAGAGTTTTTTTCTCACAACTTGAACGAGACACAAGCAAAAGAGTTCAAAAAAAAAAAAAAAAAAAACTTTCAGCTGTATTTATTTATTCATTCAATATTTTGTTTATTTTTTTATATGAGGGCCCCCAAACACTTGAATAATATTTTTTTGATTATACATGAGACACACACCAAGCGGTATTATTCATTTTTTCGACAAGTTTGTAACGCATAAAAAAGAGGGATACACCAAACACGTTGATGAAAAATTGAAATTATTTAGCGGAAATTTAAAAGTTTAGCCATTTTCGTAGTTCAGGCATTAAAGCTTCGGTTTCATTGAACTTTTTTTTTTTTTTTTTGTTCTTTGTTTTTTAGTCGTTTCTTCTGGCAGTTAACTAACACTTTGCATAAATTGTTTACGTGATTTATTGTAATTTTTATATTTATTTATTTTTATTCGAATTTTTGTTCAAAATGCTTTACGACAACAAAAGAGCATTCGAATACTACAATGGGGCACAGTGGAATAATTATAAAAGAAATGTTTTATTTAATTACTGACAGTTAAAATTGATGCGTGACACAATTTTATTTAGAAGAATAATGCAAATGAAGCACTTTTGGGCAGTAAAAAAAAAAAAAATAGAAAATTATCAGCTGTGTTCGGGAAATCTCTTCCAGTGATTTGAAGTTGTCACAGAAATCTCTTTGGTTTGATTTTAAATCTCGCATGTTTTTGCACGAAATGTGTGATGCCAGCCCTAACAGTAAAATCTTTCAAAGTTTTGTGAAAACTTTTTTTTTTTTTTTTTTTTTTTTTTTTTTGAGATTTAACAAAGCAATCAAATGTAGATTTACTTGAGATTTCCATGACATCCCTGTATGTGAAATATTTAGCGTAAGGTTTTTTTTTTTGGTTCCAATTCGATTTTAAGTTTTTCTTTGTCTCAATCATGTTCATCCTGGAATGATTTTTTTTTAAAATTGTTCCGTGAATCCCGACTCTTTTTAACCTTTTGTAAATGTAAATATCGACGTTTGAAAGGGGACCCCTTTGTTTATATGAAAAGGCAGAAGGAGGCTGATTTTCCCAGAAATTATAAGGCGCAAAAGTAAAACTTAGATTTTCCGGAGATTACAGATGTCCACAACACCCATACAAATCAATTTCAAATATTTTGGGTTTCGAAAGGAAACTTTAACTGAGAGTGTATTGAAATTCAGACCGTCAACTTTGGTAACAATAAATGTTATCAGGCCTATAATCGAAAAAATGTGTATTTAATCGGATAATCGGTCGGTAATGTAATCTGTAGGCTATCGATAAACTTATCAATGGCATAGATTATAAATTTAACTCAATCGATTTCAATGAAATTTTGTAGATGTGTATTTTTGGATCCAACTTAAAAGACTGGGAGTGGCCCCTTTTTTTATTTATAAGTATAAAACTCTTTGTAAATGATAATAAGAGCGGGAAAGGTATGATCCAGTAAAGCGAAGGACGGAGGTCATGACCCAATAAAGTATGATAAATTGAAAAATAGGGCGGTGGAAAAAGCTGGTTGGTATCATAAAAATGTTTTAAAAGAAGCCGAGCAAAGCCCGGTACTTCGTCTACATATATTTTGACAGATTGATTTGTTCTTATTGCACATATGTATATGCTTATTCACATCTATAAAACCACCAAAGAAGTTTCCCTTTTCTTTAGTAAACTTAATTTGTTGTTAGATGGAAAACATCTATGATAATCTTTAAAAATAAACCAATCTGGTTCAAGTCGGATAATTTTTAACTTAAATCTATAGACTTTTGTACAGTTCCTTTTTTGATTTTTTTAGAAAGACCAAATTTTGTTTGCTGCACAAGACATTTTTTTTTAGATTTTATTTTAGGGAGTGTCGGGATTAGATCAATATCCCAAACCCGACGCCCTCCAATTTTTCAGTTCTATCCAAATTCTGACAACTGCAACGCAGATTCCAGTGGATCATCTCTAGTTTGTATATAATTTAAGTTGTTATTCCAAATTAAATGAGCTCCACTTTATAAATGATTTAATGCATTTGAAAAGAAAACTTTTACTCTATAAAATCTTTTACTGCTTTTTCGAGATAGATTGGACAGCTGTCAGGACGCTTAAGTTGTGCAATACTCTTTATTATTCTTCTGATTTTTATGTACATCTTTGTTTTTCTTTTGGACATTCATTTGAATACAATAAAAATGAGCTTTGTGACCTCTGATGACTTGACTGAGTTGTTGCTCATTTATATTATTATTTTTTTTTTTTTTTATTTGCTCTTTTCTATGATTTATTCAGATTTTCATTCATAACTAATTGAAAACATAAAACAAATGCAATATCTTTTCAAAAAAAAAAAATACTAGAAAAGATGTATTGCGTTGAGTTCAGTTCAGAGAGTGATGGTGAGCAGCGTTGCAACGCTTTCAGCGTGGCCGTGGCATTGACGTTGGATGCTGCTGACGCTGACGCTGCTGCTCCTGTTTCCTTGTTCTTGGCAGCAGCAGTAGCCGAAGCGCGCATTAAGTTACAATTTATGGTCAAGTCAGACAGACAGACAGACAAGTTGCTGAAAGCGAAAAACGCGAAACTAAACTAAAACTGAACTGAACTGAAACTGAACTGAAACTGTGAGCGACGACATCCAAACCCACTTAAAACCTTCATCTATTCTAAACAATTCGAGCAACTTTCCGTTGGTGTATACAGATTATAAAAAGCAAAAAAAAAAAAAAACACACACAACATAAAAATATGACGACCAGACACAATAGGAAATCCTTGTTTTTTATAAAAGACCTTTTTTTCGAAAGTGAACATTTCCGTAACTAGTAAACACTTTCCCGAAATTCAATCAAAATAAGAAAAAAGAAAGCCGAAGTCGTAAAAGGATTCTTGTTCGTAAAACTTCGGCTTCCATTGTTTTTTAAGGCCGCGTTTCCGTGTGGCCGCGTTCCGCGTTAGGTAAAAACTCGACAAACTCGCGTTAAATCGTATACAAAAAAGATAGGCAGTGAGGTAGGGAAAAAGTCGCGTTAATTTTGAACGCGACTTTCGAAAACACGCGTTCAATTACACCATTTCAAACCGATTTCTCTTATCGGTTCAATTGAATCGTAAGTGCAAACTTGGAAACAGCCGACAAAGTAACCGCAAAAAATAAACATTTACATAAAAGCTTCAGCTGCATATATTCAAATGACGGATTACCTTATCATGCTCGTATTGACAGCAGATACTAAAGGAACAACACCTACATCCATTCGTTATATTAAAATCTTCATTTCAAAAAAAAAAAAAGTTTTTAACCTGTACAATTTTTACTACATAACAAACAAAATCAGCTGTTTTAACTCGAACGCTAACGCTAAATCGCAATGAAACACCGTTCCGCGTTTCGATAAATTAACGCGATAACAAAACGCCGCTCAGTGAAATGCGGCATCCTAAATTGAAGCAGTTTCAAGGCGAAAACGTTCACCTACGAACTTGGTTTATTTGTTGTAATTTAACTTCGTAAAACTTCGTTAAAACGAATGACCAAAAAAATACGGCAAATTTAGTGATTTCTACAGTGACTTTTTCCGTAATTATGAAATTTACCCTTCTCAAAAGTGAAAAAAAATCACCAAATTAACATAAATCTGAAATTTCTCCAACAAATTATGTAGTATGCAAAGCTAGTGAAATGCAACTGAAATGTACTTCCCCGTTCTAACAAATCCCATTGGGGTATTTGCAAATTGGCATTGGAACTGCATATGTTTGTGTGTGTGTGTGTGTGTATGGTACAAAAGGATGTTACTGCTGGTGGGCGTTAAATTTAACAAAATGCTCGCCTTGCACCAAACAAATTTATTGCCTCAATAAGAGAGAGACAAACGCATACATAAAAACGACAAAATACCAAAAAAAAAAAAATTAAGAGTAGAAAATAAAGTATGAATTACTACAGAAGAAGAAGAAGAATAAGAAATTTAAATTTGCAACCAAACATTTTCATTTAAGCTGACAATGCAATCCAACGAAAAAATGAAAAATATGTTCACGAAATAAAGTGGAAAATTTTTGCAATTGCGCTTTCAGTGAATTCTAACCTTTGACAAGTAGGGACTGGCAAATATAACCACAAATTTGGCAGGTTATCGCGAAGAGTGATGCACCAATCACTGATAAATGAACAGTTTCACCTATTCGCGAAAACCGGCACACAAAATCGCCAATAATTGAACATTTTCACTGAGGAACAAGAAAATCACTACTTTCAGTCGACATTGCGATTTGTAAATCACCGTGACAAAATCACCGAAAATGATTTTTTTCAACACACATAAAAACTTAACACTTTTCTCAAGATCATCTTGTTAATTTCTGTATTTTTAGCAAAAAAAAAAGTGAGTCATATGCTCTTAATGCAAGCCCAAAAATAATGTTCAGGCCTGACCTGCATTAGGCTTTTTACCACTACTCACCCCTTTCATTAGCTACGTCACTGATGATAATAAGCAAACTATTCAAAGTTTCGTGTGACGAGTATTTGAGCTTCGGTTCCACCGAAGTTAAGGTTATTACTTGTTTATGTAAATTTATTTTAAATATTTTTTCTGTAATTTATCATTTTAAGTTGAGAATTAAACAAAAATTAAATAAATAAAAAGTAAGACATTGCGCGTGTGTTTGTATGGATTCGCCTTCAAATCTTTCTGTGAGCGTGCGTGCATGCGTGCTTTACTTTTATTTCATTACTCTTTCTCTCTCTTTCGTAAGAACGACGACGCGCTTCATTGTTGTTTTGTGCAGTGATGATTTTAGCTTTCTTTATTCTCTTTAGCACTCATACACTGTAAACTGTATAGAAGTTTGAAACAGTACACCATATGTGTGTTGTCAGAAAGGGGAAAAAAAGAAAACTAAAATTGCATCACTGTTGCTGTGCGGAAAGAACATTTTCCCGTTATGTGGTTGAATGCTTTTTATTACTAGAGCGAAAGAGACAAAAAGCTTAAATGGCATGTTAGTGCTGCCCAATGCGTCATGTCATCATTGGTAGGACTGCTGCTCAGCTGTGAACGATGATCACCAAGTTCTGTATTTTTAATTGTGCGTTCGAGTAGTCCCAAATGTAAAAAAGAAAAAGGAAAATATTTTTTATTTTAAGTTTGACCAACATGCTTTGTAGAGCCGCACGACGGCGCGCTATTTCACTGACCCCCCGTCGAGTCTACAACAGTTTCCTTTTTTTGTTTTTTGTTTCGTAGCGTTTATACGAGTGCCATTTTTAGAGGTGGACTCTAACACTATCTTCAAGGTTTAATAAAAGTTTTTCTTGCCGTTTCGAGATTATTCGGAGACCAGTATGAGCTACAGGTCTCAGCAATTAAACTAAAACTTCGAAGAACCAAAGCTCACCTGGTGGGCACATGAAACTCAAATACTTAAACTTATTTATTTGATAAACAGTGGCGTAGGTAATATTTTATGAAGCGGAACTGTTGACAGGTCAACGGTCCAATATACCCTGCCGTGACACAATTTACTGAGATTATGGGGGAAGAAAATCATGTATGTATGTACATAAGGGTAGATCAATTATTATCACGACTAAGCGCATAGCAAAACATGATTTTGGAATATTCTAGTAAAATTTTCCCCAAAGAACCAAAGGTCAAAATCCGCATCTGAACCTCCGCATTTTCACTTCAAAATAGTCTCAATATGGAACATGAAAAATCTAAAATTTGTATTACAATCGAAATAATCGTATACTGGTTTGAACAGAACCATTTTTGTCGTTTTAAGAAGAACTATTTCCGGTTGAAACAATCAAAAAGCACAGTGGGTCGGATCAAAACCGGTTTGCACCTCTGGGTTTGAGTTTTTTTTAACAGTTCCCATAAAAGTACACCACGCTTATCGTAGGAAGAAACTCAATTAAATCAATCGTGTATTTTTCTTTGGAATTCCAGTTTTAAATGAATTTTAATATTTCTGGGAGGTACAAAACAAATCAAATCAACGAATATAAAAAGGGGCAGATATTCAGATTAGGTCTTGCAACAAAGTACTCGCTCAGAATGCTTTCTGGTGCAAAAGTTAATTTTCATTTTTTGCAAGACCTTCGGAATAATACGAATAATTTTTTTTGTTCCTCATTTTACATAAAAGAACCCAAAACGAAACAAAAATATTTTGATGTTAATTACAAAAAAAGTAAATAAATAAATAAAATAAAATAAAACGTAGTGCAAAACTTTTTTCTCCTGAAATTAATTAGATAATTTACTTTTACTACAATATTTCCAGCCGAAAGAACTATACAAAATAATGAAGGACCTTTATGTAATGAGCTAAATGCATTACGGTGCATACTATAAACTAATTCAAGTCAAACTGACTGAGTCGTAGTCGAAAGTAGCTAGAAAGTGGGTGGTACATAGACACATACTTTATATTGACTTGAGTTCTTCTTGTAAGCAATAAAGTGAAGTGTTAATGCAAAAAACAAGCAATGCTATTTACACTCAAAGCGAATAATAAAATCCTTTCAAAATTTTGCTGCACAAAGTAATATTTTTTGTTTTTTTATTCCGTGTTTCAGTGAATGTAAGACGCAATTTCACTTTGATGCATTTGAAAATAGTCCTGATGCATTTGTACTAGCAAGCAGAGAAGCAGTGCAGAGCAGAGCAAAGCAGTTGACTCTGCCACCAAACTAAAAATTATGTTGTCTGTTGCCAACAGATTGTGGCAATGGTGAATCACACACACACACATAGCAATGCGATCAAAGCGAAGCCTAAAGCTATAACGAAAATATGTTAATGAATGCGAAAAAAAAGCACACACACGAGATACTTAAAATTTTAATTTTTTTCTGCTTTCATTTCTATCGAAAATGAGATGAAAAATTGGAGGCATTACTCCAAAGCAACCTAAACTAGCAGATTCATTGGAAGTTGACCAAGCATCCAATCTCAGGCGTTTCAAAGTCTTGGTAAAGATCCGACAGTAAGGTAAATGGGTGCCGTTGTGGATCCATTACGAAAACCCCAAGCAAAAAGAAGCATACTTTAAGCCCGGACACCATTGCAGACAAAGTGGAATACTCATGGATCCAAGCTTATGCTTGGGTTTGGTGGAACCAAGTGGTCTGATGTTTTATGAATTTTTGAAACGATCACGGATGAGCGGTGCCCGAACTCAACCGATTCTCTTGAACCTAGTACTGAAAGAAAAACGGACGGAATATGACGAGCGTAACGAAAAAGTATGATTTTCAACACATTCAAAACATAGGTCGTAACCTCCAAAATAGAAAGTGACTCTCCACTCGCCGTATTCTCCAGACATAGTTTCTTTAGATTTTCACTTGATATGGTCGCTGAGTGATTGCCTAGCCGAGCAGTAGTTGAAGAGAGTCAAAAATGGGTCGATTTATGGATTGCATCAAAAAACGTGTCGTTCCTCTGAACTTGTATTCTTAAATTGCCTGAAATATAGCAAAAAGGTAGTCGCTAACTAAGAATTATGCTTTGAACAATCTATTTGTACCCTTTTTTTATTTTTTTCAAAATTTTGAAGAAAAAAAAAGTCCAAGACTTATTCTTACACCCAATAAAAAACCGGGTGCAGCATATATAAGAGATATTTGTATCCACTTAAAAGCGCTTTTCATGCAAAGTTAATAACACTGCCCTACATTTGTTTTGTAGCAAAATGGTATCCGATGTTTCTGAAAAATTATCTTTATGCTGAACACGAATCTGGTCTCGACCAAGATCTTCCAAAACAACACTTTTTCTAGAAAAACGGACTGAAATAAGAATTTCAAAACATGTTTTTAGCCATTGAAGATTGTAGGCAGATCCATGTTCTCTGAGACCCAAACCTAATACCTAAGAAAGCATGTAACGCACTAGATGCACTAAAAAATACCTTTTTTTTCCTTGATTGCAACGTGACTACATTATGTTGGGGCTAGTATAAAAACAATAGTATAAAAGCAAAAAAAAATGTATTAAACAAGTTGAAAAACGACTTCATTAATTACCCGAATGTGACTAATGTATTGTTTCAGTGGTTTATTATTTTACTTGCATTTTTACCTTTCAAATGAAACCGGTTTGGAACTCATCGGTTGTATAGTTTCCAAGTTCATAGCGGACATAGAAACACTTTAACTATTTTTTATATTTTTTTTTTAACATTCTTTGTAATTGCGATCCGCTGCTGGTATATATAGTAACTATTTTCTTTTTATTTATATAAAACTTGTTAATTTTTTTAATTAGTTTACATTGTGCTTCTTATTTATCTTCTTATTTTGTTTTTTTTTTTTTTTTAATTTTAATGTGAAACAAAAACTTTATAATTTTACAAAGTTGAAACTTACAATCAGATTCTTACAGCGAAAAGGAGTGTCTTTTTTTTTTATTTAATGCACAATTTCTTGAATAGTGACAACTTTCTACAAATTTTATTGTATATTTACACTTTGCAAATAAATAACACAAAAAAAACACTAAAAGAAAACTTTTTCTTAAAAAAAATACCGAATATTTTAAGCGATTTTAAAAGTTTTGAAAAACAAAAAAGATACAAATGTATCTTTTAAATACAATTCGTGAGTCACGATATAAGAGCAAATGCACCCAAATTCACGATGTTTTAACGATAATATTCATTTAAAAATATCATCAAAAAAATATTTAAAAATATTTACGTAGAGCGCTTTTATTACGGCTACGGATACGGATATTTGGAACGCAAAGGAACGAACGAACGAACGAACGTACGCTGCCGTTGTCAATGCGAAACTGATTGCTACTTGTTGGAATATGTTCAACGCATAAAACTGAATCGAAACAGTATGAGCAGCAGCAGCAGCAACAGGGATGCCCGCAGCTAGGATGCAGGAGCGCAACGTAAAATTTGAAACGGCAAGATAACATGCGCCGTAAACGTTTGCTGGGTGACACCAAACAAAAACGGCGCATACGTATTTGAGCTTTTCGTTTAAGCTTTTCTGCACAAAAGTTTATTAGGAAAATGCTTTAGGTTTTTATTATTTATAAACTTAGAGGGGCAAGCTTTATTTGAATTTGAAATTTTTAGAAACGGTTTGGTTTTGAATTTTGTTTTCATTTTTAAATTTATAATTTTTTTTTTAATATTTATGAATTGAAATATTCTGCTAATATCTTAAATTCACTGATTTTCTTTCTGGATTTTTAATTTTAGGTAAAGAAAAAAGCTACTTTCAATTCTTCACAACATTTCTATTTTATTTCGAGTTTTAAAACAATATTTTCTAATAATGCCTAAATTTATCAAAGCAACAAGAATTAGCGATTTGTTTAGAACGATAACGTTTTAATTTATAACCGATAACAATTTTTGTCGTAAACAACGCAATGAAACGTTTTGGAAATGAAACATAACTTTTGCAATTGCCGGAGCACGAATTTGAAATCGTATGAATTTACTTCTAACGTAAATCTTAAAATTTCTAAGTAACCAAAACAAGTAAAAACGTCAACTTCGGCAGAACCAAAGTTCAAATACACGTCACACGAAACTTTAAATAGTTCATGTATCAGGGACTTAGATAATATTCGGCAAAGGGTTTGGGAAACACTGGTCCGATACAACTCCAGTTGTGATTTATATAAAAAGCATTTATGACAAACTTTAAGCTAAAAATGCAGATACATATGACAATCATTTTCTTGAAAAAAAAACAAAGAGGAAAACTTTATTTGGGGACTGTACATTATAATGGGCCAATTTTTATCATAGCGGTTATGTAATCATTGAATTTTTATCAAAAATATCAAAAAATTAGCTTGACACCTTCGTTCTGACACACGAATCATCTGAAAAAAAATTAAGGTTTATAATTTCAGGTCAATATCTTTAATCAGTTTCGACTAAAACGCGTTGCAACAGACAGACGGACTGACAGACGGATATGACTCTATCTATTCGTCTCGTCGAGCTGATTTAGAATTTATATATTTATGGGGTCTTCGATGCCTTCTTAAATTCGTTACAAACTCTCCGACAATCCAATAAATACGAAAAGTCAAAAAATAGTGTTTGTTTTAGTGTTGCCAAAAAGAGTGATTTAAAAGTCACAGTGTGATTACCGACTGTGACTTGAAAATCATAGTGACTGCAAACAGTGATAAAGTCGCAGTTCACAAAAAAAAACAGTCAGCGATTACTGAACAGGTTCACTGTTCGCGAAGAGTGTTGCACACAATCGACGCTTACTGAACTGTTTCGCTACAACAACATACCGAATCGACCTCGCTTTAATTCATTGAAAAATAAAACACTATTTTTATTGTTTGAATAGCACACAAAATAATATTTAAGAAAAACAATTGTGTGCTTGGTTGCAGTGTGACATTGCGATTTTTAAATCACTGTGAAAAAATCACCGAATGTGTTATTTTTTTGCCATGGGAAGTATACCAAATTGGACAATTTAAGTGGGACTATCAAAGGCCTAAACCATACAAAGCATATTAAAACTTCCTACATTGAGAAAAATAAAAAATGTTTAAGTACTTAAAATTTTGTGGTAGGTTTGTATAGGGAGTGCTCCTTAAAATGGAGCTTAAGAAAAACCGTTTGTAAGTGACCGACGGCTCCACTTGACGGCTCAGAAGAGTATAAAATTCAAAAATGCTGACTTTATCTCTAAAAGACTCCAAGTTAATCTTTTCCATACGGCAGACAGCAGGTCGGATATACAGACGGGATCGACTCTGCTGATTCCATGCTGTTCAATGCTCATTTAAATTAATAAACAAACTTTATTTCTCAAAAAAAAAAAAAAAACTATGAAGGTCATTTGTCTTCATTTACAAAAGTATTTACAGAATTAATAACAAAAAAAAAATTAATTAAAATTTGATTAATTAAAATTGAGCAGCAGCGGCGGCAGCAGCGCGCCAAATTCATTAAATTTAACGACTTAAATGAATTTTTAAAATACAATAAAAAAAAAAATTAAAGTTAATAATAAATCAAAGAAAAAAATGATTACCACAAAAAAAATTCAATAAATTAATATTTATAAACTAATTAAATTAAAATTTAACTAAATAATTTTCTTTGCTTTTTTGTTTCTTAAACTTTTGCATAATGTATCGAGAGCAAACTGGAAATTGTCTTTTAAAGAAATCAAATCAATCTTTCAAAGTTATCAACTAAATAAATTATTAAATGTTTTATACGCTTATTATACAGGGTGATTTTTTTTTTTTTAATTTGTATAAAAAAAAAACAACATTTGAAATTTTTTAACGCTGACTGTTGTGTTTTTATTATTTTTATTTTTATTTTTTGATACAAAATAAAATAATAATAAAAAAAACACCCTTTAACAAATTTGATGCAAAACTTGTTATAACATTTTTTTTAAATATTTTTGATTGAGCACAAAATCAAACATTTTTGACACAAAACATTTAATTTTTTATTTTATTTGATTTAAATTCAAAACTTGCCCAAATTCATATTTTTTTTTTCTCTCAAATTTGCAATAATTTGCTAAACCAATTAAAGTGCAATCTATGACGATAAAAAAAAAAAAAAAAAATAAAATAAAAAAATAAAAATAAAAAATGATATATATGGCAGCTTCCTTAAGCGATCGATCTATTATGTAAGAAAATAAATTCGAGCGAAAGAGGTTTACATCTTTACGGCTGGATGCGCTGCAATCCGATAATAATTTTTATATAAAAAAAATAATAAAATACATATTTGCAGCAGCAGCATTTGGCGCTGTTGGCTTTGATTAATTGGGACGCTGATTAAAGCCACATTATAATCGCGTGGCGTTGGGATTAATATTATACAGACATGTATGTATGGATAGGTAGGTATAATGCTGTCATTATCGTTGCGACATGAATGAAGAATTGCTCAACTTAATTCAACTCAGCTCAACTTCATTTCAAATTCAAACTAAACGCGTTGCTGCCGCTGCTGCTGCTGCTGCTGCGGTTTGCCAAAAGTGAAGCAGTCAACCGAGGGCGAATCTTTTTAATAGCTACTGACACCGTTTTGCTTAGATTAAAGAGAGTGGTAGCTGGTTTTTTTATTTTGTTTTATAACATTTTTGCGGGTCAACAACATTTTGCGAATTTGCTAGTGAAAAGCGTTTGCTATTTTATGCTTAAGCTACAACAAAAAAAAAAAAAAAAAACCATGCGATTTCGCGATTTACTTTTTAATTTGCAAATTTTGATGTTCCGGAAATCGCAAAATATTTCCGATTTTAGCTTTTGAAAAAGTGAAATTAAAAGTAATTGCTTAATATTACACAAAAAAAAAAATAACAAGATAGAACGCTAAAGTCGCATATGATCGACTGGCAGAGACCCTTTACGGAGTAAATGTTCTTGCAGAAGTTCCATCTGATTTGCTGCAAGGGGGTTGTTTGTTGTAGTCGAGAAAAAACCAAGTTGAACGCTATTCGCCACCCGACTATAAGTGGATTTCAATGTGCCCTGAGCAGGCCTAGTTTTCTTGTTGGGATAAGTCCCTGGAGAGTTCTCTTTGGAGCGAACTCTCTTGATGGTCTGGCCATTTGTTGCCTTGGCATATTCTATAGCCTAAGCTCTAGCGTAGCCGTTAGCAAAGCTCGGTTCAGAGTCGGCTTTCCCCTTGTTATTATTATCTGAGTTGACCGAAGGAGGGACTTCTACAATTGTTTTGTCAGAATCGGAGTCTGAGGACATAAATTCCTCGGTGACTTCATTGCTAACTTCCTGATGAGTAACCCTCGACGAATCTGTTCCGTTTAGGACCTCTATGTCTTCCATGGGAAGAGAAGCATCCAACAGTACTGGAGCTAATTCAGTGGACGCACCCACCTGATACCCACACTGTAGCATTTCACCTAACCGCTTAGGAAAAGTTCTTTTCCTCGCACGATTATATTAGCCAGATTTTTAGCAGAAACATTACCTTACCAACTGTTACCGGAGGCCTCCGCGAGGAGGCACGTGCACTCAAAGTACAACATGATTTTGCCCGGAGGAGTTACAGACTGACCTTTAAGTATTAAGTTACTCCAGTAACTATTGGCGATAAGTAGAGTTTTCTTCCTAATTGTTAGTCTGCAGTTAACTAGTGGCATTCCCACCGAGTCCCTTCCAGAAAGGATATGGAGTCGTTGTACCTAATCTAGCCAGTTCGTCTGTAATCCAATTAACCCTCAATGTTACTGTGTCCAGGTACTCATACGAGGTGAATACTGTAATGATGGCCCATCTTATTTAGGGATTTGCGATATTCAGTTTAAAATATAAGTGTCCAAGGGTCGCTTGACTATCTGAGAACAGAAAAATGTGATCTGTGTTTGGGTTTAAAAAGTTAATAAGCAGCATAGCTTCATTTATTGCTAATACTTCCACTTGGTAAGCACTGCAGTGGTCAGGGAGTCAAAAAGATTTGTTTATCCCAAGGTCAGGTTCAGATATTCCCTTTTCCACAGTAAGCCAGAGTCACACCTGTCTAGACGGGATGAGAACGAATTGGTTAGACCGATATCATTTTAATTTGTAACCGACAGCAGCAGAAACGATTTGGAAATAAATTTGCGAACTTCTTGAAATCGTACGAATTTGCTCAAATCGTAAATCGCAAAAAAATTAAGTGATTACGATTATTCATTTGGATCCAAAAATAATGCTGCAAAATTTAAAAAAAAATTTCAAAACAAAAAATAATTTATTATTATTTTAGTGTAAAATATGCGCATGAACTAGTTTCAAAAAAAAAAATAAATAAAATAAAAAATAAAACATTTCAAATCGGGACAACGTCGTCGTTATTAATTGCTTGTAATCGGCTGCTGTGCGGGAGACATCGACAACTTCGGCTTTCGTGAGATCACTTTCGTTTTTGTTTTATTTTGTTTTGAATATTTTCTTAATTTTTATTTTTTGTTTGTTTTCATTTTTTTCTTAATTAGTTAATTGCTTTTTCTACTTTCGATCGAATTTTTGAAAATATATATTTTAATATATTTTTTATTATCTTTCTATCTTTCTTCTCCGTTTTTCTACTTCAAGTTTTCGTGTCCAAATTTAACTATATAAAGCATGCAAAAGCCTGTGAAACGATATCAGTTATCGAACTAGCCTCAAAGCTAAACTAAGTTTCATCTTCGTCTACACGAATCAAATTAAACAGAACCAACAACAAAATGAAGGTAAGATGGAGAAAAAGGAAAAAAAAGGGATTCAATGAATTTGAAAATAATAATTTTTTTCATTTTTTCAGATTTTCGTTTGCATTTTTGCTCTCGTAGCCACAGCACAAGCTGGCTTCCTTGGATTTGGTGGCAGTAGCGGCGGTGGTGGTGGTGGCGGCGGCGGCTATAGCTATGGCGGCGGACATGGTCATTCATCTGGAGGTGGTGGTGGTGGCTATAGCAGCGGTGGACATGGCGGCGGCGGTGGTTTCGATGGTGGCAGCACAATTATCAAAGTCATCAGCGAAAGCGGTCTTAGCGGTGGATATGGCGGTGGTTTCGATGCTGGACATGGTCATGGACATGGCGGTGGTTTCGAAGCTGGACATGGTCATGGACATGGCGGTGGTTTCGATGCTGGACATGATCATGGCGCCGGTGGTGCTGCTGAAGAAATTAAAATCATTAAAGTTATAAGCGAAAGTCAAGGACATAGCAGCGGTGGTGCTGTTTATGGTGGCGGCAGCGATGGTGGCTATTCATATGGTGGACACAGTGATCATGGCTATTCAGCTGGTGGACACGCTGGCGGCGGCGCTGGCGGTGAAGTCAAAATTATTAAAGTCATTCACGAAGCTGGTGGTGCTGTCGGTGGTGGCGCTGAAGAACATGGACACGGACACTTTGAAGGCGGACACTTCGGTCATGCTGAAGATTTTGCTGGCACCGCACATGGAGGACATGGACATGGCGATGCTGGTAGCGATGCAGCAGTGCAAATTATAAAATTGCTTAGCTCTGGCATTGCTGATGCTGGTTACTCTGCTGGTGGAGCTGGTGCTGCTGTTGGCGGTGGTGATGATTACTCATACGGCGGTGGTTCCGCTGGTGGTTGGGCTGCTGGCGGTGGCTCTTCAGGTGGATACTCCTATGGCGGCGGCTCATCTGGTGGCTGGCAATCTGGTTCCGCTGGTTGGAATTAAAATTTCAGCTTGCAGCTGTCTATGCAATTTTTAGCTAATGTGATAATGTGAACTGCCATTCGCATTTTGTTGTTTGAGTTATGCAAGCGCGTTAAGCGCTTTGTAGACGTTGTTTTTTTGTTAGTTTAGTTAGTAACCAAATCTTTTTTTTAAATAGTTAATAAATATATAATTTGTTTTTAATACAAAAAATAAGCATCTATTTTTATTAATTTTTTTTTACCCTACACAAATCTAAATATATAATATAGTGAAAATGTTTCTATGTCCGCTATAGACGTCGACACTAATCAACCGATGAGTCCCAAACCGGTTTTATTTGAAAGGCAACAATGTAAGTAAATTAAAATTACGATAAAACAATGCATCGAGCAAATTCGATTCATTTAAGAAAACGATTATCTATCTTTTCCATACAAAAATATTTTTATTATACTAGCCCCAACACTAATTCTTATGGAGTTATTTATGACAATATGGGACAGGTGTATATGAGACACGTCTTTATGGGACAGGTCTATATGGGACAGGTCTATATGTGACAGGTCTATATGGGATAGGTCTATATGGGACAGGTCTTAATGGGACAGGTCTATATGTGACAGGTCTTTATGGGAAAGGTCTATATGGGTCACGTCTATATGGGACAGGTCTATATGGGATAGGTCTATATGGGACAGGTCTATATGGGACAGGTCTATATGGGACAGGTCTTACAGGTTATATGGGACAGGTCTATATGGGACACGTCTATATAGGACAGGTCTATATGGGACAGGTCTATATGGAACAGGTCTATTTGGGACAGGTCTATACGGGACACGTCTTTATGGGACAGGTCTAAACGTGACAGGTCTTTATGGGACAGGTCTATATGGGATAGGACTATTATGAGACAGGTCCTTATGGGACAGACTTTCTTAAAACCCAAAATTATAAAAAACACAAATTACTTTCAAATGTTTTTAAAATTTTTTTCGTTTCCACTCCTAAATGCATTTCACATTGTTTGTGCAGCGTATACAACAGTCGAATATACTTGCACATAGCTTCTATTATTTTGTTTGTTGAAATTTTAATTTTATTTATTATTTTTTTTTTATAGTTTGGAAGCGAATCACGCAACGCAGCATTGAGAAGAGTTACATATAAAAATAGTTAACGCATTTAAATCTTAAAAAAAAAAATAAATAAAAATAAAACCCCAATTAAAAGTGATTTCTTATGGCAAAGAAGAGTTTCGCAATAATCAAAAATCATAAATTAGATCTTTTCTTTTTTTTGAATAATGTGGTTATGGGTCAGCAATACTTCTTAAATGAGACAATCAATGGCAAAATGGAGCTTAAACGTTTCGTATAAAATCAAAGTGGGTCAAGTTTTTATGTGTGCGTGTGTGTGTATCGTTAATTAATTTTAATGAAGAAGATACATTTTCATAAGATTAACTCTTTTTTTTTTTTTTCTTTCTATTTTTAAGTTGAAATATATTTTGCACTTTTACTTTTGCATTTTAATATTATGAAAATATTTTGTAGCTGGAGATAGTATAATAAAAATACATTTATCTATGTAGGAGTCTGTGCTTTCGAACTACTTTTTATTTATTTTTAAATATTTTAATGATTTTTTTGCTTTTGGAATAAACTAAATTGACTTTTTTTGATAAATTTATATTGCTTCGGGTTGCACATATTTAAATAAATTAAAAAAAAAAAAAGAAAGGAAAAATAAAATTTATAAAATAAAAAAATAACACCCTGTATATATTTAGTTATTTATTTGATTTTTGGTTAAAATAAATTTCATTTTGAGTGTCGTCTTCAGCAAAAAAAAAAAAAAGTGATAGTAATATCAACTTTTGTCTGTGCAACCTCTGAAATGACGACAAATAAGATACACTTTGAGACACTAAACACAGCTTATAAGCAGCTTTGATTCCAGCTTTACATACATGTCTAGAATGCAAGGCTTTAAACTTCTCTGTCTGTTATTAGCCATTAAAAAAGCTGGATTCACCCACCTACCGACTGACCTATCGAAATAATTTGCATGGAGAGAAAATAAACAAGCACATTGTGCTCAAATCAAGCACATTTGTGAACAAAAGTATAACAAGCTGAGTTTTCCAAGCAAAATGTTCTCATATCAAGCACAATGTTCTCACATTTTTTAAATTAACTTGATTCAAGCACATTGTTTTAAGAACAATACTCAATGGACGAACAAATTGTTCTCGAATTGAGGAAAAAAATTGTGCTTGTATCAAGAACGAATTGTGCTTATAATAAGAACGAACTGTACTTATCTTGAGAACGGATTGTACTTACATCAAGAGAGCAGATATATGACCCTTAGCACGAATTGTGCTTGTATTAAAAACGATTGTAACATAAAAAAAAAAAAAAAAAAAATATATTTTTTTTATAATATTTTTTTTTTTTTTTTTAATTTTTTTAACAGCCAATCTAATAGTAACAGAATGCTTATCGTTTGTAAAAACATTCGTTCTCATATCAAGCATATTCATTCTTATATTAAAAACCATTTGTTCTTAATTAAAGAACAGACAAAAATAGAGAACATAATAAAGTTTGTGAGACCGTCAATTTGAAACTTGATTTAAGCACGATTTTTCTCAAAACAAGCACATTATGCTTGATACAAGAACCGATAACAATATTCGTACTTTACTTTGAATGTGTTTGTGCAGAAAAACAAATAAGAAAGTATATACTTCTAACTCTAAAGCATACCAACTATAATCTTGCCATAATACTCACACTTTTTGTGGAAAATTCCATGCGAAATATGTACTTTAAAGAATATTTAGTCTTTGTTTTAAACATTTAATTAAAATAAATAAAATTAATTGAATTTGTATCTTTAAATTTGTATCTATGAGTTTGTATCTTTGAATTTGTTTCTATGAATTTGTATCTTTTAATTTGTATCTATGAATTTGTATCTATGAATTTGTATCTTTAAATTTGTATCTATGAATTTGTATCTTTTTGATCATGAAGGTTTGTATCTTTAAATTTGTATCTATGAATTTGTATCTTTTAATTTGTATCTATGAATTTGTATCTATGGGTTTGTATCTTTAAATTTGTATCTATGAATTTGTATCTTTTAATGTCTATATTTTGTTATCTATGAATTTGTATCTTTAAATTTGTATCTATGAATTTGTATCTTTTAATTTGTATCTATGAATTTGTATCTATGAATTTGTATCTTTAAATTTGTATCTATGAATTTGTATCTTTTAATTTGTATCTTTGTCATGAATTTGTAATTTGCATCTAAATTTGTACCTTTGAATTTGTATCTTATGTAGCTTGTATCTTTAAATTTGTATCTTTTTGTACAATTGTATCTTTAAATTTGTATCTTTATGTATTTGTATCTTTAAATTTGTATCTAAATAGAATAATCTATCAAATATGACATCATTAGAAAACTATATAGTATTGTAATTAAAAAACCAAAAAAACCTTGGCCGAAACATCGCTTAGCTGCCTACTTAAGACAATATTTAACTTAATTATGTGCAAACTGGCGATTGGCTTTAGGCTTAAGTTTGTTATTAATTAGTAAAACGTTTGCTATTCTATTTGTAAATATTTTTGTTTATCGAATGCAACCGATGTTTTGTAGATTTATGCTGTTTCGGGTCGTAGTTCATGCATAAATAATGAATATGCGGGCAAGCAGGCAGGCAGGCAGTTTAATGCGGCTAAGTAAATTTTTGTTTACGACGATTTGTAACTATATTTTAGGAAAATTTTTATATTTTTATGCCGAAATATATCGTTTGAGGTATTTAAAATGAAATTTATTTAAATATCAAAAAAAAAAAAAAAAAAGCGGAGCCAGTTAGTTGGGTTATTTTAGTTTTAGGGTTTTTGTTTAATAAATTGCATAACCAAAATAAAAAGTTAAAAGCTAAATCGAGCAAACTAAATTGGGTGAAGACGCATCAGTGTTGTCGGTGCAGAGTCGTTGTGGACTGTCCGTCTGTCGTTGATACTAACTAATGCTGAATGAACTTGATAATGATGTTGTTGTTTTTGTTGCGGCTGTTGATGTTGCAAGCGTTGATCTTTTAATGTTGCTGATTGAAAATCGAGCGTCTCGCATTGCCGCTAGAGTTGCTTGGCCACCGCCCCATTCCAATAATGGCATAATCGCGCGATGCGATGCGATGCGATGATGATCTGACAACTTCGTTTATGTTTATGTTTTTTTTTTTTTTTTTGTTAGTTTGCATCGCGTGGAACAGCAATTAGTGTGTCATTTATTAGCATATGAATCCAAAGTAAGCAGGGCTTTTGGCGCAGCAGCCGTCTGCTTTGCGCTGCTCTGCAGTGAGTCTGCTTTTCACTGGTAAAGAGTTTCTTTGCTGCTATAAATACTGACAACATTTCTGCAGACAGCATCAGTTGTTGTTTGGCGCTCGTGCTTCAAATACATAAAAAATTTTATTGGAATAAAAAACCTAAGCTTGTAGCCAAGACAAGATGAAGGTGTGTGTGTGTGCCTTTTTTTTTTTTTTTTTTTTTTTTTTGATTAAAAGCAAATCCTTAAAAGGATTTTAAATACTCAAAAACTTGCGGCTTGGATTAGCGAGAAGTTTGAGTCAAATTAAAATGCATTTTTTTTCTTGTGTTTTTTTTTTTTTTTAATGTGTTTGTGATGCTATTTTGTATTTTTTTTTTTTTTCATTCAATTTAGGTATTCGTTTGTTTGCTTGCTGTTTGTGCCGTTGCTAATGCTGGCTTCCTCGGCGGTTTGAGCGGAGGTGGTGGTGGCGGCGGCGGCGGTGGTGGCTGGTCCTCCGGTGGTGGTGGTGGTGGCTGGTCCTCCGGTGGTGGTGGTGGCGGCTGGTCAAGCGGCGGCGGTGGTGGTGGCCATGGAGGTGGCGGCGGCGGCGGCACCATTAAAATCATAAAAGTTATATCTGATGCTGGTTCATCCGGTGGCGGTTATGGAGGCGGCGGCGGCTATGGCGGTGGCGGTTGGTCTGGTGGTTCCAGCGGTGGCTGGGCTGGTTCAAGCGGCGGTGGCGGCTATGGCGGTGGCGGTTATGATAGCGGTGCAGTCAGTGATGTTAAAATTGTTAAAGTTATCTCCACTGCTGGTTCTTCCGGCGGCGGCAGCTATGGCGGCGGCTATGGCGGTGGTGCCGGATGGTCCAGCGGCGGCAGCGGCGGTTATGGCGGTGGTGCCGGATGGTCCAGCGGCGGCAGCGGCGGCTATGGCTCAGGTGGCTCTGTCAAAATCATCAAAGTTATTTCAGATGCTGGCTCATCAGGTGGTAGCTACGGTGGCGGTTATGGTGGCGGCTCCTCCGGCTGGTCAAGCGGCGGCAGCAGCGGTGGTTGGTCTGGCGGTTCAAGCGGCTGGTAAATTAAAACAACCGCGCAACACCTCCAAACCATTGACTGACGTGTACCTTTATCTCATATCTGACTTGGTTAAATTTTTTGTGTGATATTTGCAGTGAGAGTTGAGAAACAATAATTGTTATTTTATTTTTATAATTTTTTTTTCTGTTTTTTTTTTTCTTTATTTTTACTTTGTTAATTTTTTTATATATAATAAATTGTTAAAAAAAAAAAAAAAATTTGTCAAAAAGTTTTTTAATTAATAAAAAAAAAATTCGGTGGGGGAAACGTTACATGGGCGTGTCGTCTTGGTTTTGACCCTGGATAAAAATGTTTTACCCAATTGGGAGCGAGTACATTCATAAATAATTACTATTTAAAAAAAAAAAAAAAAGATAAATTTGGGTGTACCTAAAAATGGGCGTGGCACTCTCATTTCGAACTTAACCTAGTCGTTGCCGAAAAAGCTTAAGTTTAAAATTTCAGCCCAATATCTTTATATCTTCATCGAAAAGATCGCACCACCAGGGGACGGACCGGGGGGCCCGCCGGCGGTTGTGTTTTTTTTTTTTCCTCTCGCCGCGCTTTTCAATTTTTTATATTTTTTGGGGGTCCCCGATGCCTCCTTCAATGCGTTACAAACTTTTTGACAAACTGAATATACCCGTTTACACTATAAAAAAAAAAAAAGGAAAAGTTAAAAAAAAAAATTAAATTTATCATAAATTTTGCTCCACTTAAACGCTTCCTCTTAAAATAGGATCAGCAGTGGAGTTCGGTAATTATTATGTGCCAAATGATCGCTCGTTTCTTAATAGTCTCCGTGCAAATACGTTGGATAAGCAAAGACATTTTATGAACAGATACATTTTTATTATATTTTCTTCACTGTTATTCGCAAACCACTTTGGAGCATATTTAACAGACGCACTGCAATTATTTTTTCCATTTTATTTCTTTTGATTTTTATCACTTTTAATTGCTTAATTTTCGTGTTGACGTTTTAAGATGTTTCGCGAATATTTACATTCAAACTAAATATTTAATTTAACACTTTACTTACTTAATTAAGCGTATTCAAAGTCGAAATTAATTAAATTTGCGAATAAATAAATAACGCGACAGTTGTTTAAGCTCGAATATGAGATACCCAGTACCAAAGGGTAAACATGTAAAAAGTGCCCCCATCGATATTGGATATCTTTAAATATGTTAAGGTTCGATAGCCCTTGACCTGAGAAATTATTCTGCGTACTTATTTTCCCGATATCTGCGATATTAACGAAAAATATAATTTTAGATATTTTTCTGCTCGCTGAGTTAATAAAATGTTAAATATTTTACCATGATATTGTCGAGATACACCTACGAAATTTTTAGAAGAAAGTCCTTTTTTTTTTGTGTACTTTTACACACATTTTTTGTTTTAAATTTTAGATTTTGTGGAACGTACTTTTTAAAATAAAAATCAAAAATTAGACGTCGCTCCCTTGACACTGTCCTCCACCTTGTTTCTTGGGGACGTCCTCTTCTTCGACCTCTACCATCAAAAGGATTCCATTACATGGGTTTTCGTGTGATGTTGCCCACGGGCTTACAAAGTGAACGCCTAATCCATCTTCACTTCTGATGCATGATCCTTCGGCTGAGCGGCTCGATATGAGTCCTGCGTTACATCTCCTCATTGGGAATTCTATCCCTCCAATAAGTTCGAAGAATGTTCCTAAAGCAGCGGTTAACAAACCCCTAAATTTTGTTGGTGATGGTTGTGGTTAGCTTCCAAGTCCAACATCCGTAGAGTAGCAATGAAAGCACGAAAGATTTGAATAGTCTGACCTAAAAAATTTTACTCAAATCGTTGTTTCGCCAGATGAGAGACATCATACCGAAAACAACTCTGGCTTTGCTGATCCGGCTGCAAACATTCAGCTCAGTTCCGCCTTCTTCTGCAAGAATGCTGCCTAGGTGTGTGTAACTCTCAACCATCTCGATTTATCGCCCATCGATTACAACTCTACTCGTGGTCGGTCCCGTAAGACTAAAACTGAGGGTTTGTGTTTTCTGCGTGTTGATTTTTAGCCCAGCGGAAGAAGATGCTCTCTCTAAACTGACATTAAGTTGTTGCCACAAAAAAAAAAAACACGAATTCGTTAGCTACGCGCAAGCAAACGGATTACGACGCGCATTGTATAAAATCGGAAAATGTGTCCACCACTGATAAACTTCATTGAATTGCATATATCTATTAATATGAATTATATTAATTATTTTTCAACTTTTAAATATTTTTTTAAATGTGTTAATGTATGATATTCTCGCTTTTAATAAATGGGTTCTAAGCATATCATTATTTGAATCGTTTTCAATTATTTCTGGTGATGGTGATGACGTTCAACATTTGTCAGCATTAAGCCATAATGAAGCAGAGCAGAGTACTAGAAAAATCTTTTCAAAATATATTAATTATTTTTTTTTTTTTTTTTTATTAATATTAACTTAATTATAAAATTTTATTTTTATAATATTTTTGCAAAACCACATTTTAATTAAATAATTGCTCTCTTGTTCTGAGATTCAAAAAAAACATCATTAGTATTAAAAATATTTTGCGGAAACACAAAATATTTTTAGTATAAAAGTTACTGCCACAACACTTGAAAATCATTCCGCTTTGAATGCGAATTAGGCAAACTATTTTCTCAAAAGAAAACCTAATAAAAAAAAAAAAAATGAAGGTAAAACAAAAATGAAAATCCTTGCTAGAAGCAGGATAAATAATACAATAATTTTCAAAAATGTTTCTCCAACACAGATCTTCGTTGTTGTCTCAGCTGTATTGGCTAGTTTGGCAGTAGCTCGTGCTGGCGGCGTTGGTGGTGGCTATCTGCCACGTGGTGGTGGACACGGTGCTGCCGGTTTTGGAGGTGGCTCAAATGTTATCTCGCATGTAACGCATGCGCATGGTGCAACTAAAGTACATATTAAGTCTGGCGGTGCTGGTCATGGCAGTCGTGGTCTATATGGCGCAGGAGCTGGTGGTTATAATGGTGGCGGCTCTGCAGCTGGTGCTGGTGGTTGGAATGGTGCTGGATTAGGCGGTAATGGTGGCGGCGCACGTGCCGGTGGCTGGAATGGTGCTGGATTTGGCAGTTATGGTGGCGGCGCACGTTCCGGTGGCTGGAATGGTGCTGCAGCTGGTGGTGGTGGTGGTGTTGGCTATGGTGCTGATGCCGGTGCTTGGGGCGCTCCAGCTCAATATGATTACACAGTAAATCATGGTTCGAACTTAGCACGCGGTCAGTACGGTGGCGGTGCTGCTGTCGGTGGCTGGAATGGTGCTGGTGCAACAGGTGCATGGGGCAATGCTGGTGGTGCTGGCTGGTGGAACGACTAAATATTTGTCTGTACTATGTGAACTGAGATTGTAAAACGATTCATAAATAAACGATTCAAATTTTGTTTAAAAAAATGTATTTTAGTGTATAAACTGGAATCAGTTGAACCACAACGTTGCACCATAGACAGCATAAATTAGGGAAGAAAATCACTTAAAAAATACTTCAGAAACCAAAGTAAAGAAATGGAAAACAACCGCAAAATATGAAATGAAAGCGAGCAACACGAAAGCAAACAACGGAAAGTAAAAAAAAAAAAAAAAAAAACAGCAGCAACTGGCTTTTCGCAGTACATTGTCGAAAAGCCAGTCTGAATATTTCATGCCGTTTAATTTTCTTTACTCAACTTAGTATTTATATTGTCTAAAGTTACAAAATTGTAAAAATAGGGTTTTAGTGCATTTTACACAGCTTTTTTTTTTTTTTTTTTTTGCCTTTCTCACATACACATGTTGTACTGTTTAAAATTTCTGTACATTTTACCATGCATGAGTGCGAAAGAGCAAAAAAAACAAGGAAAAAACGTAAACTTCGGTGGAACCGAAGCTGAAATACCGTTACACAACACTTATAATAGTTTACATGTTCACCAGGTGCTTAGATTAAATTTCACGATGAATTTGGTCAAATTTGTATGGAGGCTTTATGTTATATTTGCCCGATCCTTACCATATCGAAAGTGTTCACTTAGGTGGACATTGGAATTGATTTTACCACATTTAATTGAATTCATTCAGAAATAATAAATGATTTCATATAAAAAACTCAAAAATGGGCGGTAAGTTTGTATGGATGCTATACATAAAAATGGGCGTGGCGCCTTAGATTTGACATTGGATGACATAAAAAGTGTTTTTACCCTTTTTGCATTAAATATATTCATAAATAATACGTATTTTCATACAAAAAATCGAAAAAAAGCGTTATGTTTGTATGGGGGCTATATCTGAAAATGGGCGTGGCAACATTCTTTTGATATTGGATGCCATTAGAAGTGTTTTTACCCTATATTGTAGTAAAAGCATTTATAAATAATAACTATTTTCATACAAAAAGTCGAAAAAATGGTAAGGTATTTGTTGGGGCTATATCTAAAAATGGGCGTGGCAACATTCTTTTGATATTAGATGCCATTAGAAGTATTTTTACCCCATATTGTAGTAAAAGCATTTATAAATAATAACTATTTTCATACAAAAAGTCGAAAAAAGTGGTAAGTTTGTATGGGGGCTATATCTAAAAATGGGCGTGGCACCTTGGTTCTGGCATAAAAAAAATAAAAGGAGCAAAAAAGCTTAAGTTTAAAATTTCAGGTCAATATCTTTAAAACTTTCCGAGTAACACTCATCGCAACAGACAGACAGACAGACAGACAGACGGACATGGCTAAATCGATTCGTCTCATCGAGCTGATCAATAATTTATATACTTTATGGGGTCTCCGATGCCTCCTTCCAATGCGTTGCAAACTTTCGGACAAACTGAATATACCCGTTTACACTTTGTGTAACGGGTATAAAAAGAGCGAAGCGAAAATGGCATCACTGATTTTACACCATTAAAATTAACAAACATAACTGCTATAATTCACAAAACGTTTATAAAATCATTGAAAGAACTTAAACGAAATTTAACACAAAAACTTATTTTTTTTTTTTTTGTTATTTTTTTTAAAAAAGTTGCTTTTCTGAACTAAACTCAAAATAGTTTTTTTTTTTTTGTTTTTGTGCAATATTTAATGTTGTATCGCAATGCCATTAGCTGACAACGTTTTCTATTTTATATTAAATTCTTTGTAAAATCATCAAATTTTATTCAAATAAGTAACGCTTTCTTAGCTAGATTGTTTATTTATTTTTTCTAAATATTTATTTTAAAATTTTAAGTTTGTTTCTTAAGTTTATTGTTTTAAGTTTCATTTCGTACATTTAGTACAAATGCTTTACAATAGATGGCAACACTGTATAAAGCTTTTATTCAAAAAAAAAAAAAAAAAACGCAGCTTAAAGTTTGCCATAAACCGGTTTCTGACGTCATTGTTAGCCGGTACTCATGGTATTTATTTAGAGATGCGCAATATTTCAATTATTTTTTGTGATATTTTAAAGCGAATATTTTCAGCAGCAGTTTTTATTAAAAAATTTATTGAAAAAAAAAAAAATTAAGTAAAAGTTAAATAAAGAAAAAAAAAATAAACAAAAAATTGATTCATTTATTTTAGTAAATAAAAAATTGTCAACACAGAAAAAATCAGAAATCACTCAAAAAGGCGAAAAAAAAAAAGCGCATCTCTAATTATTTTTTTTTTTTTTTTGGTGTCGTATATCGTCGACTGGGTTAACGAAGTTCAATGTCACCGAAACTCAAATGAAAGCGAAAGTTGCGCTTCCTCATTAAATTATTTAATTTTTTTCTTCTTTTTTTAGGTTTAAGACAACTTTTAAATTTTAACTTCATTTTACCGATTTATGTTGCAGCTTAAACTGATTGCAACATGAAGTAACAAGAAAGGTCATAATTTATTATCTTAAGCAGGAACTATGCGCGCGAGAGAGAGAGAGAGAGAGATAAAGAGAAGATCTGTCATTGCCACATCGTTCGGTTCGGTACGTTTTTATTTTGATTTTTGTAAATAAAAATGGACAAGCGTAACTTGACACTTATTTACATGCAATTTAGCACAGTGAAGGGCATTTTACGCAGACAGTTTGTCTATTAGTAATGCATGAAGGAAGCCAATTAGTAAATTAACAAAAAAAAAAATATTAGTCTTTACTAACTGTGCAGCGAAATAGTCAACTTGTACACTATTTTCTCAGTAGTGGTGACGTCCGCTGCATTGCAAAAAAAAAAAAAATTAAAATTAAGTCTAAAAAAAAGTGTTATTTTCCTATGTAAAATACTTGGGAAACTACACAGGGACTTTGCGGCATCATTTAATATTATTCGATTAAAAAAATATATGGGTCTTCTTATTTTCAATATAGAAGAGTCGTAGGCGGTGAGCGCATAAAAATGTTGAAAAAAAAATATTTTCCATACATCTTTGGAACATCCTAATGTACATATTTTGGATATTTTTGAACCAAAGCATAACTTAGGGCTTTAAACGTAGAGAGTAAATAATTATTTAATATTTGAAGTCTGTGTTTATACCCGCCACACATAATATTCAGTTTTTTTGAATGTTTGTAACGTATTGTAGACCCTATGTTGTAGAAATATTCTTGATCACCTCGACGAGACAAATCGATCTGGCCGTGTCGGTCTGTTTGTCCGTCTGTCTGTCTGTCTGTCTGTCTGTATATTTCAATGCAACTTTTTCGTTCAAGATATAAAACTATTAAGCTGAAATTTAGAACGTAAGCATTTTTCGGCAACGACTAAGTTAAGTTCGAAAATCAAAGTGCCACGCCCATTTTAGGCTGAAGCCACCATACAAACTTACCGCCCATTTTAATGACTTTTGTATGTAAAAAGGCAATATTTATGATTTTCACCGGTATAGTAAGGATCAGGCCACTGTAACATATAGCCTCGATATAAACCCACCTCCCATTTTCTGATTTTTTTATTAAAGAAAATTTAACCCTATTATTGTGTCTAAACTTTGGTTGTATCGGACTGTTGACTCCCACTCAGCACTTCTCCAAATATTACCTAAGCCTTCTGATGATAATAAATAAATTATTACAAAATTCGAGTGGCGGATATATGAGCTTCGGTTCCACCGAAGTAAACGTTTTTCCTTGTTTTTTTTTTTTTTTTTTTTGCCATTTGAGTTTGTCGTAATACCAAAAATTTGTAATATAAAAAAAAATCTAAAAATTTATTTCTGCAATTGCTAGACCAAGTTCGAATAGCTCCGTAGCGGAATGAAGAAACAACTTGAAACTTGACAGGTGTGCCCAAAAATATATTTTTAAGGCATCATTTTATTTCCTTGTAACGGATAGAGGTAAGCTCTTCAAATTTATCATATATGGACTTATACAATACATATAGAGAATGCTTTAACAAATTGGATTGTGATGCTTATGAACACCCATGCATGGCTCGAGTGCATATAAAAAATTTAATAGAGATATATGTATGTATTGACCGAGTCTTGAAAAAATATGACAAAAGACCCCATTGCTAGAGCTTAAAATTTCAGAATAAGCTGAAAACTTAAAAATTTTGTCGTATGAAAGATGACAGGTGTTTCATAATTTAAACAGAGGCTACGGCTAATGCAAAACCCTACTTACTGTCAGGGCCAAGCATACGCTGTACGGTAATATAAAAGTACTATATATAGTGCTAGATACCCAGATACCCGGCGGATACTACTACGTAGCACGGGCGTTTCGGCTGCTCTCTCAGCTCTTTTCCGTTTCACATCTGCTGTGTTTTGTGCAATTTTAGTTGTTTTTGATGGGGCTGACTTAAAAACATACTAAAAAATACCACTCTTTTGTTCGTACCCAAAATAAATTGGGAAAAGCTGCAATCATCTGTTTTTTATTTTTGTTTTTTGTTTATGGCAAAAAAGCAAAACATTTTTGTATGGCAAAATTATAAAATCGACTTCTTAAATGAAACGAATATGCATTATGCATTGTTTAAGTGGAATTTCTATTTACTTGCATTATTTACTTTTAAATGTAACCAGTTTGGGGCTCATCGGTGTGACGGTTTCAATGAAAATCGCGGACATAGAAACATTTTCACAATTTTATATATTTAGATATCAAATTTGATCATAATTTATGGTAAAAAATTTTAAATTGTATCTATTCTTTGATAACATCTGTTTCTCTAAGTATCTTTCACCTATTTGCTTCTTTACTTGTTAATTTGTGTGTATTACAAAAAGATAAATTGACACCATATTACGTATAATTACCAGTTAATTCCAAACTAAATAACACCGATTCTCATCTAGACAACATTGCAATTTGTTACACCTGCATGCATACATGTATCTATCTATCTAATCATTTCATGTTAATGTTCAACTCTGTAGATACTTTAGATGCTGCAGTTGCATCGATGATGTTGTTATTAATGATCTTAAATACATCTAAAATAAAAAAAAAAAACATTTATAAAATTATACAACTTGTTTATTTGTCCATCTGTCTATCTGTCTGTCTGTCTATGACTATTTTAATGACAGCAGCATCACCTTTATTGCTGCTGCATAAATTCAATAAGTAATTTGTCAATTTCAACGCTAATTCAAATATTTATTAAAAATTAAAAAAAAAAATCTTTTAAATATTGTCTACGAATTTGCAAAACACGACTTCGACACGTTCCGAACTTGAGGTCGCATAATTTATTTTGCCGTTTGTCTTAGAAAATAATTAAATTATAAAAAGATCGATAAGATTCGTTGCGGTTTTCATAATCCAATTATTTTGAATGCACGCAATTTTCTGAAGTTAAGATGCTGCTGCGTGGAATGAATTAATAAAAAAAATTTTTTTTTTTTTAATGATATTCACGCATTTACGGAAACAGCAATCAATCGAATGTTCAGCATTGATTAAGCTATTTCTTCTTCTTTTTTTTAATAATGAAATTAAATACACCATAACTTTGGCATTAGCTCTGATATCTTTATATCTTTTCTTATTTTTTTTTATAAATTTTGATTGCGGCGTCGTTATGTCTCAAGCGATCGGCTGCTTAACGTATTGGGTCAGCAGTTTCATTAAATAAAATGCGAAGACGGAATTAGTTGAAGCGTTAAGAATTAACCTTGATTTTGATTGGTTTTATTTGATGCTAGGGTCTAAAAATAATTGACAAGTTCTATTGCGTTTTAGAAAAAAAAAAAACAAAAAATATGTAAATATTTATGTAACTTGTTGGAATATTAAATTTTTTTTAAGTATTTACACGTGTTTTTTTTTTTTTTTTTTTTGAGTTTATAAGTTTCAGATATTTAAAATTTTATTATATTTAACAGAAAATAAATTTCAATCGAATTTTTAATACTCTTTTGTGAAAACAATGCGTTCTGGAATGAGACAATTATTGTGTATCGATGTATGATATCGATACTTTTTGTAATAATGTCAAAAAGGAGCTTTGTTTGGGATTCTGTCATCGACTTCTTTATTAATTTCTTTTTTGTTGTACTTTTTATTATTTTTTTTTTCTTGCAGCACATATTCGGAATGTATTCGATTAGATAATTTTGAAGTATCGATAATTTTTAATTTTAAAGAATCGATATATTTGGAGTATCGATAATTTTAAAGTATTAATAATTTTAAAGTAGCGACTATTTTAAAGTATCCATTATTTAAATTATCGATAATTTTAAAGAATCGATAGTTTTAAAGTAGTGATAATTTTAAAATATCGATAATTTTTGAGTAACGATTTTTTAAAGTATCGATATTTTTAAGTATCGATAATGTTAAAGTATTGATAATGGTAAAGTATCGATATTTTTAAGTATCGATATTAATTATGTATTGATAATGGTAGAGTATCGATATTTTTAAAGTATCGATATTTTTAAGTATCGATAATGTTAAAGTATTGATAATGGTAAAGTATCGATATTTTTAAGTATCGATATTGTTAAAGTATTGATAATGGTAAAGTATCGATATTTTTTAAGTATCGATATTTTTAAGTATCGATAACGTTATAGTACAGATAGTGGTAAAGTATTGATAATGGTAAAGTATCGATATTTTTAAGTATCGATATTGTTAAAGTATTGATAATGGTAAAGTATCGATATTTTTAAAGTATCGATATTTTTAAGTACCGATAACGTTATAGTATAGATAATGGTAAAGTATTGATAATGGTAAAGTATCGATATTTTTAAAGTAACGATAATTTTAAAGTATTGATAATTTTAAAGTATCGATATGACGTCCAGTTTAATATAAAGCAATTAAGGCCAAAATCGACACTTAGCATGATCAAATACAGTTAGGGATATTTTTGAAAAGAAAATATCTCCTAAGCATAATTTTTATACCCGGATGCAATGATGATTTTCCAAAAGTAAGACAAAATGCTGACCATTTTTTGACTTTAGGCATTTTGTAGCAAGTTACAAAAACACAAATTTTACAAGATTTTTTTTTTTTTTTTTTAAATTTCGACGTCTTGATGTATCGAATGATCGAAATGAAGACAAACCTATAAGAATAACAGCGTTGCCAACTGAAATACTTTCTTGTTTTTTTTTTGTTTGTATTTTATTTCTTTTAAACTTTTATTTTACAAAAATCTAAGATATAAATTTAGTTAAGATATTTGCATAAAACATACATATTTATGGCGAGCATTGAACTCGTTTTGACAAATTTTCTATGCGCAAAGGGTGTTTTTTTTTTTTTTTTTTTTTTTATTAGACGTTGCCCTACATTTTAAATCTATCAGCTACAGTTTTTGTTCGGACTCTCGCTCTAGAATAATTCATGAGCTTTTTTGTGAATGCAATGAAATATCTAAGAACTTTTAAAAAGTTTATAAATAATTTCGTTTAGCTATATAGACCGTTTCTATTCTAAATCAAAACACCCTGTATTTTAAATGTATATTTACAAACATTTAACGATTCTTAAGCATATTATTTAAATAGCACAAAACTGGAATGGCATAGAACAGGTCTAGGCCTAAATATATAGACTAAGTGTAAATATGATGTTTTAAAAAAAAAAATGTTACTTTATGAAACTTGAATTCGTTGAGATCACTGAGATTATTTTAATTATAAATATAGTCGCAGCAAATAGTTAAATATTTAACATAGAAATTCTGTGCGATATTTATTTTTAAATTTGAATATTTATCAATGAGTAAACGAGTTTCTTGTTTTTATTTTATAGCATTACTTAACTGTGAGAGATTCTTATAATAAAAAAAAAAATATTAATATTTTTTTAGTTTTTCGTATATTTGGTAACGCATTGAATGAGACCACAATTATTGGCACCTTTGTAGCTCAAAATCTTAAAATGATATGAATTATATCAAAATTGTTTATCTACAGATTTTAAGAAGAAAGCAATCGTCTATTTTCTTTATATTTTGATCTAAAGATATTCTTCTAGAAGCCTTTTATTGATCAATTTGTTTCAATAAAGAAAACTGAAAATTTGTTTTTCCCAAAAATGAAATAACTAAAAATCTAGAATAGCTTGAAAAATAAAGTCTTCGAGTTGAATGAAGTTTAATCTATTGGCTACATTTTTTGAAAAGACCACAATTTACTATCTTAGCTACTATTTTTGACTATGATGTTCCGAAAATTTTCCAGGTTAAGCGCTTTCGAACCTTATTTAAAGATATAAAATATCGTTGGCTTATAGCAGAGGTTGCCATGAAAATACAAACCGATAGCATCTGAAATGTTTTAATACAGAGTTTCTCAATAGGGAGTATAGGATATCGACAGCTGATAGTGGCCATCTTGGATTTCTGAAATCTGTGTTTTCGGATATATGGCGAAATGGCCCTAACAACACTGGCCACCAAGATCGTGTGACTAAACACCATTGGACTATTTTCTTTGGGGCTATGGTAATTCTATGGTTTACGCCAACAAACCAGCAAAAATTTATAAGCTTGAGGCCAACATTCGAGCCATCGAGTCATCGGAAGGATCGTATAAGCAAGTGCAAGAAAAGTCGTAGTGGTCACCTAAATCGTAAAAGGCATAAAATATTCCACCAAATAAAACTAATACGCACTATTTTTGGCCAAAATATTTGGGGTTTTTTTTTATACCCGTCACACATAGCGTGAAGGGTATTATCAGTTTGTCGGAAAGTTTGTAACGCATTAAAGGAGGCATCGGAGACCCCATAACGTATATATGTTATATTATTAATCAGCTCGACGAGACAAATCGATTTAGCCATGTCCGTCTGTCTGTCCGCCCGTCCGTCTGTCAGTCTGTCTGTCTGTTGCAATGCGTTTTCCTAGGAAAGTTTTAAAATATTGACCTGAAACTTTAGACTGAAGCCTTTTGTGTTACTAAGCAGTTTGTATGGCAGAACCAAGGTGCCACGCCCACTTTTAGATATAGCCCTCATACAAACTTTCCATTTTTTCGATTTTTTTGTATGAAAATTGTTATTATTTGTAAATGTATTTACTACAAATATGGGTAAAAGCACTTCTAATGACATCCAATTTCAAAAGAAAGGTGCTACGCCCATTTTTTGATATGGCCCCTAATACAAACCAAGCGCCCATTTTTCAGATTTTGTATGAAAATAGTTATTATTTATGGATATATTCACTCCAATCTGTGTAAAATCACTTCTACTTTTATCCTATGAATATGCTTTCGATATGACAAGGATCGAGCCACTATAACATATAGACCCACACAAACTCACCTTCTATTTTTTAATTTTTTCAAGAAAATGAATAAAGTTTCGTGTGGTGGGTGTTTGAGCTTCGGTGCTTCCGAAGTTAACGTTCTTGCTTGTTTTTTTTTTTTTTTTAGAATTTCAAATTCTATCTTTTTTATTGGTAAACCCTTTACTATCTTTATGGTTGAAAAGATCTAAGTTTTTTTCTATACAAAACTTGTTTAGAAATAAAAATCTATTCGAACTAGAATGAGTTATTGCCCCATAAGTTTTTGACCATAAATCAGGATTTTAGGGAAGTCCCCCAAATTTCAAGTATAAAGTTTTATTTTACTAGAACAGACCTAAACCCTCGCAAAATTCTATCATGTTCTAACGTGTAACGCTTCATTTCTACTTGACCTAAACTTAAATGTAATTACCAGAGTTGCCAGCATTTTACTGCAAATCCTGCGTTAATTGTGGAACACTCTTTACAACTCCTATTATAAGACTTCTCAGCTATTTAAACTTTTTGAACAATTAAATTCAAATCCGAAATTTGAATTATAAATTATCTCGAGAAAACAATCAGGAAGTTTTAGAAGCTTGAAATGTATACGAATCAAGAAAAAAAAACTTGGTTTTTTTCGACTTGTGACCGCTTGAAACTCAGATCATAGCCCTTAAACACATCTATGATGTGTATTAGAGTTTCGGTACAATCAAAGTTTATGTTTTTCCTTGTTTTTTTTTTTTAAATTTTTTTATAGTTCTATTTAACGATGTGCTTTATTAAGTTTCGATTATATATCTACAAATTGTACAGATAGCATTTTTTTTATGATTTGAATAATTTATAATTTTCTCCATTTTTTTTTTTTTTTTTTTTTTCCTACAATATTTTTTTCTTAATTTGATTTTTATGCAGTAAATTGCTTGAACAATAATTCTCGTTCGAATATTAAAACGATATTCTAGCAGATAGTGTGGGAATTTAGATTTGTTTGTAATTTACATTTAGAGAACTAGAATTTCTATTAATTTTTTGATTAATGTTTTTTCGTTTTTTTTTTTTTCGAAATTGTTCAAAAATGCGCTTAAATCTATGCAAATCGTGACACTTTTAACTCGAGTCTTGTTAATAAACAAAAAAAACGAGATCCATTAAATTTAAAGATCAACTGATGATTACGATTTGTGTTAATTGTTTTCTCTTATTGAACGTCAAATGACAACTACCTGAAACGCCTCTACTATTGCTAATGTCTCTCGATAGATCTATGATATTATATCTATCTATCTATTCAATATCAACTTGAACTATGTGTAACTTGACTAAAGACAAACACAAGCGCTATTGAGCTTTTGTCATTTGATGTTTTTTATGATTAAACGTTTTCAATTTGTTTAAAACGTATCTTTGAAGTTTTTTGTTTGAAAGAAGCAAATATATGCAAAAATAAACAACAAAAAAATACAAGCATAAGACCGTTGCTTTTATACCCTTTAAAATAAAATAAGTTGTGTTTCTATGACAAATGTATACCTTATAAACAATCAATAAATAAACCACAGCAGTTAAAAATTCCATGTCAAACTGTTCTCCGGAGTATTGCAAGCGTGCTTCATAATGTTGCAGCCTATAAGTAGCGCCAAATTGATTGCAAAACTATGCAAATTAATAAATTTCGAAATTTTTTTGCACATTTTTGCAACTTTATCTAAAATATTCCAATCAAATCGTTTATACCCAAAATTAAATGCAACATATTGAAAACGAAAATCTATAGAAAATTAAACAATCATTTTAGCATGCATCCGTACTGTTGTCCATCTGTCTGTCCGTCCGTCTGTCCATTCCTCCTTCAGAAAAATATGGAAATATGCGCACACGCGTTTTATTTGTTTGATATCTGCGTCGTCTGCGCATACCATAAGAAATTTGCATATACATACACAACATCTTTTGCAGCATCCAAAGCGTTCTATGTATTTGCTTATGTGTGTGTGTGTGTTTTTGGCATAATTTTTTAAAACAATGATTTCTAATTGGCCTAAACAACAAAAGCCAACAGCAGCAGTAGAAGCAGCAGCAGCAACGGCGAACGAATTCTTTGTTATCTCTTTTGCGCATGCGTATCTCCGTGTATAAAAAAAAAAAAAATCATTCCGGTCTCTGGTTTTTTTTTTTTTTTTTGTTCTATTGAAATTTAATATTTACGCTTATCGGAAACGTATTTGGCCAAAAATTTTATAGCACGCACAAACTCGCATATAAATACTTCATTTTGCGTTGCTTATCGATTAGTTAACGCTTCTATTCGATTTGAACAACACAGCTAAACTGCCCACAGCATCCACAATGAAAGTTTTCGCTTGTACTTTGGCTGTAGTAGCGCTTTTGGCATTTAGCCAGGCGCATAATGTACAGAAACGTTCCTTGGGATCGCTACTCGGAGGTGGCGGTGGCGGCGGCGGCGGTGGTGGATTTGGAGGCATCGCTTCACTGCTTCAATCTAAATTGGGCGGTCTTGGCGGCGGTGGTCAAGGTGGCGGTGTTTTGGCGGTGGTCTCGGTGGTCTCACTAGTAAATTCGGCGGTGGTAGCTCAGGTGGCGGTTACTCCTCAGGTGGACATGGCGGTTACCGTGGCTGGAGCCAAGGCGGTTCTTATGGCGGCCATGGTGGTTACTCCTCAGGCGGTCATGGTGGTTACTCCTCAGGCGGTCATGGTGGTTACTCCGGCGGTGGTCACTCAAGCGGTGGTGCTGAAAAAATTATCATTGTTAAAGTACTACACCAACAAGCTGGCGGTCATGGCGGTTACTCCGGCGGCGGCAGCCAAGGTGGCTGGAGCCAGGGTGGTTCTTATGGCGGCGGCAGCCAAGGTGGCTGGAGCCAGGGCGGTTCTTATGGTGGCGGCAGCCAAGGTGGCTGGAGCCAAAACAATGGCGGCTGGTAATTTGCTGCCACATCAGAAGCAGAAGCAGAAAGCAGCAAGAATACAGTTCAAATTTGAGAACCAAAAAACGTTCCGTTAGCCATAAGCGAGTTTAGTTGTACAGATCGGTTCAGACGAAGAAGAAGAAGAAGAAGCAGAGATAACATTTTTTTTTTTAATACGAATAAATTATGCAAATATATTTTTTTTTACACTATAATTTTAATACATAATTGCATAGATCGTTTTTTATTTATTTCTATTTCTATTTTTTTATTGATTAGGTTGATGTCATGCGGCTTTTTGAAGAAGTCTAACCGGTTTACTACTTAAAAATTTAAATATTTATAATATTTTCTACTGTTGCTACTGTTATGCAGCAGCAGCAGTGAAATGCTTCTAAGGCAACGTTTTGAAGACGTTGTTCTCATCTAGCTCATCGCCATTACGAAAATATTGCGTCCAATCGAAATTATTCAAAGTTGCAACTTCTTTATTTGTAAATTCCTGCTCGAGGGCTGCATTGAGTTTATCTGGCATAAGCCACTTGGTCAGCGGCAATGCAAGTTGAAAGGCTGTCATTTGCATATTTTCCGCTTCCTGTGCTGTTGCTGCGCTTTGAAATGGTTTTGGCCAAGTTAAAGGTTGCGCCTGGTAAACGCTTACAACGAAAAGCAATAAAAAACTCAAAACGAAGACGAAGATTTTGTGCATCTTGCCAAAGTTCAACGATTCAACACTGATGACACAAATGCTAGGCTAATGTGACATTTATAGTGAAGCGTTTGCGTCTAATAAGCATGCTGCTGCGCGTCAATCAATCAATTAATCAATCAATCAAACGTTTAATCGATCAAAAGTCGACCTATGCATCGCACCGCTCCCTTTGGTTTTTAGTTAATTGTTAACATTTTTAATTTAACGCTCTCCATTTTAGGCCTTGACTAAACTCATTTATGGTGCGCAAAATCTTTTCTTTTTTTCTGTTTTTTTTTTTTTGTGGTGATTTTGTAATCCGGAGCATCGCATCACCGTAAGCAATCGATACAACTATTGAACGTTTCTTGTACTTGATTCATTGTTGTTCAACGTTGTCGTCGTCGTCGTCTGTCTGGTGCTGCTGCTGCTATTGTAATTAAATTGGAACAATGCCGGCGACAAGAAGTTGTCTGTAGTCGCATTCAAAAAACTTAACAAATTATTTGGCTTTGCACAATTTTTGCCGCCCCAAATAAAGCTCAAAACAGCACCAGCAGCCGCAGCAGCTAACCGACAATCAAACGCGTAACGCCTAAAGGTCAGAAAGGTCTTGCGCTGCGGGCGTGAGTTAAGTGTGCAGGCGCATTTAATGTTTTTTTTTATACCCGCCACACATAGTGTGAACGGGTCTTATTATTTTGTCAGAAAGTTTGTAACGCATTAAAGCAGAAATTGTAGAATCTATAAAGTGTATATATATTCTTGATCAGCACGACGTGACCTGTCCGTTCTAGCCATGTTCATCCGTCTGTCAGTCTGAACTTATTACAGGTTTAGCGGCCATACACATCCTTATAGAGTTTTTGTATGAAAATAATTATTATTTATGAATATTTTCACTCCAAATTGGGTAAAAACATCACCAATATGATAGCCCCCACGCAAGTTCACCTCCCATTTTAAAATATTTTTCAAATATGAACCCATTATTGTGTCTAAACTTTGATAGTATCACACCATAGACCCATTCCATCTTTAAAAAGCCTCGGCATGATCCATGCAAAATTTTAAAATGAGCAAACGACTGATTTAGTGAATATCTGAAGTCAATGTGGACTGTTGCTCGTAGAAAATTTAGGCGGACGGACGGACAGACGGACAATTTTTTTTTTTTTGCATTTTTGAGTTTGGTGAAACTCTGATTATATTTATATATATTTACTTGTGATACTCATGTAATGCTTGCTTAAGCAGAATCCATTTTGACCTCAGTCGTATGCTCATGTTTAAATTTTCCATGAATTTTTGGGCCATCATAAAAATCGAGATCCTAAATAAACTACTCAATAATACGCGTGACGTGTATTTGAACTTTGGTTACAAAAAAGTTAATGTTTTTCCTTGTTTTTTATTTGTTTTGGCGACTTGTGGCGTCGCACCGTGGTTTGCATTTACAATAAAACTAAATGAATATAATAAACGCTTCGAAAAGTTTGCCTAATAGCAATGGTATATAGTATTCCATATCATTCAAAGATTTTTATTGATTCAACACTTAAGAATCTTCCATTCAGCACTTGTCAACTGATTACAGTTCTCTAAACAAATCTCTAATCATATATTCATTCTATAACAAAGAACACCATGAGGTGATCCTTTATCAATTAAGACTACATCAAAGTTTGTATATGAAAAACAAAAGTTACAGATAATCGTTTCAATGATCGAATTGGTTTACTAAATGACACAGGAATTCTTCAATCGAATATTAATTGAACTATCTCTAGCAAATGTACTTTTTAACAAAAATTTGTTTCAAATTGGAAAAAAATCCAAATTTGAGCAAATATGTGCAGAAATGCTTGATGACTTATTAAATTGTATACTTTTCTAAATAATTTGGCAGTATTAAAAGCCTGCACAAGTATGCGCAACTCAAGTAATACGACAATTACTTTTGGCTTAATTTTTATAATAATCTTAAAAGAAAAAAATAATTTTAAAAATAATTATTTTTTTTTTCTTTTAAGAATTTTTTTTTAATAAATAAAACATAATAACGTGTGTTTTTTTTTGGTTTGTGTTGGGCTTTTTAAAGTTTATATATATTTTTGTAATTTAGTAAAATGTTTTTTCTGTAACATGTTTACTGTCATACCACGGTGCATAATACCAACTTGTCGCTGAATGCAAAACATTCTAATTAAAATTATACTGAAAAGATCGAAAGATCGGCGATTTTGCATAAAGATTGTCGATCGCACGATCGATCGAACGAACGAACGATCAAGCCAAACGATCGTTAAGTATGCTAAGTTATTTGATTTGATTTTCAATCAGCACAAAACGCTGAAAACGCTTCTGAATTTGTTTGATTATTGACACGATTGCACATTTCAAACGATTGATCGACTGACCGATCGACCGATCAACCGATTCAGCTATCTTCAAACAATTTCAGTCCGTCTGTCTGTCCGTCTGTTCATTTGCTATTGGCACTGGTGTTGGTAAAATGTTGTTGCATTAAATGTTTATAGCCCAAAACCCATTCAAAATAATGACACTAATAACTAAAGTTTCAACGACTTCTGGCGGCTGACTGGCTAGTTGTCTTGTCTTAGCTTGGCTTGCTTGGCTAGCCGGCTTAAAAAGCTATTACCTCTATCGACCCCGAGAGAACGCGACTCAATTAGTACAAGCAAAGATTTTACATAAAAATGGCGCGCCAATAAATTTTCTATAATGCACCACCACCACCACCACCAGCAGCAGCGCTGAAATATAATGAAAGCCACAGCAGAGCGTCATTGCCGTTGTCTCTGTCTCCATTTGAATTGCTGTCATCAGTCAGGTGCGCTCTTGAAGGCGGTTTTAACAACTCGCAACGTCATTTTACGGTGGCCACGAACAAAAGCGTACAAAACAAAAAAAGTTCGCATAAAAAACAGAAGAAGACAAAAAATATTGTTAAGAATCAACCACTGCCACTGTCCACCACTACGCCGCCCCCAAATGCTTTGGAGGTGTTTTTTTTTTTTCTTTAGCTTTAAGCGGATTTAGATATATTTGGCAACCATAACTCTGCTGCCGCTGCCATCGCCACAACGACTTTAGCTGCACACAACGCAGCGCAGCATTGCTTTGAATTGCTTTGAATGCTTAATGCAATTAGAATTGCTTACAATTAGAATCTTAGATGCGCTGCGCAAGCGAGTACTTTGTATAAATAGAGGAGAGCACTCGATGTCAGATATTAGTTATTGCACAGCAACCAACATTGAATCAGTTGCACCGCAGTCAGTTGCACTTGATTGAAGAAGAAGAAGATGCGTTCATTGATATTAATTTCAACGGTAGCATTGCTCAGCAGCTGCGTTGCTGGACATGGACATGGTGGTTGGAATCTGGGAGGTCTATCTGGTGGTGGTGGTGGAGGCTGGAGCAGTGGCAAAAGCATAACTGGCGGTTGGTCTAGTGGCGGTGGCGGCGGTAGTGCTTGGCCATCAGGTGGTGGTGGTGGTTGGTCAGTAGGAAGCAGCGGTGGTAGTGGCGGCTGGTCAGGAAGTGGTGTTGGCGGCTGGTCAGGTGGTGGTGGTGGCGGCTGGTCAAATGCAGCATCTAGTGGAAGAGGCTGGTCAACAGGTGGCAGCTCTAAAGGTTGGTCTTCAGGTGGCAGTGCCATAACAAGCTGGCCAACTGCTGGAACTGGAGGCTGGTCAACTGGTGCAACTAGTGCTTGGCCTTCTAAAACAAGCAGTAATGTCTGGTCTGGTTCAAGTGGTGGTGGTGGTGGTGGTGCTATATCTTCATGGCCTGGCACTGCTAGCAGCGGTAGTTCTATTTGGAAAGTAAGCAGCGGTGCTCTTAATGGACATGGCAACAGCGGTCGTGGCTGGTCTGGTATTGGTAGCGGCTCTGGAGGCTGGACAGGTGCCATCTCCAATTTAGGCAGTCTCAAGTCAAGCGGCTGGAATAGTGCTGGCGCTGGCCATGGTAGCGGTGGCGCTTGGTCTTGAGCGGTTGGAAATCCGGTGGCGGCGGCGGTGGCGGTGCTTGGAGTTGGTAAAAATGTAAAAAAGCGAAATGAAGTAAATTCTTGTCTTGATGCTAAATGCCTTCTGCCTTCTCTGCCGACAAAAAAAAAACAAAAAATATTTGTAAATATATAATTTTTTTTTCTTCTTCTTTAAACATATTAAATAAAGCTTATAAAGTAAAAATTATTCGATTCCTGCTTTTTATTATGTTGCCAGATGTGTTTTAGAAAGAGGACTAATTGATTCGAGAATCCTAGAATGTCATTGAAAAAGAGAACCTGTTTAAATTGGTCTAGAAAAGCGTATAATCCTTTGAAGCTTTTTAAAATTAACGTCATTTAGCAGGACACATAATTCATTCTGTGTCGTTCCACAAAAATAGTTCTACAACTGATCTTCCACTACTCGCTGACAACTTTCCGCTGAGCTTAAATTGTTAAAAATCATGCCAAACTGTTGCTGAATAAAATAGATTTTAAAGATTTTATTTTATTTTTTTTTTTTTTTTTTTGATTTTTATGCTTTTTCAATTTGATTCAATTCAATTCCAGTTCAATTCACTTCACTAACCCGTTTGATAATTCAAAATGAAAATAAAATAAAAAAGATATTTATGATTTTTCCAACGTTTGCTCCGCATTTTTTGTGTATTTTTTAGTGAATAACAGCCAAGAAGCCAAGTTGCTGGAGCCAGTAACCTCGACAAGACGCTTTACATGGATTGAATTGAGAAATTTTAAAGAATTAAGATCAACGGTTGACTACCTATGTTGTTATTTTTTATGGGTCTTTTTATTTTGTCAAAAAGTTTGTAATTTGCAATTTGTTAATGCCTAAAGAGGTGAAGTGATTTCTTATTAAGGGCGACCCAAGCGCTCATTGGGATCTAAACCGCAACTGGATGTGATTCACCCGATGAACCCCGTCTAGCCAGTATGTCAATTAGCTCGTTCCATGAGAGGCAAAATGTGTTGTGGCGATCAACAAGATTTAGTGGGTTTTTACATTCCCTTACAAGGTTAGATTGGGTAATGTGGTTATCCAGAAATGAAAATCGCTCAATTCCGAATCTCCAGCTGCACCAGCAGCTTGCACGCAATTAGTACATCATGGATCTCCGCCTGGAACACACTGCAGAGATCAGGCAGACGAAAGAACTCTTTCACTGTCAGATCCTCCGAGTTTACCCTAGATCTCACACCGCAATCCATCTTAGACCCGTCGGTGTAGAGCGACAAACCAAGCTTCACGCCCCAGAGCTTTATTCTCCAGTCTTGCCGTAAAGGTATTGTGGTTTTAAATGATTTACTGAAGTCCGAAGTTTCGGACAGAAAGTAAGTAGAGCCACACACTATAAATCTGTCTGTATTTATGTATACTCTGCTGATATTAAAAGGTTCAGCCCACTATAGCCTATAACACCCATACAAAGTCATCACCCATTTTGCATTTTCCAATTCTTTTTTTTTTTTAATTTATCCCATTATTGTGTCTAAACTTTGATTGCATTGGGCTATTGACTCCAAGCCATTCCTTCTCCAAATTTTATCTAATCCACTGATTCCCAATCCAAGATTTGGCGGGTATTTAAGCTTCGTTTTCACCGAAGTTAAGGTTTTTTCTTGGTTTTTTTTTTCGAAAATTAAAAAAAAATTTTATATTTAATGCATTTTTTTTTTTATTTTATACAAAATGAACACAAAGTGTGGATTATTTGATTATTAAATTGAGTTAGTCCGAAAGCAGATTTTTAATTGTGGTCGTTTTTTTTTAAAAGATTCACTGCAGCAGAGTTCTTTTTGTTTTTTACCATGAATTATGTTTAGACTGTTGCTGCTGCTGCCAGCCACCGGCATTACCATGTCCACCTGCAGAACGTTGAACATTTGAAGTGCCTTGCCAGGATATGGATGAACCACGATTGCCAGCTAAAGATTTACTAGCGCCAGCGCCTTGACGCCAACCACCAGAGCTGACAGCACTACCACCACCACCACCCTGTTGCCAACGACCACCGCCTATAGCACCTCTGCCGCCATGGCCACCCTGTTGCTGCCAACCTCCACCAGTGCCGCCACCCTGTTGCCAGCCACCAGCTGAGCCTGAGCTGCCATGTCCAGCCGTTTGCCAACCGCTACCAGAACCTGCTCCACCAGCACCATACAAAGCACCTCTACCGCTGCCGCCGCCGCCACCGCCTGCGTTTAGTAAACCGGCCGAAACAGCGGCAAACGCAAATAATCCAAATATTACAAAAACGCAAAAGGTGCGCATATTTTTTTGATTTAAAATATGAAATTACAAACACAAATTTCACAAAAAAAAAAAAAAAAAACAAATTAAATTATTCACACACTTTATTGAATTAATTCCAACAAAAAAATCAACAACGTTTTATGCGTATCAATCTGTTAAGCTAGACCGATTCCATCGACTGATGCTGTACAAACATTTAACGTTAACTTTTATATACTCCAAACCGAAGCGACATGGGTACGGAACAAATTTCATTTCAAGTTAATATTTCTAATTTTATTTTTTTTTTCTATTTTTTTTGAACACGGGAAAGCTGAATCATTCCCTTTGCCAATGAACCATGATCATTCGATGTCGTTCGTTCATTCGTTCATTCTAAGCAATTCTCAACGTCTCGGCTCCTCACATGGAAAAGTCTAGTCAACTCATGCAATTATTAAATAAAAAAAAAGTGTAAAACAAACAAAAAATAACTTCATTTAAGATACAAATATTGTAGATACAAATGTATCTCCAACACATGCCACCTTCAGCCGGCAGTCATTAAGTTTGCAGCGAGAATTCTATAAGTGATCGCGCGTGTAAACAGATACATTTATAAACGAACAGACTCAGCTGTTCGATTTAGCTAAACACTCTAAAAGTTAGAACACCAAAAAAAAAAAAAAAAACAATTAATTATAATTATGACGTAAAGTGTGCAGCAACTCTAGTACGAAGCGCAACGTCACCATCCTCCAAAATATTCAACATCATCATTCCTGACAAGGCTCTGAGAAACTAACTGGAAGGCTGAGAGCTACTTAATGTAAATTTCAAAAAAAAAAAAAAACTGACTGCATGCACAGAGCATGGTCGTCAAACTTAATAGAAGTATGCGGCAGAGAGTCATTTTCAGCAAAAAAAACCAATTAAAAAATTCTAAACTTTTTGCATTTATTGCTTTGTTGCACGCAATTACTTGTCACTTACAATTTCGAACGATATCTCTCAAAAGTCAAAGCAGCAGAAAATTGTATCTCAAATAAATGACACTTGAAATTACGATACGATATATCTTGAAATGGTCATGGAAATACTTCACAAAAAATTGTGCCAGCCATGGCAATGCAGAAAATGCTGACGCATTTAATTTTCATTAATTATTTTTCAATTAAAAGTGTAAAAAAAAATATGTGGAAAAAAAAATTCGCGAATTTATAGAAGAAAAAAAAATAAGTAAAAAAAATTCATAAGCAAATAGCAATATTGTAAAATACTTCATATAACAGATGAGCACGGGCATCGGAGACAACGGAACAAAGTTCGAAAAAAGAGGGCAGACGATACTATAAGGCCCTTCAGTCTAAATCTCGACAAACTCGCGTAAAATCGTAACAAAAAATAGGCAGTTAGGTATGAGAAAAAGCGCGATAATTTAGAATGCGGCTTTCGATAACACGCGTACAAACCGATTTCACACCGATTTCAAACCGATTTCTCTTATCGACTGAAATTAAGTTGCGCATACTTATGAAACAGCGACAAAGTAACAAAAATAAACATTACATAAAAGCTTCAGCTCATATATTCAAATCGACGATTACCTGCTCGTATTTAAAAAAAAAACATCCATTCGTTATATTAAAAATCTGCATTTAAAAAAAAAAATTTTTTAACCTGTACAATTTTTTTACACATATAAACAAAGCTGTTTTAACTCGACGCTAACGCTAAACGAAAAACCCGCCGTTTTCGATAAATTGCGCAAACAAACCACTCAGTGGAAATGCGGCATAATATTACCCAAAATAGATATTATCGATTGTTTAAAAATATTTTTATTTCATTCTGTAATGTTTTTTATAGATTTCATCTTTGTACTTTTTAATATCATAAATAATGAATATCATATTTTAAATAATTTTTTTTACTTATCCCCAAAATCTAAAGCGCAGAAGATCTAGTCAAAGACCGATAACATTTTAATTTGTAATCGATAAAAGTTTTTGACATGTACAATGCAACGAAACGTTTTGGAATTGAAACATAAAGTACAGAAATAAATGAAAACAAAAAAAAACGTTAACGTCTTTGAAACCGAAACTAAAATAGCCGTTACACGAATCTTTAAAAGTTTATGTGTGATCATCACTATTATAGAAAGAACTTTAGGATGGAATGGGTGGGGATCACTGGTCTGATACAGCTCATGTTTATACACAATATTGGTATCAAATTTGATGCAAAACAAAGAAAATCGTTAACTTCGGTGAAACCGAAGCTAAAATACCCGTTACACAACACTTTTAATAGTTTATATGTTAACCAGGTGCTTAGATTAAATTTCACGATGCATTTGGTCAATTTTGTATGGAGACTTCATGTTATATTAGCGCGATCCTTACCATATCGATAGTGTTCGCTTGGAGTTGATTTTACCAAATTTAAATTGAATTCATTCAGAAACAAACAAATGTTTTCATACAAAAACTCTGGGGTCTAATCGATTCCTCTCATCGAGCTGATCAAGAATATATATACTTTATGGGGTCTCCGATGCCTCCTTTAAAGCGTTACAAGCTTTTGGACAAATCGAATATACCCCTTTACACTATGTGTAACGGGTATAAAAAGATTGACGTTAGCTTAAGATTAGGTAAAGGTACATCTTATACAGGGTTGTCAGGGTTGCTTTGTAAACCTCTACAACAAAATCTCGATGTCACAGAAATTCGAAAGATTTCATTGTTTGAACTTCAGACAGTTTTACCAATATCTCGTCAGGGTATTTTCATCACAGTTAAAAAATTTGTTATAATTTTGCAGACTTTTTTAAAAGTGTATTTTACAAAAAAATCCATTTATAGAAATTTCCCAGACACCCCTGAATAAACTTGGGTAGATTTGTATGGGTGGTACCCCTTAAAATGCAAGTGACGACTTGACGGCGCAGGAGAGTCTAAGTTTCTAATATGGTAGCCCTATCTCTCATAGTCTCCGAGATAATCTCTCTCATACGGCAGACAGCAGGACAGACAGACAGTCAGACGGACATAGCTAGTTCGACTCCCCTTCCAATGCTAATCAAGAATTTATATACACTTTGTAGGATCTATCTTGCCTCCTTCTGTCTGTTATATACAATCGCACAGACTTAATATATCTTTTAGCCTTTGGGTACAGAGTATAAAAATTATAACAAGGGCGTTTGGAACTGTATTATCAAGTCCCGGGAAAATACGCAAGTGTATCAAATACGATTTTGTCCCATACAGTTTTTGTTTATTTGAAAGTCAAAAATAATCAAAATATGGTAACGGGAATCAGCTTTTTATACCCGCCACACATAGTATGAAGGGTATTTTCAGTTTGTCGGAAAGTTTGTATCGCATTGAAGGAGGCATCGGAGACCCCATAAAGTATATATATTCTTGACCAGCTCGACGAGACGAATCGATTTAGCCATGTCCGTCTGTCTGTCTGTTGCATTGCGTTTTTCTCGAAAAGTTTTTAAGATATTGACCTGAAATTTTAAACTTAAGCTTTTTGTGCTCCTAGGCAGTTTGTATATCAGAACCAAAGTGCCACGCTCATATTTTCCAGTGTATACACAAATCATAATTTGTAGTCCGTCTGTCTGTCCGTCTGTCTGTCCGCCTGTCTATTGGAGAAATTATTTCTCAGACATCGTTTTATGTAAATTTCTTCAACAATAAAAAAAAAAAATTCACAAAAATAAACAATATGGCATAATTTTTTATTGCTTAAGTGTCTACCAAAAGTCAGTAAAAAAAAAAAAAAAGCACATCAAAACAAATACCAAGCAACATCAACTTATGGCAACAAATGCTCATATTTCTATTTGTCTAGTTCAATGTCAAAACATGCCATGAGAATTTATACTTCAAGTGCAGTTTTGCAGCTTGCTTGCATTCACCGATGACGATGACGATGACGATATCGATGCATATGCATGCATATGAATTCAACGTGCTGCACATTAATTTCTGAAGATTCTGCGAACAAATTAAACTAACCAATACGAATACACAACTGCATAGATACATTTTGTAATTGCAACTAAATTATATGAACTCATAAAGGCTGAAAACTAAAAGATACATTTAGATTTATGAGATACATTTGTATGTGTGTGTGTGTGTTTATCCCTCAAGTCTACTACGCTTTCGAAGATTCCACAAATTTCCAGCTATAAAACGAGCTACCTACAAGTGAACGTTTTAAAATTAAATGCTAGAAAAAAAAATAGATACTTAATTATAGTCTTGAAAACATTTTAATTGTTTTGGCCATAATTCATTAAAGTTTATGTGTGAATTTTTGCATACTCTAACAACAAACAACAACAAAAGCAACAAAACTTTAATGTTTTCTGTGTGTGTGTGTGTGTGTGTGTGTGTGCATTCGATTTAATTTGATTCTTGAACCTTTTTTTTTTTTTTTTGTATAAAACATTGAGAAACGTTTAAACAGAAAGCAAATGCATTATAATTGATATTAAAAATATATTCATAAATGTTTGTATTATATAAACGCATTTTAAATACACTTCAATTCAGTTAAAAATCTTTTGAATCTAAACAGTGAAGTATTTTTTCCTTAACATATTTTAAAACACTACACGAATTTTATCAGCGGTGTTCCCTTAATCGCAATCGCAAAAAAATTTGCGATTTACTTTTTCAATCACAAATTGCAAGATTTTTACGATTTCAAATCGGCAGCTTTTGAATAAATGAAATGAAAAGATAATGATCCAAAACACCACAGTAAACTATGCACACAGGATGGCTCTTGCAGACACCTGTTGCAAATCTTCGAGCCTGAAACGACTTCGATTTGAAGCAGCTGTCATGAGAAATTTTTCGCATTTGGATAAGTATGCTGAAAACTGATCTAAAGTATGCCTCGGAGGTGCAAAGCTATTATTGGTTCTGGAGGTGATTGAACAAAATATTAAAATAATTGCAAACATTTTCAATACATTTTTATAAAAAAAAAATTAGCGATACACGCTTTTACTTGACAGACTGTTTATATATTTTTCGAAAGGTTTAAGTTTGTTCTTTCCAAAACTGGCTAAAAAATATAATTCGGCTCAAAGTAAATTTATTTATAGCCTCTCTCTCTTTCTGTCTCTCTAAGGCTCCTGAAACTCTAATGGGTCATAGAGCGTCAAGAGCTGCTCTCCACCTCGTCCTGTTCTCCGCAAGGGCTGCAAGTTTATTCCAATTTGATATGTGAAGTCTTTCTTATCGCTCCCTTGACACTGTTCTCCTCCATGTTTCTCGGGGACGTCGTCTTCATTGACCTCTACCATCAAGAGGATTCCAATGCATGGCTTTTCGTGTGATGGTCCAACTATCTCCACTTCTGATGCATGATCCTTCTGCTTAGCCCTACGGTACGCCTCCTTATGTGGGATTCCATCCCTTCCACAAATTCAGAGAATGCTCAGGAAGCGGCTAACAAACAACTGAAGTTTGTTGTTGATAGTTGTGGTTACCTTCCATCCCTAGAGTAGCACCGAAAGCACAATAGATTTGAATTGTATTCAAATTTTTGTTTCGCCAGATGGAAGGCATCAAAATCATACTTCAGCTCTGGTTTTGCTGATCCGGCAGAAGACATCCAGCTCAGTTTCGCATTCATCTGCAAGAATGCTGCCTAGGTATATGAAGGTCTCAACCATCTCGATTTGTTGCTCATCGATTACAACACCACTCGTGGTCGGACTTAGACTGAGCGCTTTTTTTGCGCTTTCTCAAGCGATTTAGCCATCCGGGTTAAACCCGTTATATCGTCAAGGAGCTTGAGTTTGTCAGTCATCGTCCATCGTAAGTAAAAATCAGATTTAAGAATTATCTCGCAAATTCTTAGTATGCAGTTTTGTTTTACTCAACCAGACCAACAATCTCTACTATAAGTCTTCCCAGCTGTTTTTTTTTCTTGTCGTACAGTGTTATTTATAGAGTACCGAACTTATCAGATCTGGTCTCTATTCAAAATCAGATCTACCCTTTGCCCTTTGTATAAGTTTCTTGACGAATAGTTTGAAATGTAATTCACATTAGTTGCTGGAGTGTTCTTGTTGATACCAATTGAAGATTTCAATCTTGCGAATGTCTTCCAAGATCAGGTTCTCCCATTGCAGTAGCGAAATTAACAGCGTCTTATAGGGTGTTTTTTTTTTGTATCTGTTTCTGTCACTACTTGGCATTTTTTATTAAAATGTATCTCAACGGTCTTCATTACATTTGCATAACACAATTTCCACTTTAGATTTCAATTTCGAAAGTTGTAAATAATAAAATAATTTTTATGTTTTTCTTTTTTTTCTCTTTAATTAAATTTATTTAATTGCCTTGCATACATGTGCAATAATAAATATGTTTTTATAATTAATAAGAACTTGGCTAGAGTGCTCGTCAATCATAAAATGTCATCGGAAAAAAAAGATGAAGAAAAAAAAAAAATTCAGATATATGAGATACTTTAACTTTTAATTTAAATAGTTGCAATTGTTGTTGTTGTATTTGTAAAAAAAAATATATTTTTTGTATATATAGTATATGTATATAGAATATATTTTACAAGTCGATATGTATTTATGTTTGTATAAAAAAAAAAAATCTGAGTATATACACTAAACGACAACGAAAAAAAAAAAGATTGAAGCAGGCAAGCGGTTATGCGTAGATCAATAACTCAGTATACACTAGAATTTTTACCACCAGCCACTGCTGCCACTAGACCAGCCACTACCACTGTTGCCCCAGCCACTGCTGCCGCCCCAGCCGCCTGAATTCCAACCGCCACCATGGCCGCCGCCGCCGCCGCCTAAACGTATAACTTTGACAACTCTTGGCGTAGACCAGCCACTACCACCGCTGCTCCAACCGCGTCCAGATCCATAACCGCTCCAGCCTGAGCCCCAGCCAGAGCCTGAACCCCAGCCAGAGTTACCCCAGCCTGAGTTGCCCCAGCCAGAGTTACCCCAACCACCGGAACCACCCCAGCCAGAGCTGCGTATATAGCCAGCTGATGCCACAGCTATTAAGGCACAGAGTACAATGAAGATTTTCATGTTGTAATCCTTTGTATATCCTTTATTTTTGTTGGTTTTGTTTGCACGGCACAATTTGTTGTTCTTGAACTGTTTGAAACACTTGAAACACTTGGAATGATTGTCATTGGAACGCATGCAGCGGTATTTATTTGAAAAAACGCGTCGAACCGCAACGACCAGAGAGTAAAAATTTTTTTACACACACAAATCGTAAAAAAATATGATAAACGTGCGGACAGACAGTTAGACATACTATATAGACAAACGGATGAACAGACAGACAGACGGACATATGCAAAAAAAAAAAAAAAACAGAACGTATGATTTGATTGCATTTTATTAAGCTAGTTTAAGTGATTCTTGACCATGGTCAACTACTTTACATCTTATTTTTTAATTTATTTTTATAGCTAACATAGCGCATCTGCTCAATAACAACGAGAACAACATTTTGCCAGAAATTAACACCCGTGAATAATTACAATATTTTCGATTGCCAATTAAAACTCAGTTCAGCTCAACTTAACTCGTAGCAGTTGTGACACTTGGCTTTCAGACAGACAGACAGACGCGCTTTGAGATATAATTCACAGAGAGAGAGCAAGATGATTTAAAAAGGCAACGCCTTTAAGATTACACTAAGTCTACGCAAAAAAACCGGCAACAAAATCTGCCAAAATGTGTTGCAATTTTTAGCAAAAAAATAAATCAGCCAAGTTGAAGCATATTGCTTGACAGCAACAAGCATTGTACTAGAATATTATCGACTTGCATACGGATGCACTTAAAGAAAAACAACAAGAAAGAATGCTGAAGACAAGTATGCTCGACTGCAAGATACCCTGTACCCAACCTTAAGTTAAGGCCTAGACTTAGAACCATATTATTGTATTGGATTTTCATACAAAAACTCAAAAAAATGGGGTTAAATTGTAAGAGGGGCTTTACTTAAAATTTTGTTGGAGATATTTCATTGGGAATGTCGTAGGCATAATTCATACTAAATTTGAAGTTTCTAGAATAAAAAACAAAGAAGTTTGTATGCCAAAAAACCCAAAATTTTGTGTTAGATTTGTATGGGGGCTTCCACTTAAAATGGGATCAGCGAAAACCCGCTTGCAAGTGCACACTTGACGGCTTAGGAGAGTCTAAGCTTCAAATATGGTGGCTCTATCTCTTATAATCTCCGACATAATATCTCTCATACGGCAGCCAGACAGAGGGACAGACAGACATATTTATATCGACGCTCCTTTCAATGATGATCAAGAATATAAATACTTTATAGGGTCTATCATGATGCCTTCTATCTGTTACATACATTTGCACAAACTTAATATACCCTTTTACCCTCTGTATACAAAGTACAAAAACAAAGCGTTTCTGTAATTCATTTTAACGAGTGTGAACTACTGTAACTACTTCACTTCAGTTCCCTCCTTTGTTTCGCTTCCTTTGTTTAAAGAGCGAATTCGAAGGGCTAAGGTGTAAAAAAAAGTACAGCTAAAATTTCAGTTAAGAATTTTTTACAGAGGCGGATCTAAACATTTTCAGTTATAGTAGCTATCTTTCGACAATTTAAAATCGAGATCCTTTTCGACTTCAGTTTCGGAGAGCTGCTATCGTAATAAGCCAAATTCCAATTGGGTTTCTTCTAGTAACGCGCGAATTTGTATCATAACCTAAAAATTTATGTCTGGTATAACTCGCGAACTGCTGTTAATTTTGCTTTGCTTTCTTCCGCTAAATTGTAGAAGAAAATAAATATGTTGTAGGAAAATCAGAATTTATTTGCGTTCATTGAAATTCCACACAATTTCGATTTCATGTTTCAAAATCCAACCAAATCTTAATTATGTTTTGAAAGTTTAGCTCGGATACGCATTTTTATAAAAACTTTCCAAAACTGAAGTCGAAATGCAGTTTACATTTCATGCATTGCACTGTGTAAACTGCTAAGGTCTGCCTGCAAATCCGCTACTGGTTTTAGTAGAATTTTAACGCTTAAAACAAATAATAACAACTTTCAATTTCGGTAAGATGCTATATGCACACACAGACACACCCACTAATATTTTGTGTCATTATTTTGTACAGATGGGGCGTTCGTCATATATATTTTTAGTGACTAACTAAGTAACTAACTGACTGACTTACTATTCGAAGAGGTCATAGTAGTCAAATTGTTGGCAGCTGCAAATGTTTTTTTTTTTTTTTTTTTTAATCGTCACTTTAAGCCGTTTTAACTCGTTCCAAAGCGCATTAAATTTCGAATATGTAGATGTACAAAGTCATTTGTCAGTAGCGGATGTATGTATCTAATGTGTAAATGTATCCACAATTGTTGTTGTTGTTGTGCTGTATTTCGTTACCACAACCAATTTAAAGTTAACATTTTTACGGCACTGCTCAGTTGTATTTTAAATAATTAAAGCATCGCTGTTGTTGTGCTATCACATATTATAGTATATATAATACTCATTGTACACTGAGTACACTGACTCCACACTGTACACTGAGACACTGAATTCACTCGAACGACAAGGAATCACGAACTTGTACACTGAGTACACAATTCACTCGAACTTGTACACTGAGTACACTGACTCCACTCGAACTTGTACACTGAGCACTGACTCCACTCGAACTTGTACACTGAGTACACTGACTCCACTCGAACTTGTACACTGAGTACACTGACTCCACTCGAACTTGTACACTGAGTACACTGAATTCACTTGAATTTTGTTTCAAGAAAAAAAAAAAGAAATTACTCTTACAACACATTTATAGCCAGCTTCTTTGTATAAAAACTTACGTTTTACCGTGCAGCACAGTTTTTTTAAAAATACAATATTTTTGTATACAATTCAAATAGTTTTTGTTGTTGTTGCTACTACCGCTTTTGTAATTGTTGTTGTTTTGTTTGACGGCCTCTTTTCCATGCGTAATAAACAAAAAATTAATTAAATTGTCAACGCTGCGCTTAAAGTTCAAATTGTTTACAACGTTTTTATAAAAATAAACAAAATAAATAATACTACAATATTTTTATTGTATTTTTCTAGCAATGAAAAATGTGTCAATAAAAATAAAAGAAAATAATAAAAATTGTAAAAAAAAAAAAAAAAGATAACAAAATAAATAATAATAATAAATTAAATTGTTGTTAATAATTATTTTAAGTATTCCCCTTGTTTTTTCTTTTTGTGAAGGTAAACCCCCTTAATTTTTATACATGAGATATTACAAAGTTATACTCAAAGCTAGAAGACTACTAAATATATAAAATTTTTGGAATTTTTATCAATTACAAAGCCCCGATTCGGTGCGGACCAAAAACAGAAGTAATTTTTGTGGTCCAATGTTATTCCAATAACATAATGAAAAGAGAAATATTTAAGAATGCTACCAACCGAGCCGTTACATTATGGACACCTGCACTTTTAATAATAAAAAAAAAGGCGTACCAATCATATAAAATATTATACAAAATATTCTCTAATAGCACATTTCCACTGTTGCGATCTAAAGCAACGCTTACTATAATCGTTTAAAATATGGCTTAAATTTATTAATTCCCAAAAACGCTAACGTGAACGCAAACGCTAGTGGAAACAAGCTATAAGTTTCATTTTCAGCCGTTTAAAAAATATTTAAAAACACGAAGATTTTTGGAGAAAAGCCGACATTTCACTGTAGGTAACGATATTCAGAACTAAATTTTAGCCATATAAACAAGAAAGATACCCTATACCAAATCCTTTTGTACCTTAAGTTAAGTCTTATCTTAGTACAATACTTTTATTGTATTGGATTTTCATACAGAAACTCCAAAAAAATAAGGTAAGTGTTTATGGGGACTATAAAAGAATTTTTTTGAATATTTCATTGAAGTTCCTAGAATAAGAAACAATGAAGTTTTTATGCGAAAATTCAAAATATTGGGTTAGATTTGTATGGGAGCTACACCAAAAATGTTACTAGAGCAAAAACGTTTGTAAGTGACCACTTGACGGCTCGAAGCGGCTTAGTTTCTAATATAGAAGCCTTATCTCTAATAGTCTTCGAGAAAATCGTTTTCATATGGCAGACAGCATGACAGACGGAAAGACAAGCGGACGGACTTAGCTATATCGACTTTCCTATCAATGCTGATTGAGAATATATATATACTTTAAAGGTCAACCATGCCTTCTACTGCCTGTTACATACATTTGCATAAACTTTATTTACCCTTTTGCCACTTGGGTGCAGGGTATAAAAATTAAAGGAAAAGTATGTTCTTGATTGATTTTATTCGATTGATTCGATTATAAAACTAAATATGATAAAACGGTAAAACATACAACAATAATAATTATGAAATAAAATCAAGTAAAACTAATCAAAATTTTTAATACGTATCAAGCCATGAGTTCAGTCCAAGACATTCATATCCATACTCGAGCATATTATGCAAGTATCTCATCACTGTTTATTTTCATCATCACATATGCCACACTTTGCCTGCTTACCAGAGCGTGCTGCTACGGATTGTATACCAAATGGTTCCTGACCATTCACCTCTAGAAAGTAATTACCCTTCAATGTATGCGGCACAGCATAACCCATCGGTTGTTCCTGTTTGGGACATTTAAGCGAACGTAAACGCGTCAATGAGCTGCAACGCTTCGCTAGGAAATTACGTTCATTGCCTGGATAAACCGTTTCAGCATAATATTGCCAGGCACGCGCATGTGCACATGTCACCGTAGCACAACCCGTTGGCAATGGATCCAAACCACCCGGATAGAAATCAACATCACCCATTGGATCACGTTTACCCAAAACACCGGGATTACTGTGTATAACATCAATGAAAGTAGCATCGCCGCGCAATAAACCCGACAATGTTTCACCCTCGTTAAAGCAAGGCTTAGCCGGATCGAGTCCGGTGATGCGTGGTATTAACTTGCCAGTCATTTCATTCAGATAACGTCCGGCAGCGCCGACAATATGTGCACCCAAACTATGTCCAATTAAATGTATATTCTCGATCGGTACAATGTCCAACAGCTTGACTAGACCGCGTGCAATGTTTTCACCAATTTCCTCCGTATTCAATGCAGACCAAGTATAAAGTGTATCCACAAAATTTGCAGCATCAATGGCCTACAAAAAGACGAAACATTTCAGTAAACAGTAAAATTTTTTTTAGTTTTGTAATTTTTACTTACGACAAAATTCACATCGCCGCGACAATTGTAAGCCTGCGCTAATGCATCAATGGTATCGGTCTCATTCACCGTAGTCGTCCAGCCGGTTGCCAGTATGACAACTTTTTTTGTTACATCAAATTCAGCGCTACGCCACATTTGTTCCGCTTTTAGCAGCGGATGTGTGTATTTTTGCAAGCGGTACGCAATTGAAAATTCATTTTATCGATATCCGGTGTTACCTTGGGTGTCAGCGTTTTAGCAGCAAGCGCTGCGGAACCTAGAAGTGCAAAAGGAAAAAAGGTTTTAGAAAAAAATCTAAAAAAACCAAAAAAAAAAGTACTTACATATTTGATTGATTGAACTCGAAACAAACTCAAATGGATAACCAGCTATCAACTGTTTACTCGCCTCAAACATGCCCTTGGGTGTTGGCAGTAAATCGGCCGCCTTTGATGCAACACCTTTGCCAATATCGGTTACCGATGTGAGTACATTTCCAATACCAAAATCTACACTTTGCGCCGCCGGCAATGCAAAGAGTAGTAACGCGCAGCTTAATATTGCACAGAACGATTTCATGTTCACCAAAAAAAAAAAAAAAATCCAAATTTATTTCCGTTCCGCTTCCGTTTCAATGTTACGCTTTGTGTCAACTAAAATGCTGCAAGCGTTTTCAAGTGCTTTTATAGCACAAATTATTTTAATTAATCGAATGTTCGGTTCGATTTAATTAATATTCGTATTGATTTCAATCATTCAATATTCCCAGTACGCCTGCAATATTTTAGATACATACGAGTACATGGCAGGCATGTATAAATTGTACACACAAAGTAGATACGTATCTGATAAGTCAAAGTTTTTTTGTTGTTTTTGTGCTGTTTTGCGCTTTTCAATTAAATTCTAATTGCGAATATATGCAAAAAAAAAAAAAAAAAAGTGAGAGCCACTTACGTTTAATTTAATTTTTATTTTAATTTATTTTATTTTTTTAGAGCGAAATAAGTTTTCCTCTTAAAAGTATAAATGGAAAAACTGGATCAGGAGAAAACCGTTAAACAGCGATCACGAAGCGCAACAGAGGGAAGGAAGATGCCATTTTTATACGCAGTTGAGTGCAAGCGATCAAGAAAGAGAGAGAGAGAGAGTTTGTATGCATGCATTTGCGTATACATAGAAACACAGTAGCGTGGGGAGGAGCTAAAGGGCTTGCTAAAGCACCACTAGGCAACTGCAACTATTAGGCCCGTTTAAACCATAGCACAGAGTTATTTGAGTGAGAGACTTGGTTATTATTGCTCAAGGGACACATTTTGCTGTATGAAAAAAATAACCAATCTGTGAATAGATTTAAACCCACTAAGTAAAGATGAGAGTGAAACTTGGGTACATACTTAGAATTTTGCGGACGGAATATATTGTCAAAACCCAAAACTTCCAAAGATAAAAGGCAATATTAATTTTATTTAAAATATACCACAAAAATAAAACGAGGAAAAACGTTAACTTCGATGGAACCGAAACTAAAAATACCCGTCACACGAATGTTTAATGTATAATCATAAATGGCTTGAATAAACTTTCCAGATAGGATGGCTAGGAATCAATGGTCTCATATAACCCGTGTTTTGGCACAATACTGAAATACAGTTTTATGCTAAAGCAAGCAAACCCGCAAAAAGAAACTTTAATCAATTTCTTGAAAAAAATAAAAAAATGGAAGGTGAGTTTGTATCGGAAATATATGTTATAGTGGCCCGATCCTTGTCATATTGGTAACATAATCATAGGATGACAGTAAAAGTGGTTTAACCCAGATGGGATTGAATATATTCATAAATAAGAATTATTTTCATACAAAATTTGAAAAATTTGCGCAAGGTTTGTATGGGAGCCATATCTAAAAATGGGCGTGCCATCTTGGTTCTGACATACAAACTTCCAAGGAGCACAAAAAGCTTAAGTTAACAATTTCAGGTCAATATCTTTAAAACTTTATAAGAAAAACGCATTGCAACAGACAGACGAACATGGCTAAATCGATTTATGATAAATTATATATACTTTATCTTTTCCAGACAACCTGAATATAGCCGTTCACACTATATGTGACGGGTATAAAATATTTGGCCCTTGAAGTCAGCGAATAGGAGACTTACAAACACGTTCCCATAATCGCAATCGCAAAAATTTGGCGGTTTATTTTTCAAATCGCAAATTTTTGTGCTCCAGCATTCGTAAATCGCAAAATATTTCCGAAACGGCAGCGTTGAAGTAATTGAAATAAAAAGTAAGTGCATCATATAATATTAGGAAATTTCTCGTTTTTTTTTTTTTCAAAATATTCGTATTTTTTCTGTGATGTTTATAGAGTTATCTTTGTGCTTTTAATACGATTTATTCTGAACTAAAATTTTAAATAATGTCATTCCATTTCATATAACATTGACGAAAGCACACTCATTTTCTGGGCAAAAGTTTTCTAGAAATTTGTTTTAAAATAATGCGAGACATATTCTGAACACAACAAATCGAAATGCAAATCAATTTAAAAATTATTCAAAATCAAACGAAATGCAGAACACTCTACATTTGGAAGTCGAACTAATTTTACTTTTTCAAAACGTATCGAAATGTAGAACAGCACTCTTGAAAGTTTTTTTTTTAGTTAAAGCTCGCTTAAAGCAATTGTTTTTTTATCTGGCAACCCTGTCTGGTGTTTTGGCTACGCTCATGACTCAATTGTTTTATCCTTTCATAGCAATTTCAATCTCTCACAGCAATTTAAAGCTGACTAGAATATTTTGTGTGTTGCTTAGAAATTACACTTTAATCGCGTGCTTATAGGGGTGAGGCCAGATTGCCTTCATTTCCATATAAATATGCGGCTTTGCCAAAAATAAACATTTCACAGTTGAACTATGTACAAATCACAGCCGCTATAAATGTAGCGAAAACGCATTTCGTAGCAACTTAAACTCAAAAACAAAAAAAGCAAAAAAAAAAACCAAAAACGCGTGTCACATACAAATTTTTGCATCTATTAAACCTCAAAAAAAAAAAAAAAAAAAGCTATTAAAGTATGACATCTGCTGCATAAAGAATTTCGTAGATACATATCTACTTGCTTTACTTGTTGACGTTGATCAATTGATATTATAACTTCCTTTGTTTGATTAACAACAACAACAAAAGAACAACAAAAAATCTACTTGTGATCCATAATAATGGGAAATAAGAGTAAAGCACACGTTTTTGGCGTCATTCTGACTGTAAGGTATCATTTATTATATACGATTTGCGTAGGGCGGACAGAAAGACAGACAGATGAAAGGTTTTTGATGCTGATCAAGAATGAATTACTTGCTTGCTTTGAGTGGTATTGTAGGTGAAATGAGTGCGTATGAGTACACAGCAACAACTCAGTTGTACTCATTGTATATTTACAGTAAAGTGTAGTATTATGTATTTTGGTTTCTAATTTTTCAATTATTATTTCTATTTATTTTACGTACAGTTAAAGTAACTCTAACACTAAGTTCTACGTTAAAAAATTGCCACTAATTTGTTATTGCAATTTCTACTGTTACAAAACTTTGTTGTAATCGCTTAAGTTGTAAATTGTCTTTTTTATTAATTATTCTGCAGCAAAAGATATAGCCAGAATGTTGACAGACATGACACCACACCACACCACAATGGAATACCAATTAGGTCTGCGGCCTATAAATACGAGTGCTACTTGTGGTGCACTTCATTTATTCAACTTGAATATTGCTCACGATGCAAGTTCTTTGTTTGTTGCTGTTGCCTTTGGCTAATTTTTATGTTGCATGTACTAATGCGGCACAAACACAGCCGGATGTAACAAATTTACCGTATTTGGCGGGGAAACGAAACGGAACTGGATTTATATTTTGAAATATTTAATGCGATCACATTTAATACAATTACGCGTTTATTGGTTGGTTTTATAACATTTGTCTGTGAGTTGTTTGAGTTTATCATATATTTTTATCCTTTTTTTTTTTAATATTGATTTTCAATCTTTGTCTGGCAGGCGAATTGGCTGTACGTTCCGGCAAAGTACGTCCACGTGTAGAGCCCGATATACGACAATTAGGCTTTCAGTTGCGTGGCTGGAATTGTGTTAATATCAGTGTACCACTTATCCAAGCAGAGCTATTATGGAGTCAAAGTGCTTTTGATCCGAATAAGGATACCGTTATCTTTATAACCGGATTCTTAACTGCCAATGCACAATCGCCTTCAATTGATCAACTAGCCAAGCCGTACAATTGTCGCAATGATACAAATTTTATTGTGAGTGAGTCGATTTGAATTAGAACGCAGTTATAACAAACTTTTTTTTTTATTAGGCTCTGGACACTGCACAATTTATACAAACCCTGTACACGTGGGCCGCTCTAAACACCAACGAAATAGGACGCAACGTTGCAATTGGTTTGCTAAAATTAGCTGAAGTCTACAATATCGAACGTGTGCATCTGATCGGTTTAAGTCTTGGCGCACAGATTGCCAGCGCTACGGGACGTTATTATAAAGAACTCACAGGTGGACGTCTTTTAAAACGCATTACAGGTCTGGATCCGGCGACGCCATGTTTTTACGATCAACCACAATTACCCGGATTACAGCGTTCCGATGCTGAATTTGTCGATGTTATACATACAAATCCGGGCATATTGGGTACTGCATTGCCAGTGGGTAGCGTAGATTTTTATGTTGGTGGTCTTGCGCCCATACAAAATGGTTGCGCTGATATACTCTGTTCACATGGACGTTCGTTAGAATATTACGCAGAATCTACATATCCAGGAAATGAATATAATTTTCCAGCAGCAGAATGCAATTCAATTAATGAAGCTGCTGCACGTTCGTGTAATGGAAACTTAACGCTTATGGGTTATCTTGCTACGTCAGCGGCTGACGGTATTTATTATTTGGCCGTAAACCCACGTGAACCATATGGCTTGAATGCTACGAGCAGTTTTGTTGATTCAAATAGTAAATGTGGACAGTGTCCTTTGGAGTAAAAAACACATACATAATATATTCAAAAATTTTGGGAAGTCGATTAGTTGATAGAAATGTTCATATGTCTGTCCGTCTGTCTACACATTTTGTATGAAAACCAGAAAAAACCGTGGTAGCACCGAAGCCGAAACCGTCTCATAATACTTCGAATAATCGGTGGTGTATATAGTATTTCGAAAGGGGTTGACATAGAACCCATTTTAAGAACCCACGTTCGAACTCATAAAAGAAGTATATCAGTCATACTCCCGTAATCACTTAATTTTTGTGATTCGTACGATTCAAAACTGTTCGTGCTTCGGCAAATGCAAAAGTTATGTTTCATTTCCACAACGTTTCTTTGCATTGTATATGACAAAAAAAATGTTGTAATCGGTTACAAATTAAAATGTTATCGGTCTAAACCAAATCGCTAATTGTTGCTGCTTCGACAAAAATTTTATGCTCCTTTATTTTTGGTACGAGTAGAAAATAATTATTTAAAATTTAAATTCTGCTTCAACCATATTGAAAAGTACAAAAATGAAATCTATGAACATTGCAGAAAGAAATAAAAATATTTTTCAAATAATCGAAAATATCTTTTTTGTTTAATTTTATGCATTTACTTTGCATTTCACTTACTTAAACGCTGTCATCTAAGTTTACGATACGAGAAGTAAACCGAAAAATTTGCGATTTCTGGAACACGTCTGTATATGCTATAGCAGCCTGATCTTAACAAAAATTCAAACTAAAAACATGTATTGAATTATTTTTTTTTTTTTTTTTTTTTACAATAAATGACAAATTTAAATTTAAAAATAAACATTTTTCATATAAAAACCGGAAAGTAGGCGGTAAGTTTGTATGGGGTCTATGTTTGAAACTGAAACTGACAGTTTATGTCCAACAAGTAAACTAGAAAACGCATAACTATAGAGCAAAAAAACAGAGAGAAATACACAGACAAATAGACAAACAGACCGACGAACAGACAGACGAACAGTTTTTGATGCTGTTCAAAAATTTCTAACTTGCTTTCAGTGACATGAATGCGTAGGAGTACACAGGAAAAACTCAGTTGGTACACTGTGCTCTCGTTGTGTAGTGTTGTAATTTGTAATTTTCAATTATTATTTCTACTTATTTACACTTAAGAGTGCAGATAAATAAAAGTTACGTTAAAAAGTTGCCATAAATTTATTTCGAAGTTATTGCAATCGCGTAGCCTAACTTAACGAAATACTTTGTTGCAATCGCTTAAGTTGTAAATATTATTTTTTATAAATTATTCTTCAGCAAAAGTTATTACCAGAATGTTAATAGATGGAAAACCAATTAGACCAGCCTATATATATATAAGGGTTCTACGAATGGTGCACTTGAATGTTGTCTACGATGAAAGTTCTTCGCTTGTTAATGTTGTTTAATTTTTATGTTGCATGTAGTAATGCAGCACAAACACGGCCTGATATACCAAATTTAACAAATTTGGCTGCATTGGGTTTTCCTGGGGTAAACGAAACGGAACCGAATTTTTTTTCGAAGAATTTAAGGATACAGCAGTGAATATAATAACGAAAGGATTTGTTTGGCTTTTAAATGTGTTATGTAAGTTATTTGAATTTATCGTTGTTTTTTTGTTTTTTTTTTTTTTTTTTGAAAAATGTTAATTTTTAATTTTTGTCTGACAGGCAAATCGAATGCACGTTCCGGCAAAGTACGTCCACGTGTAGAGCCCGATATACAAGAATTAGGCTTTCAGTTGCGTGGCTGGAATTGTGTTAGTAAAAATGTGCCACTTAAACAGGCAGAGCTATTATTGAATCAAAGTGCTTTTGATCCGAACAAGGATACCATAATCTTTATACCCGGATTCTTTCTGCGGATGCATCATCGCCATCAATTGATATACTTGCCAAGACGTACAATTGTCGCAATGATACAAATTTTATTGTGAGTGAGTCGATTTGAATTAGAACGCAGTTATAACAAACTTTTTTTTTTTATTAGGCTCTGGACACTGCACAATTTATACAAACCCTGTACAGGTGGGCCAGTCTATACACCAACGAAATAGGACGCAACGTTGCAATTGGTTTGCTAAAATTAGCTGAAGTCTACAATATCGATCGTGTGCATCTGATCGGTTTAAGTCCTAGGCGCACAGATTGCCAGCGCTACGGGACGTTATTATAAAGAACTCACAGGTGGACGTCTTTTAAAACGTATTACAGGTCTGGATCCGGCGGCACCATGTTTTTACAATCAATCACAATTACCCGGATTACAGCGTTCCGATGCTGAATTTGTCGATATTATACATACAAATCCGGACGTAATGGGTACTGCATTGCCAGTGGGTACCGTAGACTTTTTTGTTGGTGGTCTATCGAACATACAGAATGGTTGCACTAAAGAAATCTGCTCACATTTACGTTCGTTAGAATATTACGCGGAGTCATTATATCCGGGAAATGAATATAATTTTCCAGCAGCAGAATGCAATTCAATTGATGAAGCTGCTGCACGTTCGTGTCATGGAAACTTAACGCTTATGGGTTATCTTGCCAATTCAGCGGCTGACGGTATTTATTATTTGGCCGTAAATCCACGTGAACCATATGGCATGAATGCTACGAGCAGTTTTGTTGCTTCAAATAGTAAATGTGGACAGTGTCCTTTGGAGTAATAAACACATACATAATATAATCAAAAATTTTGAAAAGTCGATTAGTTGTAGAAATGTTCATTTGTCTGTCCGTCTGTCTATACGTTCTGTCTGTTTCTTCTACACATTTTGTATGAGAACCAGAAAAACTTTAACTTTGGTAGCACCGAAGCCGAAACCGTCACATAATACTTCGAATAATCGGTGGTGTATATAGTATTTCGAAAGGGGTTGACATAAAACCCATGTTAAGAACCCACGTTCGAACTTATAAAATAAGTATATCAGCTATACTCCCGTCATCACTTAATTTTGTAATTTACATTTTAAATAAGTTCGTTCGATTCAAAACTGTTCGTGCTTCAGCAAATGCAGAAGTTATGTTTCATTTCCAAAACGTTTCTTTGCATTGTACATGACAAAAAGTTGTAATCGGTTACAAATTAAAATGTTATCGGTCTAACCAAATCGCTAATTGTTGTTGCTTTTACGTAATTTTCTGCTCTTTTAATTTTTGGTAAGAGTAGAAAATAATTATTTAATATAATAAATTAATATAAAACTGAAATCTGTGAACATCACAGAAAGAAATAAAAATATTTTTCAAATAATTTAAAGTATCATTTTATTTAATTTTATGCATTTACTTTTCATTTCACTAACTTAAACGCTGTCATCAAAGTTTACGATTCGAGAAGTAAACCGAAAAAATTTGCTATTTCTGGAACACGTCTGTATATGCTATAGTAGCCTGATCTTAACAAAAATTCAAACTAAAAACATGTATTGAATTATTTTTACAATAAATGACAAAAAAAATTTCAAAAATAAACATTTTTCATATAAAAACCGGAAAGTAGGCGGTAAATTTGTATGGAGTCTATGCCTAAAAATGGAACTGACAATTTAGATTTAAACGAGAAAACGCATAACTATAGAGCAACCGACCGACAGACAGACATGATAATGCCTACTTTAATGCGTTACAAACTTTTTTAAAAACGGCTTATACCCATTCACACTAGTATATGTATGTGACGTGTACAAAAAAGTGCCTGTAGCTAGTTTTTTTAAAAAATAATCTGTAAGTAGCATTTTTATCTTAAATACAAATGGAAGTGTCAAGTCTATATGAAACTAATAAATAAGCGCACATTAGAAGTGTCAGATCTGTTTGCTTCCTTTTTTTTTTTTTTTTTATTTTATTTTATTTTTATTCACTTACATAACTTGCTCGCACAACTAACTATGGCGATGTATGAACATATTCAATTAGCAGTATTCGAAATTCAATTTCGTTTGAGATACTATTTTTGCGCTTTTTTTTTTTTTTTTGCAAATAAAAAAAAAATTTTAAAAATCAAAAAAAAAAAAAAAGAAACAACAAATAAAAACAAACTTACAATACAAATGCAATAACAAATAATTTATACACTTCAGTTTATTTTAAAGCTGCGCTTTATGAATTCAAATCACATTTTTTTTTCTCTTTTAAGTGAATTCAAATCGTAAAACTTTCAAATCACCCAAATCATTGCGATGTTCTCCATTCAAATTTGTCAAATTCTTTTTCAAACCTATTACATATGTATACCCTATGTACTCTAGCTACTTATGTGAAATGTTTATCAAAAAAAAAAACTATTACGATTTTATTTGTTAACAAATCGAAGAGCATTTCCCAACAATGCAGTTAGCACGCAAAGTGTTTAGACGCCGTAAAGCTTAAATGCTGCCATTGTACATTGCCACGCTGACGCTACTTCAATTCAAGTCAATCTAATCCAATGGCCGCATAATTGTAACGTTATGCCGCATCTGTGCTTATATCAACCGCACAGATACAATACGTTTTTTTTTTTGTTTTCAACGAAAATAAATTTAAATTAGTATTATGTGGGTGTATATAAAAAAAAAAAAAAACAACCATAAAAGCCTGCGCTTTTAATCAAATCAAATTTTTAAAGTCAAAACTCACAAATTATAATTTTATTTTTTTTTTTGGTGAGACACTTTAATCTATAAGCCGCAAACACTTCATGTTCCATGTTTCTACTTAAACTAAAAATAAAAAAAATAAAAAAAAAACTGCTACACATCATAAATTGTTTACAATTTACTATCTCATTTTTGCTTATATTAAATATATTTATCTATCGCATTCACACGTCTTAGACTTTGCTTCACCTTTACACAGAAAGCACGCTTACGTCGATCCGATTCGATACGATGCGATGCGATACATTCATTGCATTTAGATACCTCTTCGGTTGCTTTTTGAGTTGTTGGAATCTTTTACATGAAAGCATACACAACTAAACTAAACACAAACTAAATGCGCCGATAAACAAGTGTACAGTACAAATGAACAGGGTGTGACAATTAATAATATTAGACTTATAAATATGTATATTTGAGATACTTTTAATAAAATGCATTTTTAAGATACTTTTGATAATATGTATCTTTAAAAAAACTTTTAATAACAAAACTCTTTGAGATACTTTTAAAAATATGTATCTTTGAGATACTTTAAGTAATATGTATTGTTTAACCCTGTATTATATTTGTATAAAATTCAAACGTTTATAAAATATGCCGAATTGTGTTAAACAGAGAGACAGACAGACAGACGGACAGACCAACATGAAGCTTGTAGCTGCGATTGTTTTATTTACCTACCGACATACTATCCGACTAACAACTGACAATCAGGCAGACAGACAGACTGAAAGACAGACATGCATAAGCAAAATAAGTTACGACTGATGCCTGAATTACGCTTTTAATTACTCTCATTACAGACGATTTTCAACGTTTGTACAATATGTTGTTAAATATGTAATTTTTTATTAGTACATATTACATTTTTTCATTTTTTTTTTCAATTATGCACAAGAGCGAGTGAGTCAGTGAGTTAGGTTAGTGAATCAACATTTAATGGAACTATTTATCGATAAATATAGTAGACAAAGAGCTATAGACATGATACACAGACTATGGAATCACCCAATTGAGAGTTTGTAGTATATGGAATTCCACATTTTAAGTTTAGAATATACCGGAGGAGTGTTGGAATAATTCTGAGTGGCGAATTTTAAAAATCCATTCAGAACGTTTCTGGTTCTGAAAATTGTCGACATTTTTAAGAAGCGCTGAGAGTGCCCAGTCTATAAGAACCATATGAATGTAAGCCCAAAACTATAGGGAAGATGTTCCCTTAAAAAAGTTGTCCACACTTGTTTATATCCTGTATTCAAAGGGTAAAAGGGTAGAGTGAATGAGGCAAGATATACTCTATAAAATATTGTATATAAATTCTTGATCAGCATTGGAAGGAGATTCGAACTAGCTATGTTTGTCTGTCCATCCGTCTATCCGTCTGACTGTCTGTCCTGTTGTCTGCCGCATGACAGAGATTATCTCGGAGACTATAAGCGATAAGGCCACCATTTTTCAAAATTAGATTCTCCAGAGCCGTCAAGTATACACTTGCAAACGATTTCTCACTAGACCCATTTTAAGGGCTACCCTCATACAAATCTACCCCAAAATTTTGGGTTTTTGCATAAAAACGACATTGTTTCTTATTCTAAGAAGTCTAAATTTAGAATTAATTATGTCTATGATAGTTCCAATAAAATATCCCAATATTGGTAGAACCATAAAATTTTTAGATATAGCCCCCCATACCCATATATTCCAGTTTTTTTTTTAATAAAAATACAATACAATGTGGTATGGTAGTCGACTTAACTTAAGTTAAATAATGATTGGGTACAGGGTATCTTGCAGTCTAGAATACTCGACTTCAGCGTTCTTTCTTGTTTCAACAAGTCTTCATCTAAAATATATACATTTCTGTGTGTATATTCAGTAGGTCTAAGAATAGTTCGTAAACTATTTTTCATACTCCTAAGTGGGTTGAAGGGCGTGGTTCACATAGAATCGATCATAAATTCATCGAATTTTTCCAAAACAACTGAACCGTTTTAAATGAAATTTTGTAGATTTTTGTTTTTTGGGCCAACTTAAGAGATAGGATAGAAAAATGGGCGGTGGACATGGTTCCCATTTATTCAAAATATAAATTTATTCTATATTTACAAATATTTGAACTCGAGAAATGTAATACATGGTATACAGATACCTACATCCGGAAAAATGGAAAAAAAAAATGGGCGGTGGGCATGGCCTCATATAAGCGACTCAAAATAAACTTGCAAATAATTGAACAAGAGAAATTAAATTCGGTATACATGTTGCTAGGACCGGAAAGAATATGATTCTTTGGATAAATGGGCGGTAGGCATGGCCTTAGAGAAATGAAATACATGCGTACATATTGCTAGGACATTCGAGAATATGATACTTTGAGAAAGTGGGCGTAGGGCATGGGTACTATTTTACAAGTATTTTAGCTAAAGTAATAAAATTCAGTGTACATGTTAAAAGGAACTGGAGGATTATAAACGTTTGGATAGATGAGCGGAGGGCGTGACCCATCGCAATAGTTTTATAATAATTATTTGAGATTATTTACATATTCTGAAGAGCCACAGTTCAGAAAAACTTATAGACTCTGAGATCAGACGGACGAATGAACGGAAGAGTAGGGGAGAAGAGCAAAAGCGACTTGTGTCATTTAGATTTCATTCTAGCATTTTTTTTTTATATGTTTTATTTTAAGTCTTCGAGTCAAAAAAAATGTATTGAATACTTTTTAGCTGACACTCGTCAGCGAGTCATGTTCATGTTGCATCTGTAACAAGAATAAATATGCAAAATGTTACAACTTCAATTGACGTATTTGTGTGACTTTTTTTTTTTTTTTAATGTTACGAGTCAAATTTGTTTGTGAGTAAAATGCTTCCGTGATGCAATGCATTTAGTTGCATCGGATGCGTGCTTCAAGGGAGTGCAGCATTAGCGTAAACTGCTAACGTATAAATGGAATAAGTATTCCATTGGAGCAATAAATCGATTTTATTTTATTTTTTGCCATAAGGAAAACAATTTCGCATTTCGCATATGAAATTTGCTTAATTATAAATCATCATTAACTATTAACTTGGCCAATTGCAGCAAACGAATTTACGTGAAATTGACCAGTGAAATATTTTTTCAAAATTAAAAACTTTATGTCCAGAGTGGCAGCAGAGACTGCTTTTATGAAACTTTTTGCGATAACTTACACAATTTTTTTTTTGGTTAAAACAAAAGAAATTCTGCGCCAACGCAAAGACAATTTGGAGCGAGGCAGCTGCTATGCGACTTTACAAAGCTTACAACAAAGAGAAAAGCGCACCGCGGAAAAAAAAATCAAAAAAAAACGCTAAAAAAAATATATAAATTGGAATACGTTGGCCAAAAGAAATTAGTCAAGTTTGTGCATTACAACGCAGCAGTTAGCAAAGGAGGACAAAAAAAAAAAGGACAAAAGGATTACAAACTAAAAAAAGAAAATGCATTCAAAAATTACTAAACCAACAACAACAACATTCAAATTGCTGCTGCTGCTTTTAGCCTTCCATGGCAGCAGCAACAGCATTTTACGCCGCTTACATTGATGTGGCACCCGGACTACATGCTGCCGGAATCTTAGGCAATTATGCTGGTCAATTGAGTGGCGGTCATGCGTTAAGTGAACTCGAAAAATCTGATGCACAGCATGAATATAGCGAAACAACACAATTTGATGCTGCTGATATACACACAAATATTGCAGATGACGATGGTGTACAACTGGCGGAGATTTCGCATGGCAATGACGAATACGCTGAAGCCGAAGCCGAAGCTGAGGCTGAGGCAAGCGAAATACATGAACATGAACATTATGTGCCCTCGTACGAAGATGAGCACCATGATTTTGGTGAACACCATGACTTTGGAGAGCACCATCATGAGGATATTGGGTATTCGCATTTAAATGAATTACATCATCATCATCATGAGGATTTGGAATATGATAGCAAACCAGTGCCAGGCATTGATCATGGCAAGGGTGCCTTTAGCTACAGTACACTTTATGAATTTAAGGATAAACTTGATGAGTTGCACTAAATTGCAGTGGCTTGTGAACACGTGTGTGTGTGTGTGTGTAAAAAGCTTGCATAACTATATCAATTTTTTTTTTTAATAATTATAAACAATTTTTTTTAGTAGAAAATATAGAAAAATAATATTAAAAAAAACACACAACAACAACAATCGATAAATTAACTTCTTATACATTAGTTATCGAAATGGTGCTTTCCCTAACACTGTTTTGCGCTCTCTCTCTCTCTCTCTCTCTCAGCCGTATGATTTTAATAATTTTGTATCCAAATTATCGCTTACATGTAGCACCGCCTGATCTGATACAACTTTTGGTGCTTCGTATCCATTCCAAACATTGTTTAAGAAAAATCCTAAAGCTTGTCCATAGCTATGTTCTTGTAAAGCGTTTGGCAATAATTGCAGCTGTGCATCGTGCTCGTTCAAATGAAATTCTGAATGTCCTATACCGTCTGCATATGGTGTCTCCAGCTGTAGTACACCGGAGCTGATATGTATTGGCGTGCCATAATAGTCTGTAGAGATTTCATATTTTAAAGATTTCATTTTTTTGAGTGTTTTGAAAAAATTATGAAACAAACCATTTCCACGTTTTAGCAATATTTTTTCCGTATTTGATTGTTTCTCCGTTGTAGCCTGCAATGTTGCAGTTGGTTTGGCTAGTGTCATGTTTGTTCTAAGCAACAACAACAACAAAAACGGCAACACAAGCGTTGTGCGCATTTTTGTTAATTTTTTCAGTTTGAATGCAACTGAGTATGCTGCAACTGTCACTATATATGGCAAAAAAACAAATACACTTAGAAAAATTTAACAAACACAAAGCCAACTAAATCGAATTAAAACAAGAAAAAACGTTAACTTCGGTGGAACCGAAGTTGAAATACCCGTTACACAACACTTTTAATAGTTTATATGTTCACCAGGTGCTTAGATTAAATTTCACGATGAATTTGGTCAAATTTGTATGGAGGCTTTATGTTATATTTGCCCGATCCTTACCATATAGAAAGTTTTCACTTAGGTGGACATTGGAATTGATTTTACCAAATTTAATTGAATTCATTTAGAAATAGTAAATGTTTTCATATAAAAACTCGAAAATGGGCGGTAAGTTTGTATGGAGGCTATACATAAAAATGGGAGTGGCGCCTTAGATTTAACATTGGATGACATAAAAAGTGTTCTTACCCTATTTGGATTATATATATTCATAAATAATACGTAGGTATTTTCATACAAAAAATCGAAAAAAGCGTTAAGTTTGTATGGGGGCTATATCTGAAAATAGGCGTGGCAACATTCTTTTGATATTGGATGCCATTAGAAGTGTTTTTACCCCATATTGTAGTAAAAGCATTCATAAATAATAACTATTTTCATACAAAAAGTCGAAAAAAGTGGTAAGTTTGTATGGGGGCTATATCTGAAAATGGGCGTGGCACCTTGGTTCTGGTATACAAAGTAACTAGGAGCACAAAAAGCTTAAGTTTCGAATTTCAGGTCAATATCTTTAAAACTTTCCGAGTAATAGCCATCGCAACAGACAGACGGACAGACAGACGGACATGGCTAAATCGATTCGTCTCATCGAGCTGATCAATAATATATATACTTTATGGGGTCTCCGATGTCTCCTTCAATTCGTTGCAAACTTTCGGACAAACTGAATATACCCGTTTACACTTTGCGTAACGGGTATAAAAATATATGTGATATAAGTCTGGATTCTGGAAGCTTTTGAGGAGAAGAAACAGCAGTCTTTCTCGACCTCAAACAAGCCTTCGACAAGGTCTGTCACATTGACCTGCTACATAAGATAAAGATCGATAAAAGCGGAGTTGAGAGATCGTCGATCAGAGACGTTAAAGCAAGAGTCCCCCAGGGAAATGTTCTGGTTCCGCTCTAATACACCCTATATTTTGCTGACATGCCAACGATTCCTGATATCTGATGCCAGATACGCCGACGACAGGGCCTTCTTAGCTAGTGACATCTTTCCTCAAACTGCCACTGATATCCTTCAAATGCAGCTAAAATACGCTAAACTCTTGGCTAAAAAAGATGGAATATAATGGTTAACCCGGAGAAATCCACGAAAACCACCTTTTCCCTAAGAAGAGGAGGTTGCACCCCGGTTCAAGTGGATCTATTCCAACCAGTGACAAGGTTGACAAGGAGACCTCACCTTATCAATAAGAAAAAACAATTGAATGCTAGGTTAAAGAAATACCTATGGCTTCTGGGAAAAAATCCACCCTGAGGCTATGCGTCAAGCTTCTTATTTATAAGGTCACACTAAAGCCTATTTGGACATATGAAATCTCGATTTGGGGCACTGCCAAACATAGTATCTGTGAATTAATTCAAAAAATTCAAAACAAAATACTCCGCACAATCTCCAATGCGCACCCGTTCCATACGAATAGGAATATACACAATGAGCTCAGAGTCAATTGGGCTCATCAGGAAGTCCCCAGGTTTGCCAAAGCCTACCTGGAGAGACTGGACAGGCACACCAACTCCCTTGCGCTGTCACCCGCCGGCTACGTAGAGACTATCCGCTAGATCTGCCCTCCCCAATTTCCACCACCCAAACACCCCGCTTCGATGTTAATTAATTTGAAAGTCAATGTTTTTAATTCTGATTGCAAATGAAACAATTCATTTAAAAAACAAAATCTCTAAACTATTCTCTCAGTGCATAGTTTGAGTGCTTCGTAACGGATGTAATGCGTTGTGGCTGAGTGCATTACGGCGTTAGTTCTTCAAGCACAAATGTCACCAATAACCTTGGATAGCATCTAACTAAATATTTAGAAGGTGACGACGTTCTAGTACATGAAAAAAAAAAAAACAAATTTCTAACCTTGACTTAACGAAACGCGATGGAAAATCCAAAATTAATCGTTAAACATTATCAAATGACAAATAAGACGGAACTTGAGCGTTTAGATTAGCAACCAAGTGTTAATTTTCGATACTAAGAACGAACAATGAACTATGGCAGACAGACAGACAGACAGATGGACGGACAGATTGATAGATAGATGTGGTACTAAAAGTATAAACAGAATAGAACTTGGCTCAAAAATGTATATTTAGAGTTTGGATTTATTTCGTAAAGTTCGTGCACAAAAAAAAATATTATTATAAACTAAAAGACGAAAAAAAAAAAAACAGTTTGATTTGGAACAGTTAAAGCACATAAAGAATACATATGACACGGTACTTGGACGTTGCATTGAGATTAACAGCCAAGTTTCTCCCAAATGCCGCCACTCTTCCAGACACCATTGCCGAGATTGTTGCTCCAGCCGGCATTATTCCAGCCACCATTATTGTATTGGCCGCTGCCACCAGCGTTATTCCAGCCGCTTGCGCTTGATGAGGCTGTTGCTGTTGCATACGAGGATGCAGGCGGCGCTGGTGGACCGTAAGATGTGCTTGGCACATGAGCCTCATAGTTGCTTTCACCGCTCTGATTGCTGTAATCACCCTCATCAACGATAAGTTTTATGGTTTTTACATATTGCTGCGATTGTGGCTGTGGAATTGGTTGCGGTATGGGCTGTGGTATGGGTTGTGGTAACGGTTGTGGCACTACAACTGGTGGCGATTGCACACGAATTGGTACAGGTGCTGGTTGCACACGCACTGGAATTGGAACTGGTGCAGGTGCGGGTACTTGTTGCACAGATATATGCACTGGAATGGGTTGTGGTGCAGGTACTGGCGCTGGTGCTGGTGCAGTATAATGAATGCTTGGCTGTGGTGCTGGTGCAGTATATTGAATGCTTGGTTGTGGTGCGGGAGCAGTGTATTGAATAGTGGGCTGTGGTGCGGGGCAGTGTATTGAATAGTGGGCTGTGGTGCCGGAGCTGGAGCCTGAACCTGTACATAGGATTGTATTGGCGGTGGCGCAATAGCTTGAACAGTGCTTATCGGTGCTGGTACTGGTGTCCAACCGCTTGTATAACCACCAGCATAACTGGAGCCGGAATAACCCGAACTGGCGCTAGCAGAACTAGAACGAGCTTGCATATGAGCTACGTTGTTGTGGCTGTTCAATAACTTTGATAATTTTGATAATTTGTTCACCACCACCGACAGCATTACCGCCATAGTTGTAGTTGCTGCTGTAGCCAGAGCCGCCACCATAGGATTGACGTGCATAACCCGCCGTAACTAGAGCCATAACCGGAGCCATAACCGGAACCATAACTTGAGCCATAACCAGAGCCATAACCGCCGGAACTATAACCACCACCATTGTAGACGGGACGACTGGGTTGCGTATAATAGCCTTGATTGTAGCCACCACTGTAGCCGCCATTGCCATAGCCGCCACCGTAGCCACCACCACCACCACCGCCGCCGCTGCTACCGCCTTTCAATGCGCCCAAAAGTGCCAATTTTGCACCAAGAAATGCTTGCGTGGGTGCAGCACAGGCCAACAAAGCCACAAGTACAAATGCGTAAATTTTCATCTTTGATATTTTTGGATTTTATTTTTTTTTTTTCTTAATGTTCTTCCTTAACTGTTCGCTGTCCAAAACTTAACTGATTTACCAAACTGTAATACGCACAAATTTATAGGCCAAAAAAATTTGTGTAAAATTAAAAGCAGTCTTCTAAGAGCGCAACGCCCGACACAACAATGCCCGTTTACGTCTCGTCGTCTCGTTGATTCACTTTAGTCGCTGTCGCCAGCTAACGTTAACGTCAACGTCACGGGTTGCGTTCAGCTCCCGTTTTGTTCTATGCCTAAAAAAAAACCCGCAAGCGTCAATGTCGCTCTGCTCTGCTGCTGCTGCTCTGGCTTTGAGACGAACAGACAGACGGACGGACGGACAGAGAGACAGATATTTGCTATTTATTTATTTAATTCATAAATAGTTACTTATATTCAGTTCGTTCGCTCGTCGATGATACCACGCCAAACTTAGCTCAAGCAGTCCATGCATATTCGCACCTGTCGCTGTCGTTCATACACATACCACACCCGCCACTTCAGTGTACATGTCACAACAACAACAACAACAATACGCATCCATCCATCTATCTATCAATCTATCGATCTGTCAGTATGTCCATTCAACTATTTAGCTATAATGTGAGATATTTTTTTTTTTTTGTTGCTAAACCAATCAATCGCTTGGCAAACAAATCGCATATTGCCCTTCTGCTGAGCAGCAACAATATTCGCAAGAAATTTCAATCTTATTTTGTGAGATTTTTTAGTTTTGGTAATTCCAAAAAAAAAAAAAAAAAAAACATTTTAAAAATATATTTAAGACATATTGCTCTTTAACACTATATATGAATATAATAAGCTGATATTTGGCTAGTGTGATTGGGTATATTTTAAAGTTTTCTCTTTAATGTAGCCAGAATGTACAGCAACAAGGTGTTTCCTTTACAGCAACAGGTTGTATAATGTACAGAAGCAGAGTCATTATATGAATTTCAGAGTTCAGGGCATCCAAAGCATACATAGGGTCCATTCCCAAATTATGATCCATGTGCTGTATAATAGATTGGAGCCACCAAAAAAAAAAAAAAATTTTAGCAACCACAGCATTGGTCCAATTTAAAAACTTTTGACCATGAAGTGTAGAAATATGCTCAAATACAAGCATTATATATTCTAAATTTCAAAATAAATTATCGATTGCGAACTCTGAACTAGAGTTCAAAGGGACACGAGAATTGGATTGATCGCGACATTCTTGAAAAGAAATACTAATATATATAAACCTTAGATTTGATCTACCTAAGATAAGCAAAAAAAAAACAAGAAAAAACGTTAACTTCGGTGGAACCGAAGCTGAAATACCCGTTACACATCACTTTTAATAGTTTATATGTTCACCAGGTGCTTAGATTAAATTTCACGATGAATTTGGTCAAATTTGTATGGAGGCTTTATGTTATATTTGCCCGATCCTTACCATATCGAAAGTGTTAACTTAGGTGGATATTGGAATTGATTTTACCAAATTTAATTGAATTCATTCAGAAATAGTAAATGTTTTCATATAAAAACTCGAAAATGGGCGGTAAGTTTGTATGGAGGCTATACATAAAAATGGGCGTGGCGCCTTAGATTTGACATTGGATGACATAAAAAGTGTTCTTACCCTATTTGGATTAAATATATTCATAAATAATACGTATTTTCATACAAAAAATCGAAAAAAGTGGTAAGTTTGTATGGGGGCTATATCTGAAAATGGGCGTGGCAACATTCTTTTGATATTGGATGCCATTAGAAGTATTTTTACCCTATATTGTAGTAAAAGCATTTATAAATACTAACTATTTTCATACAAAAAGTCGAAAAAATTGGTAAGTTTGTATGGGGGCTATATCTAAAAATGGGCGTGGCACCTTGGTTCTGGTTTACAAAATAACTAGGAGCACAAAAAGCTTAAGTTTCAAATTTCATGTCAATATCTTTAAAACTTTCCGAGTAACAGCCATCGCAACAGACAGACGGACAGACAGATGGACAGACGGACGGACAGACAGACGGACATGGCTAAATCGATTCGTCTCATCGAGCTGATCAATAATATATATACTTTATGGGGTCTCCGATGTCTCCTTCAATGCGTTGCAAACTTTCGGACAAACTGAATATACCCGTTTACACTTTATATAACGGGTATAAAAAAAAAACTATTCAAAAAGTCTAAGGCTACGAGTAAAAAATTTGTTCGACTTGAACTAAATTTGAATATTTTCTTTAGATTAAATGGTATGTGTAATCCAACTAGGTTGAGAAACACAATGGGTTTCCATAGAAAAACTCAAATATTTTGGCAAGTTGTCTTGTTTGGTTGTTAACCCTTAAAATTATGATGAAAAATGAGATAATCGGTTTTATATGGCAAAGGACATAGCTATTTCAATGGAATTATGGATGCTTATCAAAAATACATATGTACAAATCCATTAACACATCGAGTATTTATATGTAACTAGCAGAAATACCCAACCTTGCTCGAGTGTCGTAAATAGTTTTTTTCAAACATTTTTGTTACACCAATCTGTTTTTCACACAAGAAACACTACGAAATCCAAAAACGCGAGTACTACGTGGTAGCACATTCCGGGTATCTACCAGTTATTCATAATTTTTCCGCTCCTTAATATCCAGTTTCTGTATAATTTCTGTATTGCTTCTGATGAACTCAAAAAAATTATCTCATGTCCTAACATTTTCCTGCCAAGGTATTTTGAAATTTTGGTATTTTGGAACTGGTATTTTATTTTTTTTTTTTTTTGATATTTGAGATTTCTGGAATTTTTTCGTAACAACCTTCTGCAAAGTATTAGAAAACTTCAAAAAAAAAAAAATATGAAGTGATTCTCAAGTTATGGCATGACCATGCAAAAGTGATTCAATTTTATACATATAAGATATATTTTAAAAAGGTTGTAAAAATTTAGAACCCCTGGGAAATTTTTTAATTAAGCCAGAATGAATGAGATCAGCGGGTTTGGTATCTCAAAAAATATTTGATTTTTTTTATATCCAAGACAAAAACTTTTTAATATAACCAATAAACTTTGTGTATTTACATACATATAAATATATTCAATACAATAAACAGATAAATTGTACATAGGCAAATAGTATGCCAAGAGATGTGCTAACTCAGAAAAATGCTTTGCAAATATCAAATCTCGCTAGTAAGATTTGTCAATAATAAAAAAAAATTCGTCGCAAACATTGAGTTTAGGTTTGTGTCTCTTGCGAACAAAAAACTAAAATAAAAAAAGGGCGTGTTATTTCTTTCTTCGATTTCAAAATAGCTATGCGAACAAATTGACAAATAAGCCAAAATATTGTAAAAAAAAAAAAATGAGTTTATAACTTTGTTAAATCTTAAAAGTTGTCAATAATAAATTCAAATTGTAGCAATGAAGTAGCACCCTGAATTGCATTAAAACTGAACTTAATAGAGTTAACCTTCACTGTATGCATACGCAAATGTAGCGCAACAAAAATTCGTTTTAGCCTTAACGAAAAAAATTCTATTTAGGGTTTTTTTCAGTTTCTAGATTTTTAACTAAAAATTCGTTATTGTTGTTGTGGCCTTCCCCAAAAAAAAAAAAAAAAAAAAATACATAATATAAAATAGTGCTGAGTACTTTTAGTCATGAGTATCTCATAACTACATATTTAGATATTTTAGTCATAAATACTAACTAAGCGAAACCGTAACGCATCCCCTTCTCTCCTCGTCTTAAGTATCTTTTTTTGGTTTTATGTCTATCGATGATAACAAGCGTTTGCGTTGTTTTCTGTCGCAACTTAAGATGACCCTGTAGCAATTGCAAGTGTTTACTAATTGGAATTGAACTCTAATCAATTATTTCAATTTCTTTTCGAGCATAAAACGCAAAATAAACATTGAACACGACGAAGTAGCTACAAAATAATAAGTAGCCGCACCCGAATGCAGTCATTTATTGAAATATTTTTGTATGTTTAGTAAACAAAAAACAAAACAAAAAGTATCTTAAGTATTTGAACTGTTGATAAGCAGTAAGATAGATTTTTATCTATATTCAAACACCCCACTCGCTTTTGTTATGGTTCTAATTCGAAGCGAAGACCGGAACTGTTGCATTCATATTTAATTATTTTTATAATATTATTTCCTATTATTATCTTTCTTAAAATGGGACTAGAATAAAACTGGTTCCAAATTAACTTTTTACAACTTTAAAGCTTATTTTTTATTGAGCGCGGGCAGCAACACTCCTTTGGATATATTCAATTAAAATTTGTCTAGATCAGTTGAGCGCGTTACTAAATATTTAATCCTGCATACGCCCATCACAACGATAATTTTTTTGCAATGTTCCCTCTCATTGTACAAGTTTTTCACCATTTTTCATACTCTTTAAGCCTGAAGTTTCGATAAGTTTTTATTTTCGGGAAAGTCGGGGTTAGGCTAATATTCCATTCCACCCACCAGTTTTGAAGTTCGTTCTCCATTTCAGCCATCACGGCATTTTTTACAATTGTCTTGTATCTCCTTGTGTTCCGCGCCCATCACTAATAGGAACTACATATTATATTTATTCAAGCAAGACTTATTTCTGATATTTTATAAGGTCTACTAAAGTAATCTAAGTGTTGCCTTTAGATGTCTTTCTTTGGGAGATGTGTTCCATAAAACGGATTTACTACTAAACGGAAAATATGAAAGGCGAATGTAAGAATCCAAATATTCATGGGAACAAAATAGGCCTGTTCCCAAAGTTAGGACGAGAAAAGTAGCACACACACGTTCTCTGCGAATGTCAGGCTTTGGCCCGCTTCAGACTCACTCTGTTTAATCGCAGTTTTATCACAGCCGACCAAATCAGTCACCCCGACTAAGTATATTCTTCTGATTATAAAAGAGGCGGGGAGGATTCTCTGTCCATTAACATAATCATTTTTCATGCTGGGCTTTAGAGTTGCAGAGCCCTTTAATCTCCAGTTTTCGGAGAGATACCATATTCCTAACATACTCTTTGCTAACGGTAGGAAGGTGTGGTGACTTTCTTGAGTATCCAATTTCGCTCTGACCACTTGCTTGACACGCGGCCTCGGCCCAGACAGGCTATGGTTATTCATGGGAAAGTCAACAACTAAATAGTTTTAAAAATAGTCTACAAATATAATTAAATTTTCTTGACTTTAAAAAGCTTATGAAGAATTTTTGTACTTTATGAAGTTTGCTCTCTTCCTTTTGCCAGTTTCATACAGAAACTAACGCAACTAATGAAAATTTGACTCTGTGCAAACCATAAAAAATATAATTTTTGCAGAAAACTTCCCAATAGATGATCTGACAAAAATTTGTGGTCACCTTACAAGATTTATAGGCTTAAACCGCATACTATGATAAACAGATACAGGTTTCCTAACCGAAGAAGATGCAGGTCTAGATGTAGTAGAACACAGAACGAAGATATGGAATTCAGTTAGCAAATATATCAGCAATTTCCAAGCACAAATATGTGCCATAATCCGATGTGCTCAAAGTAGCATGCGAGATTGTTATACTAATCTGACAGCTAAGGAACCTTTAAGGCATTACACTCAAAGTAAGTACAAAAAGCAATTGACACATTGAATAAGAAACGGCAGCCCCTAACAGAATACATCTGCTATGAATGCAAGGCCATGCGAATATACCACGCAATAAGCTGGGCGCTACACATATGATTATTCCAGAACCACACTGTGCCATTAGTGAGGCTGCTGTCAAAATGTGCATTTAGTGCTATAGAACAGCTAAGAAACACAGATCTTAAGGCAAGCTTTGGTTGGGGTCTAAAGGTTGGAACAAGACATCTAATCAGTAGGGGCTTACAATAGATCTTATATG
>JAEIFJ010000246.1:0-137250 GCA_018903435.1 Leucophenga varia | reverse complement strand
AAAGATATAATATCGAAATGAAACAGATCAATAGGACGAAAATGTAGAAAAGTGATAATTTAATCGTTATCGGTCTTATTGTTGTCACTTAAATGTTATTATTATTTTTTTGCACCGGTCTTATTGATATCGATATTATTATATGTTATGTGTTATCGATATCCACTGTTATCGATCTTACAGCTCTTGATTTTATTGTTAGCCATCTTGTACATTGGTACCAGACCGATTAAATGGCGATTGGTTGCCGATGGAGAGTTGACAAATCAACAAAACGAATATTAATTGATGAACGATTTAGATTGACACACAGATCAAAACTGTGTCAAAGATATTCAAGGTGTTAAGCAGTTTCATCGATAATTTTTTTTTAAATTAAAAAAGAAAAAAAAGAACAATCGATATATTGAATCATTTTCCTAAATGAAGAGCAAACAATTAAAAATAATTAAAATCTTGGCAATGGACGCCGTATTCTGAACTGGTTCTAAACAGTCATATGAACCGTTACTGTTCGCTTCAAATAATCGAACCGGATAAGAAAATCGGAATTCTTAAACGTTTCGTTTTGAAAAATAGATATCTGATATCGGTTCGATTTTTTTTTGCATTAATTCGATGCATTGTTAGTATCAATTTTTTTTGCAAAATATCGATATCTTTTCCAAAGTTCCCCATCCCTATTTAAAGTAATTTTGTATCTTGTGTTGCATTCATAGGTCTAAAAAAAATAATAGAATACTAAATCCATTAAAAAATGTTTACAAATTGCAGCAATTATATTTTCTTTCACATGTATTATTTTTATTATCACAAAATATTGTTGATATTATAGGGATTAAAATAATTTTGCAATAATAACTTTATTATTTTTTTATTGGAAAAAAAAAAAAAGATTTCAATAACAATGTAAACAGCTTTGCGTGACCTAGTTTATAATTTTTATTTTAATTTCCTTTTTTCATTTAAAAATAAATAAATTTAAAAAATATATGTTTTGTTTATGACAAATAATACAATAACTGTTGACAATGGTGGAATTAATTAAGAATTAATAATAAACGTTCGAACAATTAAATAATATATAATAAATAAAATAAAATAAATTAAACTATAAATATAATTTATATAAATGAAAAAAAAATTAAACAAATTATAGACGACAATATGCATGAATTGAAAATGATTGAACAATTTGGTTTATGTTTTTTTTTTCTTTTTTTTTTTTGCATCAATAATAATATTTTATTTATTTATTTTTAATTTATGCAATTTTATGCATGGAAATTAAATGGTTTTTCAATCAACTACGATTTTTGTGCGTTAACACTGTTTATAATTGTAAAATGTTTTTAATGAGTATTTATAAAACATATTTTGCATTAAAGAAAATATATATTTAAAAAAAAACAAGAGTGCCTTAAGGCACTTATTGCCGATTCACCATATAACGCTTAAAAATACAAACATATGATTTTATTGACAAAGCGGTGCAGATAAGCAGAGAAAAAAATTAAGTGCGCCAATAATGCTTAGATGAAGAGTGCCTTGAGGCACTCTTAAGTGTTAAAGCGAAATGTATTTAATTTACAAAGACTTTCTAAGTTAATTCACATAAAAATATATTCTTTACATATATCCATTATCGTCAGAAATTCTTTATTTTAATAATTTGCGATAATTTTTTTTATAAATGTCTGTCCGTTATCTACATGCATATTTTGTCTGCTTGTTGCTCTATAATTTAAAAAAAAAAAACATTTTGCAAAATGAACTTGTAATAAATATAATTTGTTGCCATATTGAAAAGTCATAAAGATTAAAAAAATATATTAAATACACTTTAATAGCATTTAAGTACAAATACGGCATTCGTATTGTGCTAGTTTTGGCACAGAAAAAAAAAAAAGTAATAACAATTAAAAATATTATATAAAGCTGATAAGTTGTGTGAAGCTTTTAACAAATAAACTAAGAACTGCTCTGCAGAATAATATAAAAAATAAGAAAAAAAAAAAACAAGCTGGCCTTGGCCGGCAACATCTTATATTTTGTTTTTTTTAGTCAGAGAAATCAGTAGTCAAGTCGTCAAGCATTTCACTAGTACAAAGCAATCTACACACATAATGTGCTCATAATGTGAAGTGTTTATGTTTCGAGAAATTCGAGTAATATACTATAGTCATCATCAAGCGATGGTTGAATAATTATAGTCATGCTGCTGTTGTTGTTGTTGTTGCCATTGTTGTTATTATAGATAAACGAGGGGAATTTTATAAGTCAAAAAGATTAGTGCATGTTAGTGATGAACTTATATTAGTTTAACTGTTATCGGTCTTATATGGTAGGTTTCTTTAAAAAATTTTGCTTGTTGATGTTGTAGTATTATCAATCGAACTGTGAACAGATTTAACTTTAATTGTTTCTAAAATGTGAACCGATTTAACTTTTAATGTTTCTTTTTTTTTTTTTTACTAATCTAAACGTTGTCAGAGTTATTGTTATCGGTCTTTTTGTCATCGGTCGTATTGTTATCGTTTCTAATGTTCTCGTCCTCATTGTGCTAAATGCGGTTTATTATTAGAATTAACTTCTTGTACATAGCACAAAGAAAATTAAAAATAAATTATAATCGGTCCTTATTTGCAGGCTTGTTCTAAATTTGTTTTCTCCTCGGCCGGTTTTTTTGACTCTTTAATATTAAAATTTGAACTGTTGCCAGATTTACTTCTATCAGATTTTATCATTTTAATGTTATCGGTCTTATTGTTATTAGTACTAATGTACTTGATCTGCTACCAGTGAAGTAATTTTAGTGAATTGAATTTTTGTATCGCTAGGAAAATAAATAAATAAATAGTTTGTTATCGGTCTTATTTAGAAGATTTATTTAATACGTTTTATTTGTTATCGATCTATGTTTTAACTTTTAGTTTTATCAATCGAACTGTTACCAAATTTACTTCGAAAAATTTCCTTTTCTTTTTTTTTTACTTATTTTAATGTTGCCAGTTTTTCTGTTATCGGTCTATTTTCTATCATTCCTTGTATTACAATTCGTAATATGACAAGTGCGGTAATTTATTATAAATTACTTCTTGTAGCACTAGGAAAATTAAAAAAAAAAAAAAAAAAAACTAATTTGTACCGGTATTGCCTGATTGGTTATTTAAATAAGTTTTCTTTGATATCGGTCTGAATTTTGATTTTTTAGTATTTTTAGTATTATCATTCAAACTGTTTCCATATTTGTTGCTGAAAATTTTATTTTACTAATTTAAATGTTGCCAGTATTATTGTAATCGGTCTCATTGTTATTAATCTTTATGAAATATTTCTTATTGCCATCTTACTGATCGTTTTTGTTAGAAACTTTTTATGTTATCGATCTTTTGTTATATATATTGTAATGTTTTCTGATCTGTCGTACTTATTTTTGCAGCTATTGCTTATTTATGATCGATATTACTGTTATCGATATTTTTATCTATATTTTTGGATATCGATATTTTGCTATTGACATTTTGTTATCGAGATTTAGTTATCTATATTTTTTTTATCGATGTATTTGTTTTCTAACATATACAGACTTACTGCTATCGATCTTAGTGCTATTGATGAAACTGTTACCAATGTTACCAAGTTTTTTTCACAATCGGTTACTTTTTTACTGCGAAAAATCGAATTGTAAAGCTGCTTATTTTTGAAATTCCCTCGCTGCCCTACCAGTTTCAATTGTCAGGTTTAATAAAATTTAATTCACTTTACTGTTTTGTTTTTTATTCTTTAAAAATTTTAATCTAATATTAAGCAACAACCAATTAAACGCCTCTCGCATACTCACATAGTTGGTCATTGTTAACAAATGTCTGCTGCCGCTTTGAAACTTTTCTCTTGACGTTTTTTTTTCGTTTTTTTTTTTGTTTTGGGTTGATGATGGATGGGGTTAGTGTTTTATTTTTTTACTATCAATTTTTGTTGTTGTTGCCTCAAAGTGAGTGCAAAAATTGTTTTGCCAAAAAAAAAACCAAAAAAAAAAACCTAAGCACAGCCGTAAAAAAATTATAAAAACAAATTTCAATTAGGTTAAAGCGGCGCAACCACGCCGGCGCCAACGCCGCCAATACTTTAGCCCTGTCGTCGTTGGCTAAAATAAAGTTAAACTTTAGCGCCGATTACATACAGATACTTGTATGGTTTGTATGGTTTGGTCTAGTATATACGATATTAACTATCAAACTGTCCAATGCCAACAATAATCTTTTCCATCCAACATTTTATTATCTTTTTTTTTTTTTGTGCTGTCTTTTTTTTTTTTTTAATTTTTTTAAATCGTTGGCAATTTTTTACAATTAAAACACAGACTGTGTGCTGCCCCGTTTACACTTTGACTTAAAGTGTTGCTAAATAAATTTAAATATTTTTTTTTTTTCTTCTTGATTTATTTTAATTAGACGCGCGTGAGTTCCCACAGCGTAGCAGCATTTTAATTTTGATTCATCGCTTTTACTCATCCAACGCATTAATCGTTTGCAGTTGTAGTTCGAGGCTCATTAACGCTCAATATAATTTGATTGAAAAATTATGCAAATCAAGCGTTCTTTTTTTTTCTTCTTTGTTGTTCTGCTGGGTTAATAAGCAAAAATTTAAAAAAGAAAAAAAAAAAAAAAAAGAACTGTTTTGCGCCTATTGACCATTTTGTTTTTTTTTTTTTTTTTTTATTTTTTCTCGCATTTCGAAATAATGCTTCCTTACTTTGATGTTATCTCCACAAAAAAAAAAGGAAATTTGTTTTATTTTAGCCGCAATGAAGGCTTGATACTCTTTCGATTTCTGTTGATTTCTGTTTATGTTGGGTATGTTGCTTTAGCAGCTTATTTTGGTCGAACTCTAGAATTTTTAGTTAAAAAATAATCTCACTCACGGCCTATCGGTCAATCTTTTAACTGCCAACATTTGCAACACAAACTTTTATTACATAAACTGTTAACAGACAAACTGTTATTGGACAAACTGTTAACAAACGTTAAAAACAAAATAAACAAACAAAATAAACAAACAAAAAAAAGAGGCAAACTGTTAACAGACAAACTGTTAACAGACAAACTGTTATTGGACAATCTGTTGGCAAACTGTTTCTAGACAAATTGTTATTAGACAACTTTAACAGACAAACTGATACCATTCAGAGCTATGTTATTGTCGCCAAAACTGTGACTATCACTTTACCACCACCCGGACTTCTTCGCACATTTAACGATGCTACGAATTTTTATCTTTGACAGCTTAGTACGATATTCCAGAAAGTATTTGCCTAGTAATTCGAATCTATGTCTCCATAACGCTGAACATCTGCAGTGTAGGAGTTAAACACTTTTCTCTTCGTCGTTGTCATCGCAGCTTCTGTAGATATCTAGCGTCGGTACTATATCCCCAGTTAATTAATTAAGCAGTTGCCAATCAAACTGTTATTCAAAAATCTGTTACTGGTTCAATTGTGAACAGTCAGACAGCCCACTTACAAGCCTTTACCTGTCAAACTTTTACCAATGAACCTATTACCAATCAAAATGTTACTAGTCAAATGTTATAATTCAAACGATTACTGATCAAACTGTTACTAGTTAAAATGTTACCAATCAAACTATTACAATTGATAGTGATACCAATTAAACTGTTTACAAATAAACGAATTCCCATAAAACTGTTACCAGTAAAACTGTAAGCAGTTAAACTATTACCAGTGAAACAGTTACCAGTAAACTGTTACCAGTAAAACTGTTACTTGTAAAACTGTTACCAGTAAAACTTGTTCTTATAAAGCTGTTACAAGTAAAACCGTTACCAGTAAAACTGTTACCAGTAAATTTGTTACCAGTAAATTTGTTACCAGTAAATTTGTTACCAGTAAAACTGTTACCAGTAAATTTGTTACCAGTAAAACTGTTACCAGTAAAACTGTTACCAGTAAAACTGTTACCAGTAAAACTGTTACCAGTAAAACTGTTACCAGTAAAACTGTTACCAGTAAAACTGTTACCAGTAAAACTGTTACCAGTAAAACTGTTGCCAGTAAAACTGTAACCAGTAAAACTGTTACCAGAAAAACTGTTACCAGAAAAAACTGTTACCAGAAAAAACTGTAACCAGTAAAACTGTTACCAGTAAAACTGTTACCAGTAAAACTGTTACCAGTAAAACTGTTACCAGTGAAACTGTTACCAGTCAAATTTGTCAAGAACAACGGTTAATTCACTTCTTCAATTAGAAAATGAATTCATCTGATTTCACCAAACTAGAACACAATATATTTTTCTTGTTCATTGCTAAATGCGCTAAATACGATAACACGCTACAAAGACAGACACGCACACAGCATCAGTGAAACTTATAAAAACTGAACTATTAAAAATCTGAACATCACTGCTGACTCATGCAAAGGTAAATGGCCGCGCTTTAAACTGAGCGCTTACAGATCTCGCAATCTTATAGACTGCGCGACTGTGCAAAGATCTACTTTAAAAGTTTTTTTAATGATTTATTTTTTTTTTTTTTGTTTTTACGCACTTTTTTTTTTTTTTGATTTATTTGGAAGTTGAACTAATTTAAGCAAAAGCGCCTTTAATAGCAAAAAAAAAAAAAAAAAAGATTTTATGCCGCTACAGATGTGCGGCTTGTTTATAATTCTGAAATTTGAAAAATTCTCTCACGCGTGCAAAGCGATTTACATATAGCAACAAAATTTTGATTAATGTTGCTTAATTTACAATTATATTCAATGTGTAAATTTATTATTATTATTTTTCTAATGAATTTTTTTTTTTATGCTACACGCTTAACAAAAAATTATTGTCTAATTATTAACGCAATTGTTTGTGGCTTGTAATCAGTTTGGTTTATTTTTTAATTAATAAAATAATTAATTATAAAAAAAAGAAATAGACAATATCAAGCAATCTACCACATGTTGCTGGTTTTCATTGAATTTGTTTTTTTTTTTTGTTTAATTAAAATGTTTTTGCATATCTCTATTTATGTTTTTTTTTTTTTGGTATTTAGTACTAGTTCATGGTCATGCAATTAGTTAACAATATTTTGAGTTTTTTTTATCGTAGCAAGTAAATCAATTGCTTCCTCGTCGTACTACACATACCAAACAGTCTAAACAAGTTATCTAATATTTTCAATCAAAGTAAATTTGATAAGAAGGTAAAAAAAAACACAAATCAATCAGCATGGCGACATCAAAACTACGCAATAAACAGATACTGTATCTTTAAACTATGCAAACAAAACTGAAGGTTAATTACAAAGGTACATGAAACGCAATATTACAATTGGCTTGTAATGAAAAAAAATAAAAATAGTAAATAAAAAATAAAGCAGCCACGTTTGCTTAGTGTTATGTACTCTAATTAATTTCTTGTTGTGTAGCTGAAAGTTGTGAAGTGTTAGGCTAGTGGAAGGAAGTTATCTAAAAGTTTTCTCACAAAATGGGCAAAAATGAGATACATATACACACACACATATTTGAAGTACATAAAAAGTCAATTGTTTTCGATGTAACTAAAGATAAGGCAATACTAATAAAACGTTACAGTTGTATAGCTAATATATATATTGAAATTTTGAAATGTACGTTTGTACGTAGTATCTTAAGGTAGACAGGCGGATAGGGTTTGGTTTTACGAAAAAAAAAAAAAAAATTAAGCATTTGAGCAGTTTTAATTACAAAAGACTTTCCCTTTATGCTGGAAACTCAGTGTTTGAAGTTAGATAATTTTATCTAGAATAGTCTCAGAGATCAGTTAGTACGGAAGACACCAAAAGTTAGAAAAATCATGAACAAATGTATAGAAAGAATGATGAACAAACGAAAATTTGAAGACACTAGCAATTGGATAGACAAATAAACAAATAGACAGTCTGACTGACGGGCGGTCATTCATATGGGTGGATATAAAGACCGTAGATAAGCAGACTGTCGGACATTTCTTGACAACATTATAAAGGTTTTCAGATTAGAATTAATCTTTTTTCTATGTAAACAAAATAAGAAACACCGCTAAAGGCATATAATTTCAACTGCTAGAGGACGGACAGACGGACAAATTTATAATGCTAATCAAAAATATATACTCTTTGTGGTATCTACTATGTCTTTCTCTTATCATTGCATATTTTCACATAATACACTATTTGAAGGCTCTTTGTTTAATTCTTGGTTCATGACTCTATCATGTATAAAAAATATGTGAAAATTAGTGATGGTAACTTTTTAAAATATATCGATTATTCTAAAAACAATCGAAATCGTTAAAATAATTTTATAAAAGAAATGAACGGAGCTAAGCTTGAACTTGAGAAACTTTCGATAGTATCGATGATTTTTTGTTTGTCTAGCATTTCGTACTGTTCAAAATTATTGATTAATCAGAAAAAATCGATCTTTCAATAAATCGTTTTAATCGATTATTTTTTAAAATATTCAATATTATTGATTAATCAGAAAAAAATCGATCTTTCAAAATATCGTTTTAATCGATTATTTTTAAAAAAGATTCAATATTATTGATTGATCAGAAAAAATCGATCTTTCAAAAAATCGTTTTAATCGATTATTTTTAAAATGATTCAATATTATTGATTAATCAGAAAAAAATCGATCTTCCAAAATATCGTTTCAAAGATTCAATATTATTGATCAATCAGAAAAAATCGATCTTTCAATAAATCGTTTTAATCGATTATTTTTAAAAAGATTCAATATTATTGATTAATCAGAAAAAATTGATCTCTCAAAATATCGTTTTATTCGATTATTTTTTTAAAAAGATTCAATATTATTGACTAATCACAAAAAATCGATCTTTCAAAAAATCGTTTTAATCGATTATTTTAAAAAGACGAATCATATTAATCATATAAAGTTTTATGATCAATATAAAATATGAATTGTATCTGTTTTTTGCTCTTTGAACCTGTCAAAAAATCGATTAATCGAAAGAATTAAAGTTTTTAATCGTTTTGTTTTATAATCGATGTTTTAAAATATTGTTTTAATGATTGATCGATTGAAGCTGTTAAAAAATGGATTTTTATTGAATTTTATAATCGATATCTTTAAATAATCGCCAGGCCTATTAGCATTATCGGTTTTTTAGTTTTGTTTGATTTTAATGTAAATTGTAGTGACAAAAGTTGAGCAAATATATATCTTTCTCGCTCACCTTCTACGAAGCTAACCATATCAAATGCGAAATGCTACATATTATTATAATCGACTGGCTGCCAAATTATATTTTGTGGTTTCTAAAAAAAACACCTTCAAATTTCACTTAAAAATTTTACCAAAGAGCAAAAAAACGTTTCTAACAATTAGAGATGTGTACTTTTTAAAGTATATCGATTTTTTTGATAATTAAAAGAAAATCGATATCATAGTTTCATCGATATCGATAATATCGTCTTTAATAATTTCCAGAAAAAGGGTTGCTACGTTACTAAAAAAAAATAAACTCTTATAAGAAAAAGTCGAACATTTACACAACATTGATACATCGATAATGTCTTAAGGATTTGATAATTATCGAGAAGCTAATGTCAAAAAATAGCGATACGATGTCGATGTTATCATATCACTACCATCTCTAATAAATTCCACAAACATATTAAATATATTTCTCGAAGCACATCGAATGTAGTCGAAAGAGCCATGTTCTAAAAGAATATAATTGAATTATATAACACAAACAAATTAAAAATATCCGTACTAAACCAGGGTACATCGATTTCTTCTTCTGCTTACAATCATAAAACTAATACAAACAATCAGAAAAAAAAAAAAAAAAAAATTTGACTAGGCGTATGAGTAACATTGGAAGCAACAGTCAACTTGTTAGGACAAGCAAAAGAGCAAGCAATTTTTGTGTTTATCTAACAAGGGCTAATTTTCATTAGAGGGAAAAGAAAATAGATGAAGAAGCAGGGGGAAAAGTCTTTTATAGTTCTATAGAAGAACGTGCAAAAGACCTGTTGATTTAATTGTTCTTCTTCGTATTGTATACAGTTTCTGTGTGTTCTTTTTTTGTTGTATTAAAAACAATGTCACGTGTCTTCGGTATTGTTTTTCAAATTGTAGCTATTACTTTACTATTTTTCCCTACACAACAAACAAACAAAACAAAACCAAACTAATTGAAATCAAATACGGAAATGGATTTTTTTAGGGTGCTGATTTTTTGGGTTGGGCTAGGTTGTACTAAGCAGCCAATTAGGAACAGCACGTGATGTCTGTAATATTTTGAATGGCAATTATGTATATAAAAAAAAAAATTTGATTTTGTATTTTGTTGATTAAAAATGGGGTTTCGATTTTTATGTAATGAAATTTTTTTGAGTATGAGTCAAGTAGTAAAGTATCTAATCGCGTTTAATATATTTTTAGAATATTTTTAGATTAACAAATCTGTTAAATACGCAAATAATTTTTATTTTTAAATTTTTCAAATTAAAATCATAAATTATTTCCACTATTTTTTCGATAAAATTTCAACACGTTTTTTTTTTTGAAAAATTCTGTATTGTGATAAGATCAATTTAACAAATTTCTGTTTATTTATTTTGACCAAACATTTTCTTGTATTGTTAAAAAGTTATTTCATGTTTTATGCAAATTTTTTAGTTTATTTTTATTTCTTTTTTTTTTTTTTTTTTGTGCGCCAGCTAATCGCATTTGCATAATTGTAAGAAAAGACAAAAAAATAAATAAACAAAACAAAAAACATCATCTGCAAAATAAAAAAAAAAAAAAAAAAAACTTAAAACAAATTAGCATAGAAATAACATGAACACGATTTTCGTTATAATTTGTTCACTCATTGATGAAGTTAATATTTGAATTTTGATGTTATTTTGATGCGTTTTTAGCCAAAAAATGTAAATTGAAATGAAATATTTTTGCTATATTTATGATTCATAAATAAAATATGTATTAGTATCAAGAAGAATATATTCTTTGACGCCGTTTTGGAGACAGTCAACAAACTGTATTGTCTGCGTTTTGGTTTTGTATTTGTTATAAATAAAAGTTTTATGCAAATTTTAATAATACAAATCACGTAAATTATGATGTGATTATATTGTATTCAATAGTTTTGAATGATGTGTAATAAAAAAAGTTAGAAAAAAGAATATACTTGTCGTAGAAACTGTAGAAACTTTTCAAAACATAAACATATTTATCGATAAAATTAATATCGATGTATCGGTATCGATTTTTTTTTTGAGTATCGAGCCATAACTATATATTCTTGATTTCTTAAAGAGAACATTTTTAAACACTTAAATGCACATAATTATTTGATCAGCGCGACGAGATGAATCTAGAGATGGGAGATAAATCAATACATCAATGTTTTATCGATACATATATAACATCTTGAAATAAGTATATATCGGATTTTATACTCTGTTGCTATATTGATGTTGTGGTAAACTATTCATGGCTGAGAGTAACGGTAGTAACTTCTTAAAATATAAAGATTTTTAGCGTTACTCAAAAAAAATTGATGTCGATATATCGATATATCTAAATGTATCGATTTTTTAAAGTATCGAGCCATATCTATATATTTTAAGAAGTTTCTCGACCACTATTTTTTTTTTTGTATAATAAAATCTATATATTACGCCCACTTTTAAACTAAGTTCCCATTCAAAAGCTGGACCCTGCACCAGATGAAAAAATTGGAAAATAAAGTTAATGTTGAAATTAAGTAATTTTTATAAGCATCGAAAGGTGAATAGATCTACCCTACAAGGCATAAATATTTTGAAAAGACGAAAAAAATTAGTTTTCGATTTATATCTATACAATTTATAGCTTTTCCGATCTGTTGTATTGTATGATGATTTTTTAAGTAAAGTTTTAAGTGGAATTTAAAAATGAAATCGATGATATCTTTGGTCAGATAATTGTTTTAGAAACTGTTCACAAATTAGTTAGATAGGATTAATCGATTTTTAAAATTTTTTTTTGCACAAATTATCGATAAACTTATGACACAGCTGAGCTTCGAGCGGCCAAAAAAAAAGCTTCAATCGTATACATTTCCAGCTTCTTAATCTTCAAAAAATGAAATCCTACCTGATTGTTTTCCAAAAATAATGTTAATTCATATAATCGGGCTTCAAATTTATTGCCAAAAAGTTTAAATAGCTGCGAAGTCTTATAATAGGTTTCTGGCCATATAAAATAAAACTGCATATTTGGAATTTGCGTAGCACTCCCGAAATCTGGACTTTAGGTGAAAAAAAAATATTTTTCGCCATATCCACTTATACAGTATTACAATAACTCAGTTAACTACGAGTTGAAATTTATTTTTTAACCAGTTTTGGAAAGAAAAAACTTAGATCTTTCGACCAATATGTGTAGTATTATAACATTTCAGATACTATTTGTGTGTATTTTCAAGGCGAACTAAGTTTCTTCCTAAATTTTTCACTTTTTCGATGTTTTTGTTTGTTTGAAAACCCCGTCTATGGTATACAGTTTTTAAAAGTACGATAATATTCGGCATTATAAAAGGGCTATCGATAATATCGTTACTTATCGTTGATAAGCATCGATACCAAAAATACTCATGTATGGCAAAAATGCAATGATATGTATCGAGTATTAAACGAAAAAAAGACAACAAAGTTTGAACCTTAAAAAAAAATTAGTTAATTGCTATTTCTTTGTGGGAAGGTCACTTACACAATCAATACTATCTTTCAATGATATGCAATATCTTTATGATTTCATAATCCTTTAATTAAGCCCAAGAATTTCAAGCGATTGAAATGCTACAGTTATAGATAGGCACTATATAAAAATAGTACAATAAATAAAGTACATTTAGCATACTTTTGAGTAACACATATTTTTGTACTTTATATTAAATTTATATAATAAGCGCAACAGTCTTAAAATTCAAGGTCTCTTATCTTATAACAGAGCCACTTTCACGATAAGCGTGCCTACATATGTATATGACTGCCTCAATTCTAATGATAAAATTTAATACCTTTACGTTCATTTACCTTTAAAAATTCTTTTATATAATTTCGAGAAAAAATGTATACTATAAAACTTCAAACGATATTTTTTTTTTTTGCACAGAAATTTCTAACAATAAAATGGAATTTAAAAAAATTTATTAATTTATTTATATTATCAATATTATCAATCTTTAAAAATAGAAATATAAATAATTAAGAGATAATTATTCTTAACAATAATTTTCGCATGTTTGCAAAAAAAAAAAACATTATCTAAAAAATCAAAGTGCAAAAACGAAAATAAAAAATTCAACTTCAATTGAATTGATTTTGCAATTATTAATCCTACACAATTTACAAGCAAATCAAATTGAAAAAATGACTTTTGTACCTGCTTATGGAATTTATGGAAATTGTAAAAACTAAGTGTTTGCTTACAGTACAGAATTTATTAATTAATAAATATTTACATACTTATTGCTTAGAACAAACTATTAATGTTTATTTGGTTTATAGATACAAAAAAAAATGATGAGATACTTTTTAACTGCACGCGCTGCACTTGAACAAGCAATAGTTCCGCTTATAAAAAAAAAAAGATTATGAAATGTATGACTAATTACGAAAGAATTTACAAGTTGATAAGACTTTCTTGAGTGTAACGAAGAAAAAAAAAGAATGACCTTTAAAGGCGTAAGAATTTATAATAAAAAAAAAAATAAATAAAAATAAAAAAAAAAGTATTTCAGATATGCAGCGTGCAAATTGATACATTTGAATGGTAAAGCGGAAATATATTTAAATGAAATTAACTGTGTCAAATTTGGTATTCAGTGATGCATGATAATTTGTTTGTATATATATATTTTTTTTATTTCAATGAATAACACATTTGTAGTGTATTGAAAAAAATGCTTATTTGGAGTGTGTCTGTGTAAAGTAGAGAGAAAGTGTTTCGCAGAATTAATGTTAAATAAACGGAAATATAATATATATAGTATAAACTTTAAAGTCTGCATTAGAGATGAGCATTGAACAATATTGGATTTTTTTCATCTAGCGAGACACCAGATAAGGTCAGTGAATAGTAGCTTTAAACCTTACGACAAGGCAATAGCTTGCATGACGGCTTCTAGAGATAAATAGTTTTTTGGGTAGCAACAAGAAAAAAAAGTCGATCTAGCTTTGTCCATTTCTCAGTATGTCAGTCCATCCTGCTCTAAGGCAACCAATTTTGGTGACAATGAGATTAAGAACCACCAAACTCTTTTTTTTAACGTTAGTCCTGACCGATTATTGTATGGGTACTACATTTTTTGATTAATTTATCATTTCAGATAGTTTTAAGGTTAAAATAATAAATAAAAATAGCTACCCAAAATAAAACAACAAATCGATTTAAATAAAAAAATCTATTAAATTGATCGATTTATCGTTTCTAACAAATTATTTTCCGATTAATTGATAATTGAAAGTTTCAAGGATAAAATATCTTGATGCGAAAAGTAAACAGTAAAATCCGTCGATGATATAGTAAATCAATCAACAAAAAAATCGATTAAATCGAGCGATCGATTTAAACTTATAGATTCAACCCTTTTTTTTTGAAAATTTATCTTTTTCGATTAATCACTTTTTGACCCTTTCATGGATAAAAAACTATACATATTATACATATTAGATCAATTCAATTTTTTAACATATCGATTAAATCGATGTTTTGAAAAGTTTTTTTTTTCGATTATTTGATTTTTGACAGTTTCAAAGATAAAAAACTGATGCACAAAATAAACAGTAAAATCCGTCGATCATCGATCAATTAATCGATTAAATCAAGTGATCGATTCTACTTTTTAAACATATCGATTAATTCGATTTCTGAAATTTTTATTTTTTCATTCATTAATAATGATCCTCATTATAATGGGTAACCCTAATACAAACCCAGTGGTGGACTCCGGTTGGAAGATTTTGAATGAGGAGTGTGCACCTCCGAAGCATTTCTGTTCAGAATAAAGTACAGTCATGCTTAGTCCCAAATAAAAACCCCAAGTAAAAAGCTCCGTACAAATAAAGTACTCTACTATGTTCAATCCCAAGTGTGATCAAGGTCGAATCATGAGAAATAAATGACAAGGTGTAGTATTCCACCTTTGTCGCTTTCCACCTTTTCAGAGTACCTGTATGCATTACAGAGAGAGAGAGGGAGAGAGAACGTTTACTTTATACTCTTCTTGCCGCTGAGCTCGCTCTCATATCGAAAAATTAAATAGCAAATGAGAGAAGCCAAGCGGTAAACGATATATTCTAAGAAATTTCACCATGGGTCGAAACACACCAACTTATAACTACATCGCTTGGTGCACCAAAGAGTAAAAAGAATATTATCTAGATTTTTTAATTTTTTAAGCTCTTCTACATTTCTTTGTAAGATGATTTCTGTTGGATTTTAGAATTTGTTATTGTTGTATAAAATCTCAAATCTCAATGTTTCTTTCATTCAGCCCTAGAACTGATGATATTCAAAGTTCTTCCGCATTTTTCAATTAGATTACCCAAAGAAGATAATGAATAAAATATGTTTTAACACTGCCTTTTTTTATCGCACTTGGCAACATTTAATAACAAAAAAAAAATACGACATTCCTCAACTATGCGCCATACTACATAATGCAAATATTTAGTATTACGAAAAAAAAAATAATTTTAAAAAAATGTGAAATCAAATAATTAGATCACAAAAAACACATGCTTTTAATTTGCAATGCTTTATGTCGTATTTTTTATTTACTTTTTTTCTTTTCATAAAAATATGCATTACTCATCTCGATTTCTGTAGAACATTAACCAATGAAATCGTATTGAAGATTCTGCAGTATAAAGGTGTGAAGAATTTACTTGTCTGCTATAGACAATTGCAATTGCTTTACACTTTATGCTTTATTTTTGTGTTTCGAGTGACGTCAGAAAACACGGCGTATGAGTTATTTTATTTTATTTTTTTTTGTATATCTTTTTTCCTTCATCAAGAAAACAAATAAATGCCAGTAAGGAATTTTAATTCGACTTTTAATTTGTTTATTTATTTATTTAGCTTTTTTTCACGTAACATTTCTCAAACAAAAAAAAATTCTCAAGAACGTAATTAAGTTTAGGAATTTATTAGTTAAATATTACTTTCTGTCTTAGTGTATTTAGCTACTACATATATATTTCTTTGTACTCTTAACTAAAGAAGATAAAGATTATCTATTTATTTTTTATTTTTTTTTATGAAGACGCATTCCAAACTTAATGTCAACAAATATTTTGTAGTGACTAGATTCTTGATTTGAGTAATCATTTAAAAGAAAAAAAATTTTTCTAGTTCAGATAAACTTTAAAAGCAAAGATAATAAGTGTCTAAATGAAAAAATGCTTAGCAGCGTAGTTGCAAATAAATAAAATTAAAAAAAATTGTTTTGATAAGTAAAAAATATACAATTTTGTTATTGTTTTTTTCGTTTAACACTCAAGTTTTCTTTTTTCGGGTACTTTTTTTCTTAGTTTGAGTGTACTTGATTAGCCTATCGTTGGCATTCGATCTTACAAACTGTTAGCAACTTTCTTTGCTTGTTAACTAGAGACTACTTGAGAAAGTTATTGATTGTCGTAATCTATTAAATATAGAAAATCTTTGTATTTTTTTATTGACACGTGGGCGTAGATTTTGTGACAAGTTATAAGTTTTTTACTGTGCATTTTTTAATCAGAATGAGATTTGGTTTTTATTTCTATTAAAAAATAAGCAGAAATAACTTCAATTAGTCGCAAAATTAGCTTATATGTTCTAACAAAACAACAGCAAGTGGCTTTTCCCCGTATATTATCGAAAAGCCACCCTCGGTTTTTTATGCTGCATTCGTTTTTATGGTTATTACTTTTACAACGCTCTTGATTGGTATCAAAACAATGGTGGTGCATGGTGTTTCTGAAAAAATTTATAGTGCTAAACAAGAATCTAGAATCTTAAAAAACTCCATCTCATCACTTTATTAAGAAAAACTCGAAAACTACTCCAAACTTAAGACTTCTTATATTATTTTTACTTGTTTTAAAATAACGACTATGCACAAAAGCAAAAAAATGAGAGTAAAATAACAAAACAGCAACAAAGTGGCTTTTTCGCTATATATTATCGAAAAGCCACCCTCGGTTTTTTATGCTGCATAAGTTTGTATGATCGTTACTTGCACACTGCACTTCATTGGTATTCTAACAATGATGGCACTTGGTGTTTTCGAGGAAATTTATAGTGCTAAACAAGAATCTGGAATCTTAAAGAGCTCCTATCTTATCACTTTATCAAGAAAAAATCGAAAACTACTCCAAACTTAAAACTTCTTATATTATTTTTACTTGTTTTAAAATAACGACTATGCACAAAAGCAACAAAATTAGAGTAAAATATCAAAACAGCTACAAAGTGGCTTTTCGCCGTATATTATCGAAAAGCCACCCTCAGTTTTTTATGCTGCATTCGTTTGTATGATCGTTAATTTTACTCTGCACTTTATTGGTATTCTAACAGTGATGAGTCAAGGTGTTTCCGAACGAATTCTTTTGTGCTGAACAAGAATCTGGAATCTTAAAAAAACTCCCTGCTTATTACTTTTTTCAAGATTAATCGAAGACTACTTCAAATTTAAGACTTTTTATATTATTTCAATTTGTTTTAAAATATTGTTTCGATGAATTTCAAGTGCAATAAAATGTCTGTCATTCATCTTTTATCTGTAAAGTGTTGAGCAATTCAAATTAAACTGAATCAATTTTATAATTTTTTCTAAAAAAGTGTAGACCAGTGTTTTCAGCTTACATAGAAGTGTAAAATATATCTTTTAGGTTCAGATAGGTTGGCTGTAAGCTACAAGTATTTTGATCTCGGGACTACTCCACTGGAGCATTTTTTTTTTATTAAAAAATAAATATAACCCACAAATGAGAGCTTGGAAACTCCAAAGCTTTTCTTTACTGCGATGAAACTATAAAAATGTATGCACATGTTCTGCAAGAACCACGGACAAAGGCCATTCAATGCATTTTTTCTTTAAAATTTTTTAATTTACTAAACTTTTGCCAACTTCCCAGTGACGCATTGAATTATTTACTCAAAAAAATAAACAAAAAACGTCTTCAATATTTTTTTTTTTTAAATAAAGATACAAATATATCTTTTTCAAAATGACTCAACGCTTACATATAAATGTGAAATATAACTTAATAATGAAATATTACTTTTAGCTACTGTTTTATTGCCTTTTTTTAAAATGAATTTTATGTATATGAATCATCTTAAAATCAAGCAAATCCATTAACAAAATTAAATAAATAAAAAAATTTATGCCTAAAATAGTTCATATGCTAATGCATTGCTTTCAAAAAATTCCATGAAGGTGATTATTAGCCAAACAACTTAAATGTCACGAACTGCTTAATCAATTTGTGCAAATAAAGTTGTTTAAAATCTTTTTGCAGGTGTTGGATTTGTTATAAAAATATAAAAATAGATGGATTCGATTGCTTTAAAACAAACGATTTATGATGCAATAAATTAGAAAAATGATTCGTATAAATCGAGAAGTATCTTTTTTGGTATATAACTGTAAAAAAAAAAATATAATAGCAAAAGCGCCGCATGACAATACCGTGGGTGGTCCTTAAAACAAAAGCCAACTGTGCACACCCACAAGAAGTACAATATTCGAAAAAAAAAAAAAATCAACAGATGTGTGCTTTGTATGCGTAACAAAAATATTTGAAATCTTTGAAAAACAAATATGCACGCAATTGAAAAATTTAAAAAAAAATAATAAAATCGAAAAAATATTGAAAAAGCGAAAGTTTCATGAATGAATATTTTTTTTTTTTTTTGAACCGCAAAAAGCATTGAAAAAATAAAACATTTATAGAGCAAATAAAAACAACGCGTAAAATAAATACAAAAAAAAAAAAAAAAAATAAACACACACACACATACATGAGTGAAACTATAGTCAAGATTCCGCATATGTATTATGCTCCGCACATAATGATGGAATATGCCTATAAATGCATTAGAAGTGAAATAAAATAGAAACAATGCTAAATGGTAGCTGAGGTAGCAAGTGGCTTTTCGCCATATATTATCGAAAAGCCACTCTGATTTTTTTATTTTTATTCCGTTTCGTAACCATCGCAATATACTAGAGGCCAAGTGAAACAGTTGGACAGTTGTAAAATGCTCCGATGGCTGGGATTGGACGAAAATATGCTGTATCGAGATGGGCGGAATTGGGACCAAATATTTTGCAATGTATTGATCAACATAAAAAAGCTAAAACGATCGTCGAACAGAGTTTTTGAACAGATTCTCTCTTTTATAGGTATCGATATTCTTCGATACTTAAAAAATATCGATAAATCGAATTTACTCATTTTCTAAAGGAATAGTCAAAAAAAATTAATGAAATATCTTGGCTACAGCACCAGAAACTAAATTCTTGAAATTCATCTTTGAAATCAAACACATCGATATACCGAAAAGCCAATAAATAAAAAAGTATCGATATAAAATCGATATTTTAAATTTTTTACAGCACTAATGCTGCTTCACTTAATATTTTATGCATGTGTAGCGTATAATATATATTTTTGAGAATTTTCTAATTCACTACAAATGACGTCGATAAGAAATTTAATGTTCTGGCATGCTGTATATGACTTCATAAAGCAGACAATTAGATAGATATTTAGAGAAAAACAGATACATTTACAGACAGACAAACAGACGGGCAGATACAATTATCGAAAAAAATTTATATAAATAGAAAATGAAAACATTTTGAAATAATAATGACGTCGATTTAGATGCATGGAATTTTGACGTCATTGAAAAAGAAAAAATTCAAAAAGTTTTTCTTCGATGATTCATAAAAAGTATCTTCAATTTAGAACTTAAAAGATAAAATGACTAACTAAGCATTTAAGCTGTGTATTGTGTGTGTATTTTAAAGATTACTTTATCTATGCCTTGCCACATTTTCAGATTTATCTCTTGCAAATTTTCAGCATGTCGTCATTTGACTTAAAATATTTCCCATTTGTTTTGTTTTTTTTTTTTTTCAAAAGTATCTAAAAATTGGCAGCGTGCTTATAGTATAGTATGTGCCAAAACAAAAGGTGTTTTTTGTATCGAAAATGTGTTTACCTGTTTGACTTATTGCATTTATAGTCGTTGTGAAGAAGAATAGCATGATGAGCACTTGCAGCATCCATCCATGTCTTGTCTGGCCGTATTTAGATTGATCCAATGACGCCAGCGACGTAGACGACAGCAACAGCGACGATGACACGAGCCTGTCGTGATTCATTATTGTTAATGTTGATATGTTTTCGTTGAAATTTATTTTATTTATTTCAATTTTTTTTTCTATTTCGCAAATTAATCGATTTTTAAGCTAAGCAGAAATTTTTAGCACTTAACTTATTTTTTTTTTTTTGAAAAGATTTTTATATGCACAAAATTAAAAAAAGGTATTTATTAAGATTTTTAAATCAATAAAAATTTTGAATAATTTTATAATTAAATTTTTTTACTTTAATACTTTTCTTTTTTGGTTATCAATCAAATTATTTTTTTTTAATTCTTAAATAGAATTTTTATTTGTGTAATCCTGAAAATAAGAATAACGATAAATTAAATAAATAATTTCATAAATTTTATAAAAAAAAAAAAATAATTTTTAATTGAAGTTTTGTATTATTTCTCGAGGTATAAGCTTACAAAAAATTAAAACTTGCATCTTTCAACGTCATTTATCTGTTACACTGTACTGAATTGCTGACAACATTTTAACTGCGCAAAAGTTTTTTCCATTAAAAAAAAAAAAAAAAGCAAAAACAAAAATGTGCTAAGTAAATATAAACAAATCCATGATATGTGACAGGAAAAGGTGTAGATCACACAATAAAAACTGGGAAGACATAAATTTAGAAATATAGAATTTGTTTTAAGATACGATTTTAAAGTTTATTTTGCAAGTTATTATAATATGCAGACCGATAAATATGTATATAATCGATAAGCAAAGAAAACTTTTAGGATGCGACAGGAAAAGTTGTAGATCAAACAATAAAAACTGGGAAGACGTAAATTTAGACATATAGAAATTGTTTTAAGATACGATTTTAGAGTTTATTTTTCAAGTTTTAAATAATATGCAGACCGATTAATATGTGTATAATCGATAAGCAAAGAAAAATTATAGTTTTGCAGAAATTTCTAATATAAAATAATATCTAAACTATTTGCTACTAGCAGCTTTATTGTTAGATAGTTGTCTGGTGTCGTTTTAGCTAAGGCTTGTGTCCCAGACGATTCTTTGAAAGAAAAAAATTGTTGGCTTGGATTACCATTCCATTGCTTACTGTCTTTATAAATTCATAGTGAGTCACAAAATATTAATTGGATTCTTTTTTAAAATTTTCATCCCATTACGAAAGAAGCTTTATTACCAGTGATATGTTTTAAAAATCACCAACATTGTTATTCATGCCCCAGACTTGAAAAGCCGGACTTACCCTCTCCTGAACACTGGTTTGTGAAGCAATAATTCATTTAAAAACTGAACAACAAGTTCAGAGCATTTTTTACAGCTTTCAGTCAATCAATCGGCTTTCAATTTAATGGAATCACATGGAATCATAGTACATTTTCACTGGAATGAGCGTAAAAAACTCGATAAACCTGCGTTTAATCATGCATAAAAAGTATAGGCAGTAAGGTATGGCCAAAAATGGCGTTAACTGCGAACACGACTTTCGATAACTCTCGTTAAGACCGATTTCTCTCATCGATTTAATTACTTTGGCAATCGTAAGTTGTCCATATTTATGAAAACAGCTGTATACGTATGTGTGCGGTTAGAATTGATTTCGATTTCAATAGGTTAACGCTAATGTGAACGCTAGTGGAAACATAACAATTATTTAAATAATCGATATAACTTCTTAACTAGCAGGTCCAACATTGCAAAATCCATCTCTGCAGAGTAAATGAATTTGAAAAGAAATTTGTTTAGATATTTTCTCATCACTGTAGTCCATGGACATACTCAAATGAACAGACATTGCAACTGTGATAGCAGCCGCCAAATGGGAGACTTTAGATGAGAGAGGATAATCCATCAAAACAATCTGTGTAGAAGTTGTGAAAAAACAGAAGCAGAGGAATTTGTTAAACATCTGCTCTGTCATTGTAGAAGAAAACTAGTTCAATTTGACAATTCGTTCATTGATGATCCGTCGGAACTCTCCATAATCGAAGTTTCAAAAAGATGTAGATTAAATAATGTTGGTAAATAGTTCATGGATGATTTGTCGGAATTCTCCATAATTGTGTAAACTCTACATTATCAAAGTTGGGAAAATCAGATTTGTTTATCTTGGTAATTACTTTAGGTATGATCTATCAGAACTATCCATAAATTTAGGAGTAAAGTTTGATATAAATTATGTTGGAAGTAGATAAAAATGGTTAGTCGGTGCTATCACTTTTGGAGAATCTGTGGCATTCAGCACAACCCAATTTATTTTAAATCATCAAAAAATATGTTCAAACTCTTAAAACAGCCCATATTGTGTATTGTGTAGAAACAGAAAACCAAAAGCAAAAGAATATAAACAATAACCACGAGAGAAAAACAAACTTTTTAAAATATCATTAAAAAAATATAATAACTACATACACACACAAATATACGCTACAAAGCAACAACAACAACAATAAAAAATAAACAACAATAAAATAAAAATCAAAATAATAATAATAAATAAAATAAGCATTAATAAGCAACTCGTAATGATTTCTATTGATGCTGGTACATATAGAAAAATCAGTAAGATTTATAGGGAATTATGTCAGCTGCAGCAGCGTCAGATGACTTTATAAGTTATTGCAGTAAAAATTTTTATATATTTTTTCTTCTAGAATAATACTTAAATAAATACTAAACGTATCTACTTATAGCATTCGGACCTTTTGTGTATTTTGTTTCTATTATTGTTTCTATTGGTTTGTTTTTGGCTCAAAAATAAAATTGCGTTGCAAAAATTTTATCGCAACAAAAGAAAAATACAAAGTTGGAATTATTTTTGTTTTCGTTTTATTTGTACAAAAAAATAATAATAATAATAATGATAAGAAATCAAGTTAGATTTGGTGTGTAATCAGTTTGCTGGAAAGTTTTTTTTTTTCTTTTTTGGCGAAAGAAACGTGTATGGAAATTGAAATTATTATTATTATTTTTTGAATCAGGTCATGGACGCTTGCTTTACAAAGGACAAAGTACTTTTACGACATCTAAAGCAGTGTTGGGCACTTTTTTAATCTTAAGCCATGTGTGTTGAGGCTTTAGAATAAAAAAAATCGCATAGTATATTCGGTGCATGTTTGGGTTCTATATTTAATTTTATATAAGTTCAAAAGAGTGCTATAAAATTATATACGACAACTCTGTTAGGTCTGAAAATTTATATACAAAATTATTAATATTTTTTTAATATATTTTTGCGCATTTATGTTTATATTAAAAAAAAAGACAAATTAATCATGCGCTTGTTTGGCAATTTGCTAACAAGAAAATAAAAAAAAATAATATTAAATGAAAGAAATATACAAATCAAATATTATAAAAAAACAAATGTAGAAAAGCAACATTTTAATAATTTGTTATTACTAATTTCGGCAAAAAAAACGTTTAAATATAATTTTGTTCTTTTCTATTTTTTTTTTTTTATTATTTTTTGGCACATTTAAAATTATTATAAATGCTTAAATTTAGCAAGGAAAGCCACACGACCTCGATGACGACGTTGTGCGAATTAAAGAATTATTTTCGCATTTTTCAAAATTTGTGAGTTTAGATTAAAAAAATAGTTAATTATGTTGCTTGAACAATTAGTCATGAAAGAAAGAAATGAGTTTTCTAGTTAATTTAAAATTTATAATAACAAGATAGCATATAGCAGCCAATATATTCTAACGCTCAGGTATTTCAGGCGTATGAAAAAAAATTTCAAATTTTTGCAGTAATTACAGAGTTCACATAGACTTTTATATAAATTTAGCTGATCTTAAAAAGAAAAAAAATGGCTTTTACAACACTAGACAAAAACTGGTAAATGCCGTTATTCTTTTTGTACAGTAAGAATTTTGCAGCGGACCAAACGGAAATGAAACAATAAAATAAAAGCGCAAAAAAAAAAATAAATAAATAAAATTATAATAACAAAATAAAAATCGATGTCACCAGCAGGTACTAACAAAAAAAATAAATAAAATGGAGCATAGTAAAATAAATTATTAAGCATAAACATGAAGCGCTTCTATGCGAAAAAGCGGGAAAAAACATATTTGAAAGAAAGAGTAGCAATTATGCCAGCTAGCATAAAAAGCAACAACAACAATAAAAAAAAGAAATTATGTTGCACGCAACATTAGCGGGAGTAACAAACAACAAAAACAAAAGCAATTAGTATATGGAACACTTTTTTTTTTTGTATTTTTTCGAATACAATGAAATTAAGAACATTAAGATAGGAAGTTACTGTACAGTGTGCTGGAAAATTTGTAAACAGTTTGGTAGATTTTTAGCAATTTTTTTTTAGCATTTAGAAGTGGTGATCCATTTTTCAAGCTAAGTTTTGTGGTAACTACTTGATAAGATGAATAATTTGCTAAAGAAAACACAAAATTGGAGCATGCTTTAGATATTCAAAACTTATATTATTTCAGTGTTGGGCAAATTTTTAATTCTTGTAACACACGCGTGTCCACCACTGGATTAAATGAATATTTTTTCATATGAAATATAAAACTGGTGCGTTCTTTAGATATTCAATTACTGTCAGTGGGGCTTGTTTTATGTTTGGAGAAATTCGAATTGGTAGCTTAGATGTATTTCATTAATTTTGAGACAGATCCAGGTTCATTACCTGAAGTTCAAATTTACAGAAATGCAACAAAATTCACTTCAAAATGATCATTTAAAACTAAAGGCTATTTTATGCACAAATAACAGGGCACTGAAATGTTTTCAAAATGAACACAGGGTGTGTTTGGTATATTAAAAACGCAATAAAGAAAACGTTTTTATAATTTTTAGACATATGTATGTCCTTAATTTTATTTTTTAAATCAAAAGTGAGTTTAATTCACAAAAACCGAGCACTGAAATGTACACAAAATAAACACAGGGTGCCTCTTTTTTTTTTAATTTAAAAAAACAACAAATCATAGCTTTTTAATTTCTAAAAGCCACAAAACAACTTTAAAACTTAAAAAAAAATCAAGCATAATAATTTTAACACACACTGTATATATACAAAAATTAAAGTACAATTGCAATAGTACAAATGTATATGAAAGAAAAAAAAAATCTATAATTACTATAAAACAACAATAGTGCTAATAATTAGCATAAAAATCAACCACAATAGAGGCGTACACCATAAAAAAAAAAAAATATTTAAAAATATAAAAAAAAAAACAAAATAGAAGAATACATAAAAATTACAATATTTATTTTAATAAATAAATTATTTACGTACATTCAACTTGAATGAGAATTAACCACAAATTTAAAACACTTTTCTGCTTAATTTTACACAAAATAATTATTTTGGCGACACTTAAATCCAAAATACAATTATTTGTATTAATTCAGTCGCGTCTAGTTAGAGAAATTTTCGTTTTCAAAAAAATACGTAAATTATGTTTTTTATTTATTTAAAATATTTTTTCACACTTGAGAACACACGCAATCACCGCTCGACGTTTAAATCGAAACTAAACTGAAATGGAAAAACTTTTCGGTACGCGAGCACACACAGCACAGCACAGCGCAGCAAACAAACAAAATTATCGACGTCAACGTTGACGTTGACGTTGACGTCTTGCAGTCGTTATGGACAGAGAATGTAAAAACAAAGCAAGCTACGAAACGATATGGAATGAGATAGTTTTAGTAAAGAGAATGAAACGTATAAAATTATTGCATATAGTGTGAGAGTACAGAGAGAGAGAGTGAGATGAAGAAAAGAGCCTGAAGAAGAAGAGCTTGTGATAATGCGATCAATTGTTTAGCATGTGCCCAGTTGGAAATTTTATATAAAAAATTTGTATTAGATTTTTGGTGTGAAATAGTTTTGTTAGCGCTGCCAGTGACCCTGGGTCATTTCCATTTGGCAGGTCTGACGAGAGTAGCTAACATAACAACAATTTGAACACATCAAGTGGTTTCACGAATGGTTTTGCTCTTCTATTTTTTAAGTTGAGTGGAAAAAGGAAAATATATTTTTGTGTAGTAACTTAGAAAAAAATAAACTAGATAAAACGTTTACTTAAGTGGAGTCGTAACTCAAATACCCATCACGAATCTTTGAATATCTTATGTGTGATCATCAGTGGCATAGTCTAAATTTCGATGGGATGGGTGGACTCAATGGTCTGATGCAACCCAAGGAATCTCACACTGTCACTTGCACTTGGTGCCTTTTGAGGACTCCGACTACGCAAATAATAATTTAAAAAATAATATTAAAGGTTCTAAACAAACAGTTACACCGGTCGAAACTTAATAGCTGTTTTGGAAAAAAAATGGTGCATACTTATATACGCATTGGTGGCTAACTGAAGGTACTAAGCCGGATTTGGCTATGTTTTTACTCCCTGGCAAATATTGAAAACCTTTTTCTAAAAGATTTTATTTACGACTTAAATTCTCATGTTTCAAATAATTTAATGTTGTGCGTGATCGTCGACCCAACGTGGTGTTCAAAATTTTTAATGAGAAATCTTTTAAAATGACACATTTTAATAAAGTTTTAAACAAACTTGCGACAGATCGTGTTGGTCTCCACTTTTCTTGCGACAGATCGTGTTGGTCTCCACTTTTCTATAGTTCGTGTCACGTATGTCTGGGCTCTTTTAAAATATTTTTCGTGTCGTGTCGGGCTAAAACGGATCATGCCCATCTCTAGTTATATTCAGAAAAATCTAAAATTGTGGTGTTTCGAGAAAAATATTTGCCTTTTAGCACTATTTTCTATTGGGCTCTGTTTCATTTCTCATAAGTTGCTTGCTTCTTATCAGTAGCAATAAATTAGGAGAGAGATTTAGTAGCAAATTGTGCGAGCGTAAAAGCGTAACTGAGCTCTTTATTTGGAATATGCCGGCATTATTTTATTTATTATTTTTTTTTTGCATACAAACAAAATATTTGTAAAATAATTCGTAAAAAAATAGTAAATAAAGAAAGAGAAAGCAAACAACATCGATCAAAGATATATTTACTTATTTATTAATAAAGTTATTTTTTATAAAACTATTTTTTTTTTTGCAATAAATCAAAATTTAACTATTTACTTATAAAAAAATTGGCGCCTGTTAAGTTTGATTATATATTTACTATATTTACCCAATTAAACTTTGCCTGGTTAACTCTCTTTATTATTTTTTTTTTTTTTTTATTTTACCACCTGATGTGCCAAAATGAGTCTGAAGTAGTTGCATGATATGTAAAAATTTATTTGTAAAGAAAAAAAGTCTTAAGAAAACTGCATGGAAATTTCCGTTTCGGTGTTAATTACAAAAACGCACGAAATACAGAAAACAAAAAAAACTAATCGCTTCATTAACGCATTTAATCGATTGTTTTAGGAAACAGCTGCAATAAAATGTAAATTTATGTGCTGAGAGTTTTTTTTTTTAGGAGTATGAAAATGACTCAGGAGCATTAATATTTTATTATAATAAATATATTTTTTTTATAATATTTTGGGTACTTACCTACCTTCTGTAAATTATAATAAGTATTTTTCTTTTATTATTATTATTTTTTTTTTGAATATGTGGAATGAGTGAAATTGAAATTAAACGCATTATAAGAGAGTTTTGTTTTTTTGTTATTTCGTTTTCTCTTTTGTATTTAGTAAAGAGTAGTAAGAAAACAGCTGATCGTTCATGTAGAAAACATAGAAAAAGAGCAAACAGAAAAGAGATTTTAGTTTACTTCTGTTTTTTTAAGTGTTTGCTATGTTTTTTTAATCAGTTTTATTATAACAATTTCAAGAAGTGTTGTGCTTTTTATGTCGTGTAGGCACCGAATATCCATTAAAATTTTAAATACAACTCGAAACGAGTGTCTGTCATTCTGTCTATCAGGTCCGTATGTTCATACATCTATATAGAAATAAACTTCTAATATCGTTATAAGGCTTCAAAATACCAACGAAACCGAGAACAGCTACACTAGTCCCTAACGCAGATAAGCATCCGAGAGTTATGTTCATCTGGAAGCTTGAACTAATTAGGCTTAGGTTCTAATACGGGTGCAAGTACGGGGCCCCACCAGGTTGTATAAAATGAGTCTTACCCCCAAAGGTTTGCAGAAAATCTGTTTAAAAATGCTTAGAACCGCATTTTAATACAAGAATTCTACATACCAGTGCGCTTTACGAGAGTCATCCCAAAAGTTGCGCAAAAATCTGAAGGTTGTATACAAAATAGCAGAAGTGAGAAGTTAGATTGAACAGGTGACCGATCATTCCAGGAGTTCGCTGTGTTCAGATTAAGGTGAAGAGACACCCTCTCCGCCCAGAATATGTTTTGAGGTAGAATGTTCAAATACAACTCAAATTTTTGGTATGTTTTGGTATGTTTTGAAATGAAATACCAACTTAAATGGCTTAAATGGAATAAAATAAAATTGCTCGGATTCGGTTGGCTGTCCTGGAAGTTTAGCTACGTTATATGTATGATTTTCGCTAATTTCGATCTGATTTGCATTTGATTGCATCGCTTCAAGTCGTTTACCAATTTAACCATGTCCGTCTGTCCTTTGGAAATATTTTTGCTCTGAGCTGTAGGTGTGACCATGTACTTGTATAATATATGCTTTTAGGGTTATTTGGGCTTACTGGATCGAATACTATTCTGGGACGGTGGAGCTCTTCCGCTGTGAAAGAGTGCCATGAAAAGCCACGACGTGCCCTGAAAAGCCACTACGTGCCCTGAAAAGCCACTACGTGCCCTGAAAAGCCACTACGTGCCCTGAAAAGCCACTACGTGCCCTGAAAAGCCACGACGTGCCCTGAAAAGCCACGACGTGCCCTGAAAAGCCACGACGTGCCCTGAAAAGCCACGACGCGCCCTGAAAAGCCACCAAGCCAAAAACATGGAAAACTTGGAGCAACTCGAAGTCGATTTTTGTCAAAATATAATCATGACATGATAAAGCTTATTTCCACTAGACTCTTTTCTTTGGGATTACCTCAAGGGAAAATTTTATACCGATAAATTAGCTCAATCCAGGTCAAATCTTTGATATTCGTTAAATAAAGTTGAAAGTTTTCAGCATATCGAACTAAAATATTAATTTAATAAAAAGCTTTAGAGTAGTAAAACTATCAGTCAGGCTCCCATTTTCGAAATAAATAATTTACTTTTCAAATAAATTTTTATAATCTTATAATTCTTAAACAGTTTAATCACATCAGTATAGGAGTTTCTGCTTAAACTGTTTGAGAATTATAAGATTTTATAAATTTATTTTAAAAGTAAATTACAAAATTTTAATGATCTCGAATATTGGAGCCTGGCTGTATAAATAGTTTTTTGTTCTAAAAATAAAAATAAAAATCAATTTTAAATTTCCTTTAAAAATAAAGTAAATCAATTTTACAAAAAAAAAAAAAAAAATCTTTTAAATTATATTTATAGTTTATATTTCCTTTTTTTATTATATTCTTTTCCATTTATTTATAATCAAATTTTGTTTTTGCATTCATTTACATATCCCTTGGTTTGGTTTGGTTTGTTTTGTATAGTTTTGTAGCACTTAACTAAAACAGTTACAATATATTTATATAATTATTTTATATATATTTTTTTTGTATTATTTATTTATTTATTTATTTTTTTTCATATATACAAATTAACCTTTCTTGCATTTTATGCTTTTATTTATTTAAAGATACTTTTTTATTTATGATTTTATATGCGTATTTTTATTTTATACATTTGCATTTTTAATGAATAAATGAATTGCATATATGCCATGTCTATATTTTTCTTCATGATTTGTTTTAAATTTTTGGTTCATTTGAGATTCTTATTTTTTTTTGTATCTGTATCTGTGTATCTTTTCATTAGATAAAAATCTTTGTTCAGTTTTATATCTTTATGTGATTTGAAATGAAATATGCAATTGTATCTTAGCAAATGAATACATTTATAGAAAATATTTTTTTTTATTTAGTTTTCATGAACTTTTTTTCTGTTCAATTTGAGTTGAAATATTTTTTTTTATTTGAGAAACTTATTTGATGATTTGTTTTTGAATTAAAATATTTTTGCATACATAAAATTTCGTTTGTTTTTTTTTTATTTTATTTTATTTTTCAAGCTATAAAATTTTTGAACGTTTATCTCAAGAATTCTGTATAAAAAAATTGTTCTATAAATGTTTTTATTTTAAATATTGTTTTTGTATGTTTTTTTGGTTTTTTTTGTTGCAATTAAGCTGCAATTAAGCATATTTGTAGTCATTTATTTATTTTGGTTATTGATTTTATTTCAATTTGTCTTGTTTTTTTTATTTATTTTTATTTCTGGCGCTTATTGCTATTGTCTCAATTCTATCTTTTGTTAATTTTTTTCTTATGAACTTAATTCATAATAAATATTTTCAGTTAAATTTAACAAATTTGAGAAGCAATTTGCTATGCTTAAGCCTATTTTTTTTAAATGTATAAATTTAATACACAGAATTAATTAATTAATTAATTTTTTTTACATATATATTTGTAATTGTATATATTATAAATATTTATTTTTTTTCCTTTTATACCCGCCACACATAGTGGGGAGGGTATTATCATTTTGTCAGAAAGTTTGTAACGCATTAAAGGAGACGTCGTAGACCCTATAAAGTATATATATTCTTGATCAGCACGACGAGACGAGTCGATCTAGCCATGTCCGTCTGTCTGTCTGTCCGTCCGTCCGTCCGTCTGTATTTATGCGATTCATTCGCTCAGTTTTAAAGATATTGACCTAAAACTCGGAACTTAAGCTTTTCTCAGTCCTAAGCAGTTCAAGTGTTAAAATCAAAGTGCCACGCCCATTTTAAGGTATAGCCCCCCATACAAACTTACCGTTTTTTTTTAATTTTTGCATGAAAATAGCTATTATTTATGAATGTAGTCACTCGAAGTTGGAAAGAAATACTTCTAATGTCATCCAATATCAAATCCAAGCTGCCACGCCCATTTTTAGATATAGCCCCCATACAAACTTACCGCCCAATATCGAATTTTATATGAAAATAGCTATTATTTATAAATGTAGTCACTCAAATTTGGGTAAAAACACTTGTAATGACATTCAATATCAAAACCAAGGTGCCACGCCCATTTTTAGCTAAGGCACCCATACAAACTTATTGATTATTTTCGAACATTTGTATGAAAAAGTAATTATTTTCAAATATATATTTATAAATGTATATAAGCTATTCAAAGATTCGTGTGACGGGGTATTTAAGCTTCGGTTCCACCGAAGTTAACGTTTTTCCTTGTTTTTATTATTATTTTTTTTTTTTTTTTGTTATATAATTATGTATATAAATTATTGCATTTTTGTTTTGTTTTTTAATTTAATTTTTTTATTTAAATTAATTTTTTTATCTTTTATTTTTTTTTTTCTTTAAATTTAATAATATTTATTTTTATATATACAAATATTAACAAAAACAAGTTTTAATATTGAAATTTGTAAAATAAATAATTGAATTGTTTTAAATTTTTAAAGTTTAATGAGGCGAAAATTATTTTGAATTCTCTGGCATTTTGCTTGAAAGTGTAAAAAAAACTAAGTTGCCTGAAACAAACGCTCTTGGAGTCTATAAGAGAGAACCGTGATGCTAGTTAGGTAACTTATATCATGGATTGGTCATAAACCCAGTTTAAGAGGAAGAAATAAAAATGCGTCCCAGAATTAACGCAAGTTCCAGAATTCACACAGGATTTGCAGTAAAGTGCTGGCAACTCTGAAAATTAACTATTTGACAGCTGAAAAATTTAGGTCAAGGAGAAATGAAGCGTTACACGATAGAACTCGAAAGAATTTTGTAGGGGTTGCTAGCACTTTATTGCAAATCTTGCGTTAATTCTGGGACACCCTTTACAACGTTTTCGTATTTTTTTTTTTTTTTTAATTTTTGCATGAAAACTTTTTTGTTATGGATTAGAAAAAAATTTAGGTAAAATAGATACGAGTAGATATAATCCACGAAATATGTAGCTATTCTCGTGATAGTAAACTCATTAAGCACTTTAAAACTTGATCTGAAGATACCCAAAAATGATTCGACCCTTAAATTGCCTGTATGGATGAGAAATTTATCTAACAAAGAATCCACAGATTTCTATGGGTTTGGTGCTGAAAATGGTGGGTTGAGTATATTAAATGTGTCATTAGTAATTGGTACGTTTTAGAGCTCTGCTCTTATAACGTAAGGTTTAAGCTTCAATTAAAAATTAATTTTGTAATTCTATAAAATCAGATTCATCTGCTACAGGGTGATTCGTTTTGTCGTCCACGTTTGCTGCAACAGTCTTGTACAATTTATGCCGAGAATTTGCTCGTAATGCCAGAGATATGCAGCAAAAAGTGTTGGAAAATGCCGAGAAAAACTCAAATCTTTGCAATGCTTTCTGAGGGCGTACATTTAACCGATATTATATTCCATAAATGTCCAAATAAATTGTACAGATCCAAAACAAAAAAGTGCCAATCAAATGCATAGCAAGATTTTCTGTGTTTTGCTCAAGTTATATACTAAAAATATAGAAGATCACAAAACGGAGCACCCTGTATATTTGATGAAAAACAGTGCTTTTCTTTTCTCTAAAAATCACTTCATGATGAAAAAAATTTAAGCTCCGAATTCGTATGCAGTGATGAAAATATCTATAAAATAAGCCTAGTACAATGATTCAATCATTTAAAATGTTACCTTTATAATCGAATGAAACGGTTAACTTCTTTCGGATAATCGAATTTTCGGAAAATCGATTCAGTTTATTTGAATTAATGTACACTGGTCGACATAATTATTTTGACAAGTCAAAAAAGAAACATATCTATTTTTATATTTGTACAATTTATAGATTTTTTGAACTTTTGTATTATACAATCATTTTGAATGTTAAATTTCACGTAGAATTCAAATGTGAAATCAAATTTTTTTCGAAGTGGAACGGTTTTGGGGTTATTGTTGCTTAGAATTTTAGGCTTTTTTTTTGGAAAAATTATATCATTTCTCAAATGCTGATATCTTTGGTTCTGATAGTCTAATTCGATAAATTGGACTCAGTAAATTTGTGAACAGTTACTAAACTAATAATCTGACGACAAAATATTGTTTAGATGGTTGATAGAGCATAAAAATAACGCTGCTATCTTTTGCTATAAATATGACGATTAGACTATAAGAACCAAAGATATCAGCATTTAGAAATTAATATAGTTTTTAAAAAAAAAACCTGAAATTTTAGACAACAATATTTCCAAAACCATTCCATTTCGGTAAAATTTGATACATTTTTGGATTCTACAATACATGAAATTTTACATTAAAAATGTTTATAAAATACAATAGATCAAAATCGCCTTAGATTGTAGTAATGAAAATCAAAAGATATGTTTTTATACCCGTTACACAAAGTGTAAACGGGTATATTCAGTTTGTCCGAAAGTTTGCAACGCATTGAAGGAGACATCGGAGGCCCCATAAAGTATATATATTATTGATCAGCTCGATGAAACGAATCGATTTAGCCATGTCCGTCTGTCTGTCCGTCTGTCTGTCCGTCTGTCTGTCTGTCCGTCTGTCTGTTGCGATGGCTGTTACTCAGAAAGTTTTAAAGATATTGACCTGAAATTCGAAACTTAAGCTTTTGTGCTCCTAGTTAGTTTGTATACCAGAACCAAGGTGCCACGCCTATTTTTAGATATAGCCCCCATACAAATTTACCACTTTTTCGACTTTTTGTATGAAAAAGTTATTATTTATAAATGCTTTTACTACAATATAGGGAAAAAACACTTCTTATGGCATCCAATATCAAAAGAATGTTGCCACGCCCATTTTCAGATATAGCCCCCATACAAACTTACCACTTTTTTCGATATTTTGTATGAAAATAGGTATTATTTATGAATATATTTAATCCAAATAGGGTAAGAACACTTTTTATGTCATCCAATGTTAAATCTAAGGCGCCACGCCCATTTTTATGTATAGCCTCCATACAAACTTACCGCCCATTTTCGAGTTTTTATATCAAAACATTTACTATTTCTGAATGAATTCAATTAAATTTGGTAAAATCAATTTCAATGTCCACCTAAGTGAACACTTTCTATATGGTAAGGATCGGGCAAATATAACGTAAAGCCTCCATACAAATTTGACCAAATTCATCGTGAAATTTAATCTAAGCACCTGGTGAACATATAAACTATTAAAAGTGTTGTGTAACGGGTATTTCAGCTTCGGTTCCACCGAAGTTAACGTTTTTTCTTGTTTTTTTTCGTAATGTCAAAATAATTATGCCGACCAGTGTATGTATGTGCTTAGTGAAGGCTTTCAAATTGTTTGTTACGGCTTGATTATATTCGTTCGTTGAGTTAAACAATGAACCTGGTTATTTCGAATACATTTTATAGACTTTTTGAAGACTCAATAAACTGTAAACATGAGTTTTTGCATAGTTAAAAGATATAAATCAAATTTAAAAGAACTTGTCAAACACACATTTAATTACATACAATAAACAACAATTTAATGCTAATATATATTTTTTTTCTTTATAATTTTATAAATATTTTTTAAATTTATTTTTTATTTTAATGTCTTATTTTTTTTTTTTTAACATTTACAATACATTTATACAAGGATGCTGCTTAGCTTAGCGAATTTAATTTTATTTATTAAATTTAAGAGAGAGAGAGAAAGAGATAGTTTGCATTGAAGCTAAATACTTAAAATATATATATTTTTTTTTTTTTTTTTAATTTACTTAATTATTCACTTTATATGCATTTATGTATATATTTATTTATTAGTTTTTTTTATTTTATTTATTTTTATTTTTATTTTTTCTTACGTGGGAAAATCAATGCGTGATGACATAAGTGCTGCAATTTCCAAAAATTGATGTAAAAGAAAAATATAAAATATATTTTTACAAAATTTATTATTATAATATTTCAATATAATATATATCAAGGACGAAATATACAACTGATGTCATTTAAAATAAAAAATTCTGTAAAATAAAATAAATGCTTGCAATTTCCAATACCAATGTAAAATATTTATTCATTTATTAGAAATATTGAAATGTATAAAAATAAATTTGTATCTAGCACGCGCCCCATTTTATATGCAAAAGGCGACTCAACTGATTTATAAAAAAATATATTTATTTTTTTTTTTTTGCAGAAGGTCAATGTCGATTTCGTTTGTCCTGGCTGACTAATAGGCTAAAAAATTTCAAGGTTTATATTTATCATAAAAAAAATATATTGCATATAAGCCAAAGGCAATATTAAATAATAAATTATGACTTGAAAATAGCCCAAAAGCAAAATTATAGTAGACACACGCGTTAAATTTAACCTTGACCATGACGGCTGGCTGGCTGGCACGTTTGGCACGTTGGCGTTAACTTTGAAGGATTATGAAGCCATCTTAGCATAATAACTTTTAATGAATGATGACATCAAAACTTGCAGCTCAGCAGCTCAGAGCTTAGCAACTAACTCAAAGTTTTCGTAAAGAAATACATCAATCGATTGGCAATATATCTAATATAAATAATAATAAAAAAATAGAAACTTAATTAAGTGACTGAACACACCTCAGCGTTGCTTTGCGTTGCCATTTTGCATGTTACAAATTGGCATGCGAATATATTGCTGCCCATTAAAATTTATTGCCAATTAGTTAAGTTACAAAATACCGAAAAAATCGAAGTAAAATACGTTTTTTCTTTCATTTTCTTTTTATGGTGAAAAGGGTTTTTAACAAATAACATAATTAATTTGGCAAAAAAAGAAAAGAAAAAAGAAAAAAAGGTTTACCGCCAAAGGATAATGTAGTAAAAGTTATAATAAAGCATGTCGCCGCTCAATGCCATTGCAGCGCAGTGTTTCGCTCGCAATTTAGTAAAGTAATTAATTTTTACAGCACACAATTGGCCTGCTTCATATATATATATTTTTTTTTACCAATTTGGGTTATAAATCTTTTGGTAAATGCAGCCTAGCCGCACCTAAATTGATTTTAGAGCCGCTTAATATGGGCTGCAAAAAAAAAAAAAATAATAAAAAAGCAAAGAGCTAATTGCAAACTTTTTAAATGCGTTGAAAAATAAATAAGTAAAAACAGATGAAGGCTTTAATGCGCTGCACTTCATTTTAAATCGTATAGTTTATTTTAAAAAAAATTATATAGTTTGCTTTTAGGGGTGGAAAGTGTTTAAAATGTATCGATTCTTCTAAAAAAATAATAAATCTAATCAATTATCTTCACTACTGTCAGAAAAAATATGGCCGATCTGCTAAGTTGAAGGTTGTTCAAGGTCCTACAGACATAGCTTCATTTGTCACAAGGACTTCTGCTTGATAATTGCTGCATTAGTCAAGCAGTCTGAAAAGCATAGTAATCCTTAAATCTACTGCATGAAAGCCACCTTCCACCTGGATTCATCAGTGATTATACTAACTGAGTTCTTTTTCCATTCTCAGGGATAGAAATGTATAGAACAGGGTAACAGGGTGGTCCAGTAAAAAAATCTATTATATAAGAGTGGCCAATGGTACCATCATACAAGGTGATTTTAAGCGCTCTTTCTCTCAAAATTTTTGTACCAACGCCAGTCATATTTAAAGGCAAAAATGAAAAGCAAAGCTAAGCAAATAAAATACATTTTTTTCTATCTCCTTCGCACTCGCTAGACCAAATAAAAACAAGAAAAAACGTTAACTTCGGTAGCACCGAAGCTCATATACCCACCACACGAAACTTTTATCATTTTCTTGAAAAAATGGAAGGTGAGTTTGTATGGGGTCTATATATTATAGTAGCTCGATCCTTGTCATATCGGTAGCATATTCATAGGATAACAGTAGAAGTAATTTTACATAGATTGGAGTGAATATATCCATAAATAAAAATTATTTTCATACAAAATCTGATAAATGGGCGCTTGGTTTGTATGGGGGCCATATCAAAAAATGGGCGTGGTACCTTTCTTTTGAAATTGAATGTCATTAGAAGTGCTTTTACCCATATTTGTAGTAAATACATTTACAAATAATAACAATTTTCATACAAACTTCGAAAAAAAAATGGTAAGTTTGTATGGGGGCTATATCTAAAAATGGGCGTGGCACCTTGGTTCTGACATACAAACTGCCTAGGAGCACAAAAAGCTTAAGTTTGAAGTTTCAGGTCAATATCTTTGAAACTTTCCGAGAAAATCGCATTGCAACAGACAGACAGACGGACAGACAGACGGACAGACTGATGGACATGGCTAAATCGATTCGTCTCGTCGAGCTTATCAATAATATATATACTTTATGGGGTCTCCGATGCCTCCTTTAATGCGTTACCCTTCACACTACGTGTGGCGGGTATAAAAACCGAGTTAAAAAGGAAAGCAAAGTATATTCACTGATGAATCTTACTCATTCCCCCTTATCTTTCATAATCCCACCATGAAGTGGTCTACAAAGTTTTTGTATAGGGCAGTCCACCAGACTAAAACTCTTTATGAAAGTATGAGCTTTACTCTGGCAGTCTAAAACCCGTAGACAGAAGAAGGGGCAACTCTCATCAGGAATCTATCGTTTTGTTGCATATTAATAGGCGCATATAGCCTTTTTTGATTCTTGTCTACGAGTTATGTTTCCAAAAGAAGCTTTCTGATTAAAACTCGCCACAGGAAATTTGTCTCCAAGCTGTAGGTTGAGACTATTAATTTTGGGTAGTTTGGGTAGGTTTTCTTCTTAAAAATATTCAAAATCTTAACGTTCAAATTTTCTTAATTTTTGAGCTTTTTCTATCAAATAAAAATGAAACTTTCCACACCTGTCGTAATAATATATTTGATCAATTTCGTAAAATAACTTTTAACTAATTTAATTACTTTTGACTCAAATGAAAAATTTAATGAAAAAGATTTATTGAATAAACTTTATGACAACATACCGCAAAACTGAAGATTTTGTAGCACACAAAAATTGAATTTAAAATGTTTTCAAAACAATCTTTCAAATTGGTAAAACCAAAGCCCAGCTTATCTAAAGACATAAACCATAAAAAATAAATAAATTAAAACAAACCTCAATGAAGAATGAATGGTTTCAACTATTTTCGAATGTTTAATAAACTGTTTGCGAACTATAAAGTTTAATTTAAATCACAGGGTGATTCAAAGTGTTATTTTTTTTTTAACCGTTTTAAACCTTGTAATATGTGGAAAATATTAAAATTTAATTTCAAATAAATAAATTTATTTGAAAAAGGTGTGTTGCATATAAATTTTTTTGCTTTATATCTTTTTTCAAACGATTACATTTCATTTTATTGACCTGAATTGCAAATTGTATCAAAAAAAATTTAAAACAACTTATCAAACAACAACATTATATGTTGTGATTGCAAAGTACAAAATGTTGTCTAAAAACTCTTTACAAAAAGCACAATGAAGTGTAACAACAAATTTGGCATGCAAATATCGAAAAAAAAAAAAAAAAAATAAAATAAAACAAAATGAATAAAAATTTTGAAAAATTAGGTCAAAGTAGAGAATGTAAGTAGAACAAAGGAAATAATATAAAGTTACTGCACGTCCAGTTTTGTTGTGATGTGAGTTAAATTTTTGTTTGTAAGTCAATGAATGTAAACAATTGACTCACTTATGGTATATATGTACTATATTTTTTTCGTAGAAAAGGCTAAAGTTTAGAAACATATAGTTTAGACCAACATATACTTATGTACACACATATGTGGCCATAAGGACCTATGTGTAGTTTGACAGACGGACATTTAGATGGATAGACGAACTTATAGATGGACAGACGGACATATAGTGGGAAAGACGGACATTCAAGGAGGACAGACGGATATTTAAGGCGGACAGACGGACATTTATGGCGGACAGACGGACATTTTAGGCGGACAGACGGACATTTTAGGCGGACAGACGGACATTTATGGCGGACAGACGGACATTTAAGGCGGACAGACGGACATTTAAGGCGGACAGACGGACATTTAAAGCTGACAGACTGACATATACATCAGTTGTCAAGTATGGACGACAGATCACTTATTTGCACAGACTTGTTTGCGGACAGACGGACTTAAATTAGGATAAACGGATCATTGAACAGTTAAACAAAACCACGAATTATACTAGAACGACTATGATCTTCCAGGCTATTTTATAAGATCTACGATGGCTACTTTTTTATGTTACCAACTTTTCAATAAATTTTCCAATACCCATTTCAAAGCAACTTTAAAGCGTATAAAATTGCTGCCATTTCGAATATTCAACAAATGCAAACACATTTCACAGCAGCATTCCAGCAAATATTTTGCAAAATGTAGTGTCATGTGTGTATGTAATGTAACCCAAGTACATAGGCATGTATATATGTACGTATATGATACACAAGATAGCATGGCATGTATTTGCGGTTTAAATCAAGTCAAACATGTGCCTGCTTCAAATATTACTTTTACTTTACTAATGGACATTCCAATTGAATGACTAAAGTAAATGTAAAATGTGCTTAAAGTCAGCAATAAAAAAAAAAATTCTAAAGGACCTTGCCACAAACTGAAAAAATAATAAAAAAAACAAAAGTAAAACTTAAGAAAATTTCAACAGCTTTCAGTTTTATTTTCATTTTCCGGCTATTTGTGGTTTGGCGTATACGTATATTGTACATACTTAAGAGTCAAGGTTGTCACAAACAAAAAAAAAAAAAAAAAAAAAAATCAAATAAAATTTCTAAGTAAAATAAAATCAAAAATGTATGCCAAGTGCTAATAAACTGAAAGTTTTTAAAGCACGTAGTTCCAAGACTTGAAGTTCAAAAATCGTATGTGCAAAAATTATGTATACGCAATGTTATCTTTGGAACTGTAAACGTTTGCATTATATACTCAGGATATACCTATTTCACATATATATTTCGGTTATTTTAATTTATATATATATAATATATGAGTAGTGAAAAGTTTTAACATTGCAAGCAGATTACTCATACGTCACGTTTTTCACGTTTTTTGTTTGTTTTACGCTTCTATATCTTCCTAACCATAATGTCACATACTAAATACTGTCAAACACATTAAATTTATGTTGCTTTTAAGCTTTTATCAGCTTCATAGCAACGGCAACAGCAAACATTAAAATAACGTATACGACTAGTTTCCATTGCTGGTGTGTCGCCTAAAGGTGCATAAAATGCTTTAGCTGCTTTTATATTTTTTGTTAGTAAAATGTGAAATTTTGTAAGTTGTTTTTAGTGGAAAATTGTTTTTGATTTTTTGTTTGTTGCTTATAGTAAATATTAAAAGAAATTTATTCTAAAAAAAGTATATTTTTACTATTATATTCTAGTCTAGACAAGGTTTTTCTAAGATTATTTTTTTGAAACGTGTCTAGAAATTAAAAATAAAGAAAAAAATATGTTTTGTTTTTAAAATCATTAAAAAAAAATATATATATCCTCGAATTTTTTAAGACCTAATGTGTACTTAGACGACATGCTCATAGAAAATAATTTTTATTAACTAGGTTTATGTATATTTGAAGTTAGAAGTCCATGTTATGCTGATGAACATTTCACAGTTTTTCAACTCATTGTCAGAAACAAAAATAAAATGCAATGTGTTTGTTGTTCTCCGATTTTGCCAATGCCTGCAATGTGGTTCTTGTTTTATTATTCGAGCTAGTGTCTTGTAATTACAGTTATTCTTTTGCCTCGAAATGTAAGCAATGTGTTTGTTGTTGCATGACTTCGATATGCCTGCAGTGAATTTGCTGTATTTTTATACTCTGTACCCAAAGGGTAAAAGGGTATATTAAGTTTGTGCGAATGTATGTAACAGGCAGAAGGAGGCAAGATTGACCCTATAAAGTATGTATATTATGGATCAGCATTGGACGGGGAGTCAACCTAGCTATATCTGTCCGTCCGTATGAAAACGATTATTTCGGAGACTATAAGAAGTACAGCTTTCAAAATTGAAACTTAGACTCTCCTAGGCCGTCAAGTATGCACTTACAAACGGGTTTTTTCTAGACACATTTTAAGGAGTACCCCCATACAAATCTATCCCAGAATTTTGGGGTTTTGCATAAAAACGTCATTGTTTTTTATTCCAGGAAGTTCAAATTTAGTATAAATTATGTCTATGGTAGTCCCAATGAAATAGACCAATATGGGTAGGCCCAACAAAATTTTAGGTATAACCCCATTCAAAGATATACCCGATTTTTTAAGTTTTTCTATTAAAATCCAATTCAATGAGGTAATATTCAATTCAATTAAGGTACATATAGATTCTGTACAGGGTATCTTGCAGTCGAGCAGTCGACTTCAGTGTTTTTTCTTGTCTTTTTTTTTTGTGAGAAAAAAATATAGTTTTGTATGTTTAAAATTTTGTTTTTGCTGTCCCAATTTATGGATCTCTGTGTCCACCGTTGCTGTAGAGCTATACACGCAAGTTTTGCACTAAAAAGAGCCAAATGTAACACTATACAAAAAAAACTAACTTAAAATCATTGGCTAATATTGACTTTTTCATTTTTAGAGGCCATCTGGAAGACTTATCTTCTAAAAGTAAAGGTAATTCTTTTTTTTTAAATGGCAGAACTGCAAAAAAATTTAATCAACGTTCGAAAAAAAAGAAGTCACATTTAATATGAATAGCTTTCATTTGTTGCAACTTAAAATCTATATATTTAAAATAATAAAATTGTTTCTATGTCCGCTATGTTCTTTAAAGCCATGCAACCCAAGAGTCGCAGACCGGTTTCATTTTAAAGGCAACAATGCAAAAATAATTCTAAACCAATAAAATAATGCATTTCGGTTCATTCATGAAGACGATTTTCGACTTTTCGCATGCAAGTTCTTAAACCCGCCACAAAAAAAAAAAGTGTGAAGGGTGTTATTAGTTTGTCGGAAAGTTTGCAACGCATTAAATGAGGCATCGGAGACCCCATAAAGAATAAATATTATTTATCAGCTCGATGAGACGAATCAATTTAGCCATGTCTGTCCGTCTGTAGCAATGCGTTTTTCTCGGAAAGTTTTAAAGATATTGACCTGAAATTTGAAACTTAAGGCTTTTGTACTCCTAGGCAGTTTGTAAGTCAGAACCAAAGTGACCATTTTTAGATACAGCCCCCATATAAACTAAGGATCGGGCAAATATAACATAAAGCCTCCATACAAATTTGACCAAATTCATCGTGAAATTTAATCTAAGCACCTGGTGAACATATAAACTATTTAAAGTGTTGTGTAACGGGTATTTCAGCTTCGGTTCCACCGAAGTTAACGTTCTTTCCTTGTATTTACTACAGATTTTGTAAAAAACACTTCTAATGTCATCCAATTTCAGAACCAAGGTGCCACGCCCTTTTTTAGGCGTAGCCCCCAAAACAAATCTAGCGTTTATTTTTGAATTTTTGTATGAAAAAGTTCTTATTTATGAATATATGCACTCCAATCTGGATAAAACCATTTATACTACCATCCTATGAATATACTATCGATATGACAAGGATCGGAATCGATTTTCGTGACATTGATTGTCATACATGAATGAAATTAAGTTTCGTCTGGCGAATATTTGAGCTTCGGTTCTACCCAAATTCATGTTATACCTTTTTTTTATTTTGCTTTTTTGTATGTTTTTAGACTAGCCTTAATATATTCTGGTCTTACTGCAATTTTCAAAGAAATGGTATTTTTTAGTGTTTTTTTTTGTGTGTCTTCATATTAGCCCTTAACAAAATTTGGTTACGCTGCAATATAATAAAGTACAAAAATACCACCGATAAGAGCTGCAATTGCACAAAAGTAGCAGTTGCGAAATGAAAAAGAGCCGAAAGAGCAGCCGAAGCACCCATACACCGTCGTAGCACACGTCGGAGATCCGCTAATTTTATATATAAATCTTTTGCTTTCGAAAATATTTGGAAAATATTTTTAATGTGACAAAGTATAAAGCTGATTCAATGTAAATTTTATCGGTTTTATGCCAAATAGTATGCAATTATTGCCTATAAAATATTTCAACATGTCTATCTACACTATAATTTAAACTTTCATGTTACTGTTCCATAATTCAAAATTTTTATATTAGGTATACAAATTATATATAATTATTTTTCTGTATAAGCTGACTTTGCTTGCGCACTTTCTTTCTTATGCTTAACCAACAACATTTTTATACAGACTGAATTTTTTGAAGGTCAAGATACTTACAAGCGTTTGCTTTCATTTGTTATGTAAATTAAGAATAAAAGTCAACAATGACGGCTACGTTGCTGCTGCTGTACTAATACTTTTATAATGAAATACCTTTTGGGCATACACAGAGCTGACCTTGTACACGTCGTATACTTAATTTTATTATTATTTATTTATTTATTTTTTTTTTTAAGAATCAAATTTTTTCTTTATATTTACATTTTAGCATTAAGAAATGCTTATAAGTAGCAAAGAAAAAAAATTCCTTGTTTGTATTACATTTGAGTTTTAACTTGGGTCTTTACTTTATTTATTACTCATACCACATGTTGTACGTATACGTAATATAATATTTACACAAAAATAAATAATTCAAAAGCAACGCGATTTTTCTTTTTTTTTTTTTTATTCCTCAACAAAAAATAATGCATTTAAAATAAGTTTTGCTTGTAGCATTTTAAAAAGAATTTTTCGCAAAATGTTTGCAAAATTCTTTAGACTTATGCAAATTTAAATTAGTTACAAGGTCAAGTCTATTATAATAATATAATAATATAAATACTAAAATGTTAAGAATTTTTTTAGAATTTATACAAAGTAATCTGTTTTCACTTGTTCACTGTTCAAGGCTATCTTTAAGACTTACCGCAAAATAATTCTTTAAATGAATTAAATTCTTGCGAAACAAACAATGCCTTTTTTCTTTTTTTTCTCAAAATTTTTATTTAGAAAATTTTCTTTTGATTTCAAGTTCACTCGACTTCAATGGAGAAGCAACATTTCTACTAGTAGCAGTCTTCTATATATTTTCTGCACTATTTGATTGCTTTGTTATTACACTTTGACATGGTGCATTGGATATACTATATTTATTTTAGAAAATTGGAAAAGTTCAATTTATTTTGTATATTATATTTTTTTTTTTTTTTTAAAGAAAATTCTCTTTTATACTTCTATACCAGTGAGACACAAAGTGTTTATCAAAGTATATAGTTGCTTATAAGTTTAATGTCTTTTTTGTGTGTGGCTTTAATTTTAAATTTTTATATAGAAAAAACAAATCAAAAATGGCTGCTTATGATCTTAGCCAAAACTTAAATGTAGTTGTGGCTTGATAAAAACAGTGTTTTGAAGGCGATATGCGCTGCACAAAGCAGTGGTGGAGACGGACATATAGTAAAAACAGACGGACAGACAGAAAGAGGGACTGACGGATAGACGGACATACAGTTGGACAGACATACAGACAGATATACATATAGACAGACGGACAGACATACATACGGACAGAGAAACGGACAGACAAACAGGTAGACAGACGTACATGTTTCTGTACCGATGATCCTGAAATTTTGATGGTGTGTAACTGGGACCCTGTAAGGAATACTAGACTAAATTTTTGGCCACGCCCACGGGAGTTATATGCTATTTTTTTACCCCTCAGCCACTTTTAGAGATTTACCTCACATTTAATACACATGAAAGATGTTTAAAAAACATTTTTGACATACTTCTGGGCTTTGGAATATTGGAACTGAGGCACAGTGGGCGACCAAAAATAGTTTTTCTCAATTATTTTTTTTTTAATTATTTGTTTATTTTTATTCTTTGTTTTTTTTTTTATTCTTTAAATTTTCACCTAGCTCCTGATGGCGCCATGAAACCGGAAAAGCCATATTCTTAGAACGAGTAGACCTGAAGTCTTGAGCCTGGGTAAATATGAAAGATATTTGTGATTTCAAGGAGGATTTCAAATTTAATTTGAATCTTGGGCCCATTAGGGTCACAAAATAATTTTTCGTAGTTCGTAGCAAGACACACTGGGTTAAGCTAGTTTATTAAACAATTTAATTTTAAATGTTACCCTTTTTTTTAGAGAACTGCATTAAATATTCTACATAATTTTTTTCCATTTAATGCAGTTTAGCTACATTTTCATCTTTTTCAATTCTTTCAAAGGCAAGCTAAGCCTTATTTTCATTTAAAATTTAACTACATTTCAATTCCAATCACTCACCAATCTACTTCAAAATAATATATTTCTTTTCAATGCTAGTCATTCCAAGCGTTTAAGAATTCAATTTAATTTTTAAAATTCAATTTCAATAAAAACAACTTAAAAGTGAAAGCAAAAATATTTAATGGCAAATTATTATTTTTCTTTTCTTGTTGCTGTTAAAAGTGAAACGACTGCAAAACACTTAAAATATGCCAAAAATGCACTTAAAGTACTTTATTTTTTTTGCTACATTGATCAACGTCTTGCATTCATGTCGACTGTGTGTCTGTTCGGTCTAAATGAGCAAATATAGGCGCCGACACCAAACAACGCCCTTCATGTAGCCAGTTGTGCATTTAAGAAAAAAAAATGCTTTTAATAATTCAATTTAAATAAAAATTCATATAAAGTACAAAGAAAAATACTTTGAATTCTTTTTACGTTGCAACTGTTTTATTTTTGCAAAATGTTTTTATTAAAATAGAGAATGAATGAATTTTATGAGCTTGTTGAGGGAGCAATGTGATGCAATGCGCTTTGTAATATTATTAAAAATTGGAACTTTTTTAATTGTCATAAAGCAAGCTAAGAAAACTCATTTGGAAATGAAAAATTAAATTAACAATCTAACTCAACATCAGTCAGAAAAGAATCTCTATTTGAACCAAGAGAGGTTTCAGACATTGTCGTGCGGTTTCTTTAATCCATATAATGTAGCGTTGTATGTTTTCGATGACGTAACTCTTAAAAATATTTTGTAAACCAACTCTTTTTAACAGAAATTTCAAACATTTCAAGCGTAGAAATGTGCAAAACGTTCGATTAAGTGGAAAAATCGTTTTAAAAAATTTAATCGATTATATGAAAAATCGTCTCAAAAAATTATTAAAAAAATATTTTTAGTTATTTATTTAAAAAAATCGATTTAATCGATTATTCTAAAAACTCGTTTTTTTCGATTATTTAAACAAAAATGTGCTTAATCAATTATTCAAAAAAGTAAATTTAATCAATTTTTTAATAAAATCGAAAAAAAAATTTTAAAAATCAATGTAATCGATTATTAAACAAAACGATTTAATCGATTATTTAAATAAAAATGGATTTAATCGATTATTTAAGAAATATATTTAATTGATTATTTAAAAAAATTGATTTAATCGATTATTTTAAAATATCAATTTAGTTGATTATTTAAAAAAAGCGATTTGAGCGATTATTTTAAAAAAATCGATTAAGTTGATAGTTTGAAAAAAGCGATTTGATCGATTGTTAAAAAAATCGATTTGATCGATTATTAAAAAAAAATCGATTTAGTCTAATATTTAAAAAAGTCGATTTTATTGATTATTAAAAAAAATAGATTTTTCTGGTTATTAAAAAAAATAGATTTTTGGATTATTAAAAAAAAATCGATTTAATCGATTTAAAAAAAAAAAAATGTGCTTAATCAATTATTCAAAAAAATCAATTTAATCAATTTTATTATTATTAAACAAATCGATTTAATCGATTATTTAAATAAAAATCGACTTAATCGATTATTTAAAAAATCTATTTAATTGATTATTTAAAGAAATCGACTTAGTCGATTATTTTAAAAAATTGATTTAATCGATTATTTTAAAAAGTCGATTTGATCGATTATTTAAAAAATCGATTTAGTTGATTATTTATAAAAAAGCGATTTGATCGATTATTTTAAAAAATCAATTTGATCGATTATTAAAAAAAATCGATTTAATCTAACATTTAATAAAGTCGATTTTATTGATTATTAAAAAAAAAGATTTTTTTGATTATTAAAAGAAAATTGATATAATAAAATATTTAATAAAGTCGATTTTATTGATTATTAAAAAGATATTTTTTTTTGATTATTAAAAAAATTCGATTTAATCGATTATTTTAAAAAATCGATGTAATCGGTTATTTAAAAAATCGTTTTAATCGATTATTTAGAAACATCGTTTACTGAATTATTATAGTAAAACGATTTTATTGATTATTTTAAAACTTAATTATTTGAAATGTATTGAATCGATTATTTGAAAAGTTTATTCAATGAAGAAACATAAAATGAGTAATGTTTCCAAAAAGGAAATTAAAATACAAAACATTTCCATCGTTTTTGACATATTTAGCAGAAAGTAAATTTGAAAATAATTAAAATGATTTACGATGCTACGTGTAATTATATCAACGTGCAGCATCTTTGTAAATTATTGCCAGTTGCTAATTTAATAGGAATAATTTTGTTATAATATTTTTTTTTTTTTTAAGCAAAACCTGAGCGCAACACAGTCAAGTGTTAATAAATTTATATTAACGCAATTAAGATTTAATATGCTTGTCGCAGTTGCTTTTATGGTATATATTTAATTGTTGCTAATAAAGATCTTTATAGCTGTCACAATCAGACAAATGATTTTGACGCTAGTTCATATGGAAAATTTGTACAAAGTTTAACTTAAATTTGTGCACTCAAGTGAATATATTTGCATGGGTTTATACGTGTATCTCAGTGTGTGTGTGTGTGTGTGATTTGCTTTCAAAGCCATAAAGTATGCAATGCGCAACTAACTAAATACCAAACGTGTTTACTTTCACACTAACATTTTCACAGCTATATTCTGCTAGTATTTTCATTTTCATTTCCGTTTCCGCTATTTGTAGTGTTTTGTTTTTGTGTGTTGGTATAACTAACCATACAGTTACATATGTATAAAACAAAGAAAGCATATGAAACCTGAGGCTAAAATAAATACATACATATAAAGCCAAAAATAAAATGGGTATAGAAATCAGACATATTGAAACGTTGCTTTACAAATACATTTTATATATGTACATGCAAACACATGCTGAAAGCTTTGGTTGCTTTTGAGATTTTTTGTGGTACATTAATGCGAGAGTTGATTGAAATTTTGAAATTTATAGGACTCATAACTATTGAGTTCAACACTGTCAAGTTCCTCACTGTTCGGTTAAGTAAGTATTGCCGAGGACACCATTGTCGAGAACACCACTTTGGTTCTCTACTGTTAGATTAAGTACTGTAAAGGACATTATTGTCTAGAACAGCAATTATGGTTCTCAACTGTCGGGGACACCACTATTGTGTCATCAATATGAATGTCAATAGTATTGGGGTACAAATTTTTGGGGTCATTATTATTATTGGGGTTTATTCCTTGCTATTTGGATCATGTATGGGACACACCACTGTAATGCTCAACACTGTAGGGTTCAACAAAACAAAAGTCACCACAGTAATGATCACTTCTGTCGGGGACACCACGGTTGGGGTTACAACTTTTTATTTCTCTAATGGGAGCATATCGCTGTAAGAATCAGCACTGTATTGATGCTCACTGTATTGGTGACCACTGTCGGGGTCACCACTATAATGGTCACCATTATTGCAATTAAAACTTTTCAATCACTATTATTACGATTGTCGCTGTAGGACATATCACTGTAAGGGTCAACACTGTAGAGTTCAACACTATAAAGAACACCATTGTCGGGGTCACCATTGTTGTGATACTCAATATTAAGGACACCACTGTCGAGGTCACCAAATATAAATAAAAAAAAAATTAAAAACTCATCAGTATAACCTCTTTAAAAAATATATCGTTTGCTTACTGAATATGCAAGACATTTATTTAGACACCAGACAGTATGGCTAACGTATGTATTTATACTATAGCCTTCACATATGTATGTACACATGCCGTCATGTTAAAGCTTTTTTTTTTTTTTTTGTTTTTGCAAAAAGCAACAACAACAATAAAAATATCAACTAGATTGCCACGCTTTATACGCTTGAAAGCGTTGAAGCTTTGAGTATTTGTTTTTCCGGAATTAATGCTTACGTTGCTAGACAACACTTGATGACAACAACAACAACAAATAAAACAATGTATAAAAACAACAATAAAATATATAAAGAAAATGCCGCTAAAGCAACAATAACAAAAACAATAGCAACAACAACAAGTTGCCCTTATAGCCATTTTGTTTCAGTTCAGTACTCATACTCGTACACAGGATACTCATCGTAGAGACAAATTGCTTTGCTTTACTTTTTATATTTTGTTTATACTAGAACAGTAGCATGAGTAGTAGACGAGTAGGGTAGGAGGTAGACAGCCTAGTAGACAACTAACAACGAATAAAATGGCCGCAGGACAAATAAAATGGCATACAGTGAGAGTTCACTTCGCACTCATAGTCTGACTCATTCTCTCATTTACAATATGTATTGTATTTTTTTTTACACAAATTGACCCTGTTAACTGACTTTTTTTATGGTGTTTATATATTGAGTAAAAGAAAAAAAATATTTATAGACGACTTAAGCATTGAATATTTATTACAGAGCCATTCTCGACATAAAGCAATGTAAATGTACAATGGGCGCAAACAGGATAATTCAATTGAGTGTTGAAATGGAATGCAAAAAAAAAACACAGAAGAATATATTCAAACAAAATGTGAACACAAAGTTCATGCTTTGTATTTCTAAGTTGATTTGCCTAGCAAAAAAAAAAAAAAAATGTGCAAAGTTGAATATTTAAGTTTTTAAAATAGGCAAAAATTCCTTTTCAAGTAACTAGTTTATGCAAAGAACCGCGCCTAAAATGCTGCAATAAAAAAAAAAAACGAAAAATTGAAAAAGCGAAGATATAGGAAAAAAAAATATAAAAACTGGAACAAATGTATCCTAAAGCTATGTCCTGTATATAGCAGCACAGTTAAATGAAAGAAAAAATTGTATAGTAACAGCACAACGTGAGAATATTAGTATGCAACCTAGTATGCGATTTAATGTGCACAGGACAATAGCAAAAGAACAAAAAAGTAGTACACAAAAAGGACATAGTAGGGCTGCACTCTACTATGACGCCTGAGAACTATACAGCTTGACTACACCTTTTGGCATTTTGTGTGTGTGCATTGAAGAAACATGCAAACAAGATGAATGCACTAGAGAGCTGCTTGCTGTCAGTTTAAGCCAAAAAAAAAAAAAAAAAAACGTACAGCTTACGAAGGGCATAAGTGAGTGTATGGACAATGGATAAAAAAAATATATTTTTTGTTGAGCTGAATTAGTAAAAAAACCAACAAAACTTTTGGTTTTTTAATTGTACAAATTTAAATTTTACACGAGAACGTTATATCCGAAATTTACAGTCACCGGTTACATTGCGGTTAAAGTCACTAATTAGAGTCAAACGATTAAATCGATTTTTTGATTTCGATAATTTTTTTTAAGGATTAATAAATCTACATAGAGTTTAAACTTCAGTCACAACTTTAAAGTTACACTTTCGTAAAAAGCATAGACACAGCTTAAAGCTAGCAGTTTGCAAAACAAGCGATCAGTGAAAATTAATCGATTTTTAAAAAAAATCAATTTATACGTTATTTTTTTTTTTTTTTTTTTTGAAGATAAATCTATCGATTATTAAATCTACTATTTTTTTGCTTTTCATTTTGAAACTTATTTTTATTTTTTGCACATTTTTTTTTACTCTACTTTGAAATTATCTAAAAATCAATTAATTTTAATAATCGATGTTTTCAAAACTGATTTAAATCGCTATTTTCAAATAATCGGTTAAGACTTAATATAGATGAAGAAAAAAGAAATAACCTCAGACAAAATTTTAACTAGTGCCTTGGAAACTAAACTCTTACAAGCATTTTACCACCGCATCTATATGACCGATTAATCGGAAAGAATCGCTTTTGAATGGCTCGATTAAATCGAATTTTTGATGTCGATATACAATATATTTTTCGATTTTACAGAAGTAAGAGGAATGTTTTTTTTTGTGTTCTTCACTGTAAAATCTGTCAAAAAAAATCGCCTAATCAGAAAAAAATCGATTAATTCCATTAAAAAACTTTCGTCGGCTGGTATTAAAAAAAAAAAAAAAATTGTCTATAATGTTTTACATTACAATGATAAATAATTTGATAATACTCATTTAAATGGTTCTAATAAGTTAAATATTTAAATGGGAAAAATATAAAGTTCAAGTTTTTGTCAAAAAAAAATTTGTTTTAAGTTTTTCCCAGAGTTTTTTTTATTGTTCTGTATATTATCGATTTTTTTTATAGCATCGAAAACTATCGATATATTTTGAGAAACTCTCATCTCTAATTGATAACATAGCAATGTGTAATCGAACATGTTCGATTACAGTGTACTGTCATGCTCTTCTTATTGTCTTATTATTTTCCAGTGTTAAGCAACTTTTTTTTTGTCTCGATTATGTCCAAGCAAATTTTGTTTTAAATTATTTAAAGAAAATATTTAAAATTCGTAACAATTATTGCACGTGCCAATATCTTTTAAAAACAAAAGAGTCCCTGCATTGAAATTGCGTAAGATGTGCTGCTCCTACTCTCTCGTTTGCTTGCCTGCTGTGCTGTTGGCAAATATTTCAAGTTAATTTCCAAAGTGATTCCGGTATTTTGATTCAATTTATTGTTTTGTCTTGTTTTTATTATTATTATTTTTTTTTTTACTTTATTGTTATGTATCATTGCGTTAGTAAATTTTATCCCTATAGATTAAGTTTTACTTGAAGCATTTTTAAATTATGCCACAAGTAGCAAACAATACAAAAATAAAATAAAGAAAAAGTTCAATTGTAAATATGTTAAAATTTATTTAAGCATGTTTTTTCTTCTTTTATTTTATTTTTGCAATTTTTTTGCCGCATTTTATATTGAATTTTCTTACTACAAAACCGTGGCACCTGTCGTCATTCGTATTTTTTTGCCTTTGAGCTGTGTATATACAACTAACAAAATACAAATATTGCTTTGTCTTCTTCTTGTATTACCGTGTATAAATATTTATACGTAATTTATGCGCCTAAATTAGGTTTGACTATGTAGGTGGTCCTTTTGCTCAAGTTGCTTGAAACACTTTACAGAAAAAGGACGTCAACGTCATCTTATTGCCTGGGAAGTGCCTAAATATTCATTGATGCTCCTACTTTCTTCTTATTTTTTTTTTTTTTTTCATTTTATTCTTTTGGCGTTGTTTCAATAGAAACGCATAAATTTAAGACAAATTTTCTACAAGTATTCTGGCAACACTTATTTTCTCTTATATTCTATTGCACTTATTTCAGTAACGAGCAACGCCGCCATTCTTTTGTCATTCTTGGCAATTTTTTTCTTTTCTTCTACTTGTGTAATATCCTTGTTGCCTTTTTTATTTTATTTTATTTATTTTTTTTGCGCCTTGCAAGTATCTATGCTGTTTTTTTTTTTTTTGGTTTTTCTTTGAAATTTCTTCTCTTCTCTTTTTTTTTTTTTTACATTTTTGTTATTTTTGCACAAAATATAATTCCAAAAATAATTACATTCCACGAGATTAGAAAATATTTGACTGTAGCTTTGGTTTTATAAGAATAAAAATAAAAGAAGCATGCTGGGTCTATAATTTTGATTTATATTTTAAATTTCATAAAAAAATTTTTTTTGTAGCCTAGCAGATACTTTTAAAAGAACTTAAATCAACTCAATTCAGAACAGAATTCCATGCAATTATATCAGTTGAAGTATTCCGCCACTGTCTCTTACTAATTTGCTAACATATTTTGTTGAGTATGCATGTTATGGTGAATTTACATAAATTCACCTTAAAAACGTCAATTTTTCTGTTTCTTGATTAATTTAAAAACAAAATAATTTTTAAAAGCTCTAAACAACCGAAGCGGAGGTACAGAAAATATAAATTTTGAATACAATTTTTTTTTTTGAAAATTGCTTGTACTCTACTCCCCTGTCGTAATGAAATTTTGTATAATTCACCAAAATTGCTCGTACTCTGCTCTCCTGTCGTGGTGAAATTTTGTTTAATTCACCAAATGCTAAGTTGTCACCTGATATAATTACATCATGGATTGCCGATAGACGAAAGCAATTCTAATCAAAGTAACAGTAGAAAACTGAAAATATATTACGCAAATTCAGATTGAAAGCTACACAACGACACATAACTGTAAAAATATCAAATAAATCAGATATTTTTCGTAATAATTTTTATCAAAAACACAAACTTTGCTGCGCAAAATAAATCAAATATTTTTAAACATTTAAAAAAAAATAAAGAATAACAAAAAATGTTCAAGAACATTTCACGCAGTCGTGTAATTTTCAATCGAGCACTAAATCGAGAATTAAGAAGAACAACAACAACACAAACTATACGCCTGGCGCACACTGATATACCCGTACCCGATTTTTCACCATATCGCCGCAAATCGGTTAGTAATCCTGAATGCAGCAATGACTCGCATGAGGAGCGTAAAGCTTTTACATACATGCTAGTCGGTGCTGGTGCTATTGGTGGCGCTTATGCTGCTAAGGGTATAATCAATGCTTTTGTTAGTTCAATGGGCGCTTCGGCAGATGTCTTAGCCATGGCTAAGATTGAAATAAAGTTAACCGAAATTGCCGAGGGACGTTCGGTAACATTTAAATGGCGTGGTAAACCACTTTTTATACGTCATCGTACACAGGGACAAATCGATAAGGAACGTGAAGTAGATATAGCAACGCTACGTGATCCACAAACGGATGAGGAGCGTGCCAGTAAACCGGAGTGGCTTGTCGTCATTGGTGTTTGTACACATTTGGGTTGTGTGCCCATTGCAAATGCTGGTGATTTCGGTGGCTATTATTGTCCATGTCATGGTTCACATTATGATTACGCTGGACGTATACGTAAAGGTCCGGCGCCGTTGAATTTAGAGATACCAAATCATGAATATCCCGATGAGGAGACATTGTTAGTTGGTTAAATTAACAAGCGATTGTGGAACTATGAAGCTTTGGTTGAATGAGTGTTTTGTTAAATTCGAAATTATTGTATATGTTGGTAGAGGGTAGATGCTTTGATGCATGCTGAAAAATAATTAAATAAAAAACTATAACAAAAAAAATATAAAAGTTTCGAAAGTAAATGCGTTGTTCTTGAAAATTGTATTAAAAAAGCTTAAATAGTAAACATTCGAGCAAGTTTTCTGTTACCAAACCAACAGAAATGGCTCAGCGGATTAAATTAGGTATGAAAATACATCGATATGCTTCAGTACTTGTAAATATATATCGATACTTTTCGATAATTTTCGGTAATTCGATACTTTTTGATACTTTTAGATACTTTTTGATGCTTCTCTATAGTTTTCCATTCTTTTAGATGCTTCTTCATGCTTTTCGATACTTTTCTACACTTACATTTCGATACTTTTCGAAACCTTTCGATACTTTTAGATATTTATTGATGCTTTTCTATACTTTTCGATACATCTTGATGCTTTTCGATACCTTTCGATACTTTTAGATACTTTGCTATTCCATAATTATCGATACTTTTCGATACTTTTCCATAATTTTTTGATACTTTTCGATACTTTTCGAAACTTTTCGATATTTTAAATACTTTTTGGTGAGTTTCTCTACTTTTCGATAGATTTTAATAATTCTTGATACTTTTTTTCGAAACATTTCGATATATTTCGATACTTTTTGATAGTTTTTAATACTTTTCGATACTCTTAGAATCTTTTCCATAAAATAGAAAAAAATAACTCTGATAACTGACTTTAGCGACGGAATCTGAACTTTTATATCACATTTTAAACCACAAAGCTGTGACATCAATTTTATTGCATATTAGTAGACATGACTGCATCAAAAACCATATAAAAAAAGACATATTGAACATGTCAATCTTCATTTTGTCATAGTCGCAAGTTTTAAAAAAAAGACATATTGGATTTGTTGTAAGACACGTTTGTAAGATTGTCTTTTGGAAGCTTAAAAATTGAAGATTTATGTTAATTCAATTCATGAAAGCACATTTAAAGATGCATTACCCAAACCGTTTAAGTCACAGTTCAAGCATTACGCTAAAAGACTATATGATATAGCTATTTTATTTTAGATCAATATTAGACATGACCAACAGCAACAATTCCATACATCAGCCTAATGCATAGCACAAAAGTATGCTACAGTTTCCTCACATCTGCATGCATTTTTTTTTTTAAATAAAAATTTCATTACAATTTCTCATTTTATGACACTTAAAATGTGTCAAATATCATTTCAAGTATGAAAAATTACTTACGCTAAGACCACAGGCAATGCAAAAGAACATGTTGAAAATTTGTGCCAAGTAATGTACTTATACATAAAAGAGTATGCTTATGTCGCAACACATATACATATGTGTGTATGTGTGCATAAAAGCAGCAGCACTTAGTCAACATACACTTCAGACTATGTACACACACACATACAGGCATAAATTGTAAGCGACAATAAAAATGGCTTAAGATTGTGCTTAGTAGAAAATTAAAGATGCAGTCAGCAGTATATGCGCTGTTTGTGTGTGTGTTTGTGAGAAAAAAAAACAAAGTTCAAGTGCAACTTAAGGCATAGAAAGATTTTTTTTTATTTTTTTATTTCTACGCGCATATAAAATATATTTTTTTTTTATGAAAAAAATGAGGCCATTGAATGTGTATAGAAGTGCATAAATAATATTTTTTGTTTCGTGAAGTGCATATGAATTTTTAATACACATTTCCATGGCATATTTAAGTGTCAAAAAAAAAAAAAAATAGTTTACAAGTTAAAGCAGCACGTTTTATGTCGCATTCGCGGTCAATGTCGTACCATTTTTTTTTTTTGGGTTTTTGATATTGCAGCAAAAAGTTTCTTTTGAATTTAGGGTGTTTTCCAAAAAAAAAAGTGATACACACAAAAACTAGTAGCTGCAATATTAAGACGTGCTCTCGGCGATACAACATTTTTTGGCAAACACTGCAGTCTTACATAAGCGCAAAGTTTTTTGTCTTGTTACAAGATATCTCTTTTTTTGTCATTGCCTGGCTTTACAAAATTGTTAGCGACATTGTCAATTCAAATATCTAAGCATAAAATACAAAAAAAAAGTAGTTAGGGATGTTGCAAACTTGGCAGACCCGCAACATTTTGTTGCACAAAAAAGACTGGCAGCATGAATGACTGCCTTACTGACTTGTGGCTTCTATTATTTTTTGCTTGCTGGTTTTGGCTTTAAGCCAACTAATACCATTTAGATAACAGTTCTACTTCATGTTTTTTGCTGCATTTATATACATTTCGATTTTCTTGTTGCGTTGGCAACTGAAGCATGCAAAAGTTGCTTTTCAATTTAAAGTAAGAAAAAAAAAAAAAATAAAGTATTTATTTTTTTTTTTTTTAAACTTACGTGCGTTTTCGCATTGCTCTTCGCTTCCTGCGTAATTTTTTATATGTGAATGTGCTCGGTGAGATTGTATAGTCCTCATCGAATTCCATTTCCAGTTTTATAAGATTTTGTAAATTCAATTGGCAGTCCTTAAATGAAATAAGAAAACGTATTTTGCTTTAAAATTTTAAAAAACCACAGCAAAGTAGTTTTATTTCAGCTTCAAATACTAAATTACGCTTAAATTTTTTTCATTGCATACTCTAAGGCGCACATATTTTATTTCATATAAAACAACTATTTACCTCAAGCGTTTTAAAATGCCATCGTGTATCTGTTGTTGATGCACCACCAGTTGGCATCTGACTACGACAAATGCGCAACGTTGGCCAACATTGACATCGTTTATTTGTTATTTCGCAGCCTTCATCGATGACTATTGTCTCAGTTTCTGTACAATTGCTAAATGATGATTGCTCCAGCTCCTGTTGTTCCTGTTGTACTTCATTCTCTGCATATGAATTGTATGTGCGTGCAGCTGATGGTGATGAATTAGGTAGATCTGTAAATATATAAAAAATAAAAGAAAATATATTAACATTTTGATTATAATTTAAGTCTTTACTTGAAGCATGTTATTTTAATATTTTTTGCCGAAAAAAAAAAAAAAAAAACATTTGAAGACATCATTAATCATAAATATAATTTATGCGTAAACGTGTCGCAGTATGGCAGTCGCGTCTAGATTTTTTTGTTTTTTGTTTTTGTTTTTTTTTTTTTTCTTTTTTTTTAGTACATCGTTGCGTATGAGTTATATACTTGACTTGAATTATAATTTTGTGTGATCAAAAAAGAATTTAAGTCTGATTCAAGCTTATATTATATACGACTTAATTTTATACTGTTACATAGGCTTCTTTATAGTGATACTGCACCTTAATCGATTTACGATTACTTAAACAATCGAACTGATAACAGAAATTAGTTGGCAGCAAGATTATTGTATACGCGACTCTTTTCACTTATTGATTCGATTATTTGATAAACCGTTATCTGCGCTGACAGTTACTTTAAATAGGAAAAGCAAAGTGCAACGTTCATTTTTAAATGAAGCCCCATTCACCGCACCAGTTTTTGTAGAAAAAAATATTATTTGGACCTTGAGCACAAACATGCATAATTTTCATACAATATTTCTTGACTGATGAAAATAACATTTTGACAGATGATTTTTTATGAATTTTTATGAAGAAACGCTAATAAAGTTGCTGGTAATAGTAGTTTGCCAAACGATCGATTAATCGGAAAGAATCGATTTTCAAAAAATAGTTTTTTTAATCTTGATTTTGAAACTTTGTTTTATTTTTTAAATTTTTTTCTTAAACGTTTTATTAGGAATCGATTTTTTTAAATTTTTTTAAAATTTTTTAAATCGATGTTTAAATCGATGCTTAAATTTTTTTTATTTTGTAAATATTTTTTCTAATTTCGTTTCTGTTAAATCGAATAATCGAAAATATTAGATTTTATTAATTAATCAATTTAAATCGTCGTTTGAAACTTTTTTTTATTTTGAAAATATTTTATTTAAACTTTTTTTTATACCCGCCACACATAGTGTGATGGGTATATTCAGTTTGTATGAAAGTTTGTAACGCATTGAAGGAGGCATCAGCTCGATGAGACGAATCGACCAAGCCATGTCCATCTGTCTGTCCGTCTGTCTGTCCGTCTGTATATTTCTAAGCATCTTTTTCGTTGAAGATATAAAGATATTTAGCTGAAATTTGGAACTTAAGCTTTTCTCGGCAACGACTATTTTAAGTTCGAGAATGAGAGTGCCACGCCCGTTTTTAGGTATAGCCCCCATACAAACTTACCGTTTTTTCCCCCGATTTTTTGTATAAAAATTTTAATTATTTATGAATATATTCGCTCCCAATTGGGTAAAAACATTTCTTTTGTCATCCAGTGTCAAAATCAATATGCCACGCCCATTTTAGGTATAGCCCCCATAGAAACTTACCGCCCAATTTCAAATTTTTGTATGAATAGGCAATGTTTTTGGATGTATTCACTCCAAATTGGGTGAAATCACTTCTTATGACACCCAATGTCAAACCAAATGTGCCACGCCCATTTTCAGATATATCCCCTATACAAACTTACCGCCTATTTTCGAATTTATGCATGAATATGGTTACTATTTATGAATTTATTCACTCCGAATTATCTAAAAAAACATCTGATATCATCCAATATCAAAAGCAAGGTGCCACGCCCATTTTTAGCTAAAGTCCCCATAAAACTTACCGCCAATTTCGAATTTTTGTATGAAAATGGTTACTTTTTTAGTTATTTATTGACTCCTAATTGGGTAAAAACTTTTAATATCATCCAATATTAAATCCAATGTGCCACGCCCATTTTTTGGCCCTACACAACGTGAGTTGTATCAGATCGTTGACCCCGTCCTATCCCATCTCGAAGTTCTATGAAAGCCACTGATGATAACACATTAACAATTTAAAAATACGTGAGACGGGTATATAAGCTTCGGTTCCGCCGAAGTTAACGTTTTTCCTTGTTTTATTGTAAAATCGATTAATCGAAAATATTAGAATTTATTAGATAATCAATTCAAATCGATTTTTAAAAAAAAATTTGTTTTGTTAAATCGATTCATCGAAATAATTGGATTTTATAAAATAATCAATTTTAATCGATGTTTGGAACTTTTTTTATTTTGTAAATATTTTTTCTATATTTTTTTTTTTTTTTTGTAAAATCGAATAATCGAAAATATTAGATTTTATTAGATAATCAATCAAAATCGATTTTTAAACTTTTTTTCTTAGTTTTTCTTTTTTTTTTTTTTGTAAAATCGATTAATCGAAAAAAATAGATATTATTGGATAATCGCTTTAAATCGATGATTTCTATAAACCGCACAGTGCTAGCTGCAAATACCAGTAGTATTATAATGAAATAAATTAATATTATTGCGACATGTAGCTTCTTGTTAGCTGCTTTAAATTTCACAATTCAATTTAATTATGACGAAAGTGCTTCACATGTTTTCAAATGCGTAACAATTGTGGTCTTCATCTAAATTTAGCTTCAGCATAACAAACAACTAAAAATACGCATTTACAAAAGGCTTTTGTTGTTGTTGTTGTTGTTGTTGGTTATTATAAACCACAATTCTTTTGTCATTTTTGTGTTGATTAAGTGGCTGCTAAGCAGTGATTATATGTTTTCACATATAAAAATATCTTACACAACCGCAGGCACACAACGGAAGTAAATAACAACGAAACATGTTGACAATATGTAGGCATATACAAAATATTTATATTTTAAGCGAAATTCTAGAATTTCTATACAAATAATAAATACTTATAAGTCTTCTATAACCTTGAGTATGTTAATTGATGCTTTTGGTTCAAATGGTTATGTTGCTGCTGCTGTTGCTGACAGCTAACACGTGTAAAATGACTCCATATGTACGATGCGGTTATATTTGAGATTTTGTCAGTACAAAAATTATATATAACGCCGCAGGTAGATACGTATATGCATGTCAATTTAGAACTGTGCTGAAAGATTCTGGCTGTCAGCTTTTGTGGTCTGAAATTTGCGCTAGAATTTAGCTATGATGATGATTGATGAATAAGCATATAAGGTCACGTTTTTTTACTGCATTTGATTCAATTAAAATTGGCCTAAATTGATTAAAGGAATTGAGCGATTGATGCTTTGTAGCTTTATGCCAACGTGGCGTTATTATTGTAGCATACTTTTAAGCTGTTTTAAAATTTGTACTTTTTTTGGGTTTTAAATTAAAAATTGCTTATGTTGATAAAAATAATTGAGAGATTAATGCTTTGTAGCTTGTGTGTGGCGTATGTGTGTTTATTTTTGTAGCATACTTTTAAGCTGTTTAAAAATTTGTACTTTTTTGGTATTTAAATTAAAAACATTTTATAGAAAGTTTGTTGCTAAGTATGACAGCGATAAGATTTTTTTTTTTTTTTGAAAAAGTTTAGTTAAAAGCAAAAACTTTTTTTTTTTTTTCATAGTTTAACTTAAGTGGAAGCTCAATTGTCATAGAGTTGCTGCTTATTTAAATGCCAAAAAAAGAGAAACAAGAAAAGGTATGACTTTAGGCAAAGATAGCATAGTTTCAAGTCATGTTTTGTATTTCAAAAAAAAAAAAAAAAAAAGTTTCAGCATGACAGGATGTAATCTGCAACACAGCAAAAGTTTTTGCATACAAAAGGCTTGACTATCCAATTGACGCTACTCCAGCTGCTACAATTTTTTAGTTTGAGTTTGGGTTTTAGTTTAAGTAAAGTTTGAAACGACAGACAGTTTGAAAAAGGATATGCACAGAACAAAAGGATACGCAAGTTGACAATTGTCAAACAGCTGCGTCAAAAAAAAAAAAAAAAAAAAACATTTGAAATATTGCTTCGTTTTACAAATTAAAAAAAAGCCAATTTAATAAAATGACAGACAACAAAGCGCCAATGAAACATAATACAAGTGTACAACATTTCAAGTTTAAAATGTTTTCAAATTAACTAAATAAAAAAAAGTGGAAGCAAAGCATATACAATACCAAATAAAAAAAAAATATAAAAGGAAGCCGGAAAAAAGGATACAAAGCATACAATAAATAAACTACGCCTACACAATTGACTCAGATATATGAAGTAAAGCTAAATGCCAAGCTCATTGTCAGTAAAAAGTCTTTATGCGCACCACAAAAGCTTAAGTAGAGACGTAATATTAACTTGCCAAGTGTGGCACATAGATGTAGCTTTATTAGCAAAAAAAAAAAAAAAAAAAAAAAAAAACTAATTGACAACTTGCTGGCGCTTTGGGGCTTTGTGCCTGCAGTCAACTGCGTTTGAAAAAAAAAATTGAATAAAAACTTTAAAAAAATACAGCAGCAAAAATAAAACCCTAAAAAAAAACACACACACACATATGTGTGTATATGTAGCATGCTAGAAAAAAAACAGCTGAAATTTTTACCATTTTTCTGGCACTCTCTGTTTTGTTTTGTTTTTTTTTTTTTTTTGTTTTATGCTTTCACATATGAAGTACTTTCAGCCTAAAAGTTGGCAACATCATATTTAGCTTTGAACGGCAGCAAACTGAAAATGGCAATAGCAATAGCAACAACAACAAACACAACTGTCAGAAAACCAACTAAATGGGCGTGCATTAGCCTAGCTTATATACGTATAGACAGATTTTAAAGTAACGAGTCTATGTGAAACACGATTGTAGAGTGAGTTGAAAAATCTAAGCGCAGCCAATGGGATTATACTCAAATATGAGTGAGTGAGTGAGTGAGTGACTGAATGTATGCGTTTGAGTGCGCTTTAGTAGAGTATAGTAACGAAAGTTGTTTGAAACGATTTTAGGCAAACATCGTCGAGAGATAAACAAGCGTTCTATGTATCAAGAACAATCATTTTTTTTGCATCAAGAACAATCGTTCTTTGTGTCAAGAAAAATCGTTCTTTATATCAAGTCAATCGTCCTTTGTATCAAGAACAATAGTTCTTTATAACAAGAACAATCGTCCTTTGTATCAAGAACAATAGTTCTTTGTATCAAGAACAATTCATTATATCAAGAACGATGGTTTTTATATCAAGAACAATGATTCTTTATGTCAAGAACAATTATTCTTTATATCAAGAACGTAAGTTCAACAATAGTTTTTTGTATCAAGAACTATAGTTTTTTGATTTAAGAATAATTGTTCATTGTTTTAAGAATAATCGTCCATTTTATCAAGAGCAATAGTTCATTGTATCCTGAACAATCGTTTTTTTATTTAAATAAATCGTTCATTGTAGCAAGAATAATTATTTATTGAACATGAACTATCGTTCTTCTGTCTTGCTTCTCTTGTCATTTCTAAAACTTGGTCAGAATATAAAACAGCAAAAAAAAAAAAAAAATTGCCATGAGTGTTACCGCAAATGTGAACCAGTCTGAAAAAAAAAACCTCAACACAAAAGGATTCAACTCTTTTCAAACAAACCATGTCAAAAACTAAAATTCTCTTAAAAAAATAAATTGATAATGTCCTTAATGCAAATTGCTTTAGAGCCTAAACAGTAATTTAATACAAGCAAAAGTAAAAGTTGCACTGCGGCGACAACTAAAAAAAAAAAAAAAAACAAAAACTGACAAGGATAACGATGACAATGACAACAATGGTAGCAACTAAATTGAGGCAACAAAAAAGTACAAAAACAAAACGAAAAGGATACGCAAGGGCTTTAATGCCTTTTGACGCACTCACACACGCACACATGTAGCTATTAAGTGGCACACACACACATACTTTTTGCACTTAGAACAAAGTCAATGCCTGCCTATGTCTATACTTTGCTTACTTTTACTTCAACTTCCGTTCGCACATTTCGTTTGACTTTAGTTTTTGCTTAGATAGCAGAAAATTGATACGATCGCATCTCATACAGAAAGTCAAGAACAGTTTCAAAAAAGGACACAAAAGAAGTAGACAAAAAAAAAAAAAGGATAACTCGTTTAAATTTCACTTTTACTAGACACAAGTGTACATTTGTGTGTGTGTGTGTTTGCCAAAACGCTTCATGTATTTTTGCTTAAAATTTTTTTAACTTGTTGCCGTGGGTAGCTTTAAAAAGTATTTGAAACTGTGCAACTTTTATTTTGTTGCTTGTTAGAAATATTAAAGTTACCACTTTATATATATTTTTTTTTTAAATTTTCTTACGCACTACTTGCTGCTGCTGCCAAATAAAAAGGATATTTTGCACAAATGTCCTTTTTTTTTTTTTTTGCTTTTGTTGCTCGTCAAAAAGGCTGCTTGAAAGCAAAAAAAAAAAAAAAAATAGAAACAAAAGGACTTGCCATTTTTCTACGTATTAAGACAATAGAAAAAATAAAAACAAAACAAAACAAGGAGAAACGTTAACTTCGGTGGAACCGAAGCTGAAATACCCGTTACATGGGCGTGGCGTCTTGGTTTTGATCCTGGATGACAAAAGAAATGTTTTTACCCAATTGGGAGCGAGTACATTCATAAATAATTACTATTTTGAAACAAAAAATCGAAAAAAAATCGATAAGTTTGTATGGGGGCTATACCTAAAAATGGGCGTGGCACTCTCATTTTCGAACTTAACCTAGTCGTTGCCGAGAAAAGCTTAAGTTTAAAATTGCAGCCCAATATCTTTATATCTTCATCGAATAAATAGCATAGCAACAAACAGACGGACAGACGGACAGAAGGACAGACGGACAGACAGACAGACAGACGGACATGGCTAGATCGATTCGTCTCATCGAGCTGATCAAGAATATATATACTCTGTGGGGTCTCCGATACCTCCTTCAATGCGTTACAAACTTTTGGACAAACTGAATATACCCGTTTACACTATGTGTAACGGGTATAAAAAGGATAATGTTTATTTAAGTTTATGCTTGGGGAATATGATGCAATGGTGCTTTACTTTACTTTACTTTTCTAGCTTTTATTTCATTTTTTTAGCAATTTCTTTAAATGCGTTTTTTGTTAGCCTACTTTAGAGCGTTTTTCATTCTTCATTCTTTTTTTACGTTCTAAAAATGCTTGAAAGTTTGAAGGCTAATGCTCTTGAAGTCATCAAACTTTTATGTAAAGAAAAAAATAGCGAATACTAAAAAGGCAAAATATAAACGAGAAAACTTTAATAAAGTCATTTTATGGTTTATAAGTTTATTTTTTAAATAAGACATCATCAGCAACATCAACATCATCGATATGCGTCATTCAATTTGTTTATCGATTTCTAATGTAGTCAATGTCAGGCTCTACTCAATTACCATAAGTCAAGCTCTTTCGCCTACTTGTGCGCTCAATCAATTCAAAAAAAAAAAAAAAAAGTATCTCAAAACAAAAAGAAATTTGTGAAATTTGTTACAAAATATTATGCGCCACGTGTCGTATGTGTAATATTCTAAAAAAATTTCATTAGCTTTACAAGATAAGCGTAATTTTTTTCTTTGTGTTTACGCTGTGCTGCAAAATGATTCATTACAGCGAAATTTTGTTAAATAATTCACAAAAGAGAAACAAAAAAAGTACGTAGGCTGCGTTATAATAAATTCGTTTAAATCGATTCGTGGCAAAAACAAAAATGAAAAAAAACATTTTAAGTAAAGATACTTGCCAAAGAAAAAAAAAAGTTGTATGAGATTATTTGAGATTCATTTTTTCATTTGATTAGCTAAAGTTTTTTGTAAATATATTTATAATAAAATTATGAAGCTTGGTTGGTGTGTTAATGGTATGAGAAGTGTGTCTAAGTTTAAAGGAAATGGAGTTTTTTTTTTTTTTTTTAAGGAAATTATTTTTTTTTTTAATTTTCTGAAGAAGTATACACTGCATTCCTTACAACTTCTGCACTCCATTAATCGTTCGAGTGGCAAAGATTGTTTTTGACACAAAAAATGATTATTATTGATACACAAAAACGATAATTCTTGATACAAAAACTTATATTCTAGATAAAAGGAAGGATTGTTTTTGAACGATTGTTCTTGGCACAAAGAACGATTGTCCTTGGCACAAAGAGCGATTGTTCTTGACACAAAGAACGATTGTTCTTGACACAAAGAACTATTGTTCTTGACGCAAAGAACGATTGTTCTTGACACAGAGAAAGATTATTCTTGACACAAAGAACGATTGTTCTGGACACATAAAACGATTGTTCTGGACACATAGAACTATTCTTCTTGACACAAAGAACGATTCTTCTTCACACAAAGAACGATTTTTCTTGACACAAGGAACAATTGTTCTTGACACAAAGAGCGATTGTTCTTGGCACAAAGAACGATTGTTCTTGGCACAAAGAACGATGGTTCTTGGCACAAAGAACAATTGTACTTGATACAAAGAACAATTGTTCTTGATACAAAGAACAATTGTTCTTGATACAAAGAACAATTGTTCTTGATACAAAGAACAATTGTTCTTGATACAAAGAACAATTGTTCTTGATACAAAGAACAATTGTTCTTGATACAAAAACGATTGTTTTTGACACAAAGTAAGCTTGTTCTTGATAAAAGAACAATTGTTCTTTATATAAATAACGATTGTTCTTGACACAAGGAACGATTGTACTTGATACAAAGAATAATTGTTCTTGATACAAAGAACAATTGTTCTTGATACAAAGAACAATTGTTCTTGATACAAAGAACAATTGTTCTTGATACAAAGAACAATTGTTCTTGATACAAAGAACAATTGTTCTTGATACAAAGAACAATTGTTCTTGATACAAAAAACGATTGTTTTTGACACAAAGTAAGCTTGTTCTTGATAAAAGAACAATTGTTCTTTATATAAATAACGATTGTTCTTGACACAAGGAACGATTGTACTTGATACAAAGAATAATTGTTCTTGATACAAAGAACAATTGTTCTTGATACAAAGAACAATTGTTCTTGATACAAAGAACAATTGTTCTTGACACAAAGAACAATTGTTCTTGAAACAATTGTTCTTGACAACGATTGTTCTTGACACAAAGTACGTTTGTTCTTGATGCAAAAGAATTATTGTTCTTTATATAAAGAACGATTGTTCTTGACACAAAGAACGATTGTACTTGATACAAAGAATAATTGTTCTTGATACAAAGAACAATTGTTCTTGATACAAAGAACGATTGTTCTTGACGCAAAGAATATTGTTCTTGGCACAATAAACGTCTGTTTCACTCTCTCCATATCACTCCAATGATCACACTTCTCCTTTTGCTATATTTGTAAAAATATGTACTGAGTTGCATTCCTGTAGCTAACATACTTGAAGAAAAATTCGCACGGCAAATCATTTTTCAATAGATCATATATATACTTCCCAGTTTCAAAAGCTACTTTGTTGCAACCGGCAGTCCCACAGCACTACTCTTAGTATTTTATTATTTTTATTTTTAGTTAAGTGAACTACTAAATTAAAAATTATTTTTAATTGAAGCTAAAATAGCAATGCGTTACTATAAATAAAAAAGTATTACAAACATAAAATAAATAGTTTTTATTTCATATAAAAAGCATTTGTGTGGGTGCATTTGTGTAAGCATAAATATTTTATGTTGAGATTTACAATTATGAACTTTGCTTTAATGGCGTGAAGGGTGTTTACACAAAAAAAAAAAAATAATATATAAATATAAAATAACAACAAAACTTGCTACCAAATACATATTGCGTATACGCAATGTATGACGCTGCAGTGCAAATGTCGTGACGCATTTCATGGCTGCAGTACAAATGTCAAAGGTAGCTGACTGCGTTTTTTATTGAAAGAAAAACGAAAAGTTTTTCTCTTTAGTATTATTTTTAGCGCGGCAGCAGATTACAACAAATTTACAACAAGAAAAACAAGTTTTTAATGTAATTTTTATGTTTTTTTTATTTTATTTTCATTTTTTTCTTTATTTCCTTACGCCAGCGCCATTTTGTTACAATTGCAATACGCGCAATGGCGTTATATGTAGAAGTGTATATTTGTCTGCATACATATGAACATCTTTTGTTAGTCTGTATATATTTATATAGAAGTTTGTATGGCTGTACTCTGTGAGAAGTTTTATGAAAATTTTATAAACTTTTTTAAATTGAGTTTATTGTTGAGCATTTTCGTGTTGTTTGCTAAATTGTATAATCAACTTTGTGTGTGTCACACAGTTTTATTTTTTATTTTTTTGAAACTTGTTGCGTGTATTTTTGTGTTTTCAAAAAAAAAAAAAAAGAAACCAGCATAAATAATGTACCCGCATGAAGTACTTTTATTTTTTATTATTATTATTATTTTAGAATTTTTGTATTCGCCCACAATTTTAATTTATTTATTTGTACATTTTTATACTGTAAACGCATTTGAAATGTGTTGCTTTCTATAATTTTTATTTACAAATTTAAGTCAGATAAAACCAGTGTTTTGAATATTCGAATCAGTCAGACGGTAATTTGACCTGCGGTGCTTTTAGCAGACTTATTTGCTATTCTTTGTACATGTTGCCTTGTGTAAACTTTAACCTTGAATTAAATATGCGCTCGATTCGTTTCATTTAGGTTAAACGACATGCGTGCATGTTGGAATTTTTTATTTAATTTTTTAAGAAAGTAGAATGGCCAATAAGAAATGTGTAATCGACTGAAATGAATCTTTGATATTTTACAAATTTTATGAAAGGCCTCTAAAAGATTGAACGCTTCTGTAAGCTTTGTTGTGTAAGAAGCATTGCACTGAATGAGCGTTATTATTAGTGATTTTCGTAGACAACGACTTTGACTCCTTTTCAGATAGAAATCATATCAAATCATCTCCTGTATCAAGAACAATAGTTTTTATATCAAAAACAATTGTTCCTGTATCTAAAACAATCGTTCATGTGTCAAGAACAATCGTTCCTGTAGCAAGAACAATTGTTCCTGTATCAAGAACGTTTGTTACTGTAGCAAGAACAATCATTCCTGTAGCAAGAACAATTGTTAATGTATCTAAAACAATCGCTTATGTGTCAAGAACAATCGTTCCTGTATCAAGAGCAATCGTTACAGTAGCAAGAACAATCGTTCCTGTATCAAGAGCAATCGTTACTGTAGCAAGAACAGTTGCTGATGAATCCAAAAAAAATCTTGCCTTTATCAAGAACAATCATTCTTGTATCAAAAAATATAGTGCCTGTACCAAGAACAATCGTTCCAGTATCAAAAACAATCGTTCCTATACCAAGAAAAAACGAGTGATTCTGCGATTACCTTTAAAGTTTGTTAAGGTGACTGGAAAATTAATACTTAGTGCAATTAATGGTATAAGTTGTCCCGTAATGTGTTTTAATATATTAACGAATAAATCAAGAATCTCTCCTATTCAGTCAGTTGGTTCTCTATGTATGTTTGCCTCATTTCCATTCATTACAACTCTAATATATTTTTCTGAAGGTGTAAGAAAGCAAGTAAGCAAGAAAATGTTTTCCCTAATTAAAAAGTTCGTTTATGAAAATTTTGTTTTTGTGTGCTATCTAATTTCAAAACTAAGTAATGAATACATTTGCAAATATATAAATAACTTTTAATATGGTAAAACTTTATATAATTGCAAACTATTATTTTGCATTAATTAATAATTTACTTAGCGGTTTTTATGTAATTTTAAATTAAACTTTGTTTTTTTTTTATATGAAATGAAGTTAAATGTTAATTAAAAAGTTAAAATATGAATTAAAGTGTTTTTGTGGTTAAAAAAAAATAATAACATTATTCTTTTTCAAATTTAGATAGCTTCTATTTTATTTTTAGACAAATATAAATAAAAAACTTTAAAAAATATTTATTAAAATGAAACATATATTCTAGAGAAAGTCAGATAGGCATAACTCAACACCACAACAATCCACTGGTATGATTCATAACCCGGTTTTGAGCAAGAGTCTAACCTCTTTTCGGTTATGTTCAGCTCAATTGGTTTAAGTAAATTTTATATTTTCATAAATTTACATTTACTTAAAATAATAAAAAAATGTTATACTGTTATACGGCAATACCGTTATACCATAAAATGTTTTACTATTTTACCGCACAACTGTTATACGCAAACTAATAAAATAATGTTATACTGATATACTGTTATACTGCAAAACTATTATACCACTAACAGTTTTACTATATTACCGTCAACTTCTACACTGTTATACTGTTATACTAATATACTGTTATACTGTTATACTGTTATACTGTTATACTGTTATACTGTTATACTGTTATACTGTTATACTGTTATACTGTTATACTGTTATACTGTTATACTGATTAACTGTTATACTGTTATACTGTTATACTGTTATACTGTTATACTGTTATACTGTTATACTGTTATACTGTTATACTGTTATACTGTTATACTGTTATACTATTATACTGTTATACTGTTATACTGTTATACTGTTATACTGTTATACTGTTATACTGTTATACTGTTATACTGTTATACTGTTATACTGTTATACTGTTATACTGATATAGTGTTATACTGTTATACTGATATACTGTCACTTTTTCAAAAAAAGGAAGTAAAAAATTAAATACATTAAGAGTAAGAGGGAAAAAAAAAAATAAAATACATTAAGAGTAAGAGTTATTTGAGAACAAAAATTTGTATTTTATTTTTTTAACAGGTATGGCCCAACATTTTTTTAACGTATTTGTTATAACAGTTAGTCCTTCAATAAATTTTTAATTTATTTAGTGCTTTTCGGCTTAACTGCACCCTTCATTTGGATATCCGCACAAAGTTTATTACGCATCCAAAAACTTACTGTCATTTGCCAAGTCATTTGTGGTAAAATTTCGGGAAAATCATCAGCATTAACTGTATAATTATTGACGATATATGTATAATTCTGCATAAAAAAATAGAATAAAAAAAAATCATCTTTGTATTTTTGAAAAAACGTTCACTACATACCGCATATATAGGACACTTTTTTGGTAAATTACTGATGCTCATAACACGCTTTCGTGCCATATCGAGTACGGATATTAAAGGCGCTGTAAAATATTTACAACCATCGATCTTCGTATCGAGTAATGTCATTTTCTTATTATCTTTGCGAAACATATCGAATTGTATTTGTACATCGAAATTGCTAATATTCTCGGCAATATTAAATTCATAATACAGCAGCGGTATGCTGTTTCGTTTGTAGAGTAAACATTTTATGTGATGCAACATTTTCGGTTGATAGATTTTGCAGTTCAAGAGATTAATATCAACCAAATAATTACGCTGCGGTTAAATCTTTACGGATTAGTATTTAAGACTTTAAAATGAGTTCTTAATTAGTTCATAATACCTTTGCAAAGCCAATTGTTAACGTTAGTGTAATAAATATTATTATTGTACAAAATATTTTTTATACATTTTGCACACACAAAAAACTTTTGCTATACGTTTTCGAAGTAGAGAGCTGCACTTGTAATTTGTGTACGAACGTACAGCTGCGTAAAATGCTTTTGCTCTGTATTCTGCGTTTTGCAGCTATGAATTATTAATGGTTTAATTAGAGCTTCTACACATTATTTCTAAGTTTCTAACAATTTTCGCTGTAATTATAAACGCATTATTGCTTTACTTTATTAATGGCTTAAATACTTGTTTTGTTTGTTTTTAGTTTTTAGCGGTTTCATAGATTGTTTTTCGTTTTTTCTATTCGTTTTTAGTGTTTTTATTTTTAGATTTTAAATGAACTTAATTAAAACGATACGGGTCAGCTGTTCCCCATTGACCAATGTAAAAAAACAAAAAAACAAAAATAATGAAAACAAGCCACACACACTTTGTTAATTGTAGCAATGAGAAATTAATGAAATGAAAAAATTACAAATATTGGAAAGTAATTTGATAAAACAGTATTTATCGTAGCATGATATGCTAGAAACTCTATTTATAATATGCAAATGACAAGTCGATGCAAACATGAGCCTCTGTCCTCTGTTTGTTTACATAATTTTAACATTTTAAAGCATTGATCTATAATTTCGTAGAAGGTTACAGTAATATAAACATATTTCCTGTACTCTTTCCACCACAGTTTGTTCGCATACTAAATTGAACTTACCAAAATATGTAAGCAAAAAATAGAAAGAAATAGTGGTAGAATACTAAAATTAGTATAATTGCAATATTTTTTGTGTGTGCACATTCGTTCTCATATTAAGAAGAATTTGTTCTTAAAATAAAAAAAAAAAAAAAAACAAATTAAGTGATGCTACGAGAGCAAATCAATGCCGTATTGCTGTTTTTGCACCATCGAACTTCTGTTCGTTTTTTATGTAAAGTTAACGTTTATACGATTTTATATGAAGGTGTTGGAAAGCTGTTTCTTCAGATACATCCAGTTTCCAGCGCGCAAAGTTGGATTTTCAAAATTTTCTCATATCTAGTTTTCCCATCCATACGTAACAGTCTATAATCACGACAATATTGTATCCTAACAGTCAGACCTTCAAATTATTCATTTTGAACGATTTAGCTATCTGTGCCGGACTTGAGGCATACTATATAAAGAACCCACTTTATTTTGAATATAATATTATTTTGTTGGTTGGAGACACCATAAGTATTGACCCTTTTTAGAAATATACAAAACATTTTTTTCAAAGCGCTTTTTACACAAGTTACACTGTTAAACTGTTATACTGTTAAGCTGTTATACTGTTTTACTGTTTTACTGTTTTACTGTTTTACTGTTTTCCTGTTTTACTGTTATACTGTTATAGTGTTATAGTGTTATACTGTTATACTGTTATACTGTTATACTGTTATACTGTTATACTGTTATACTGTTATACTGTTATACTGTTATACTGTTATACTGTTATACTGTTATACTGTTATACTGTTATACTGTTATACTGTTATACTGTTATACTGTTATACTGTTATACTATTATACTGTTATACTGTTATACTGTTATACCTTTATACTGTTATACAAAATCTTGGTATATTTCTTAGCCTTGCTTATTTTAATGAGTTTTATTTCGTATTGTTCTATTCTTTTTCTTCGTCTTTTAAAAAAACCTTTTTTTCGAATTATTGATCGAACTATCGCTGCACTTGATTCATCTTGGAAGCTTATTAAGTCGACTGTCATGAATTAATTCTTATATTCATTCTTATATAAAACTTTTTTAAATGTAAGCTTTAAACATAATGTGGCGAAAGAAATATTACTTCTTTCAACTGTAGATCTATAAGTTTTGAATTTTTTTCCCTAAAATAAGTTAAGATACTATACAGACCTAGTATGGTAGACTTTGCCTCTCCTCAGTATCTTTATATAAAGTGTATATTGCAAACATGAAAATAAACTTACCCATGCACACGCCCAATCCACTACTAATGGGCAATTTTGTAACACATTGTAACGGTGGTTCACATTGTCCTGAAAATCCACCAGGACCGCCGCATGTTTCACCCAAAGTTTTTGCACAAATGCGACAGCATCTAATTAAATAAATGTGTAAATTGTAAATTAATAAAAGTCAAAACTAACACGACTTACTTGCAAGGATCCCACAGCATTAAACCTTTGCCAGGACAATCTAAAGCATGTATAACATCGCATTCCTTTGGATTACAATAACATTTAAGACCATTTACAACACGACTGCCGGCAGCAACCATTATCAAAAGATAACAGCATAAATATATAAGATAAGTGCGCAGATTTAAAAAACAAAATTGTGTGGTTGAGCACATTTTGAAGCAAATATTTTTCAACTTTGCTAGTCGATAAATGTTGTTGTTGTGTAATACATGAATTCTTCTTTTAGCTGCTTAATGATAACATTTTTGCTGTAAAGAAAAAAACAAAAAAGAGAAAATAGATGAATACATATATATTTCAAAGTACAAAAAAATTGTAGCATACTTATAGGCTAAAACTAAAAGTATTTGCTTTGCTGATAGCTTTGCTATTTGTGCTCATTAAAAATTTTTGCAAATATGTATATTTTGAGTTTATGTAACAATTGTAAGTCAAGAATATAAACGAATTTTGGCAAATACTAAGCATATGCAATACACTTATACAAGCTAACACTCAGTTTTCAATAACTATTGAATTTGAATTGGGATTTTAGAGACAGAAAGAGAAAGTGATATAAAGAGAGATAAAAAACCAACTTATACAATTGCAGCTAGTCCTTGTTTGCTGATGCTGCAATTTCAAGGAGCTTTCAATTTTTGCGTGTCTATCTTTCTCTCTGTCTGTCTGTCTGCTTGTATGCGTTTCGAGTACATAAAATATGCTTTGCTTCGTTTCTTTTTTTTCTATTTTCGTTTTTGTGCAAAATCATTTTCAATTTGTGAAAATGAAATTCCAAATTGAATGCACAGCAAAAGCATGCCAAAGGACATGAGTTGATTTTTTTTTTTTTTGGTATACACATAATATGGCTGCCATATAAGTAACAAGACAGCACAAAAAAAAAAACCTACACAAAGGTGTGTGTGCTTATATGACAATGACAGCGGTAACTATTCAATACATATGTCTGTCTGTCTGTCTGTGTGTCTGTCTATCCTCATTATATATTTTTCTATATCTACCTGTGACTTTCTTTTTGCAGCTTACAAACAACGAAAAAAATATTAAAAACGTTTTTCTCAATATTATATATTTTTATTAAAAAGCAAAATGGCAAACCAAATGTGACTCCCAAACAATAATGCTCTAATTGAATGAGTTGTGCTTTTATATATATTGTATATTTCTATTTGTATTCACCCTAATATCATTTTTTTTTTTGTTCTTGGTATTAAGATTTTATTAAGCTAGATCATCATAACAAACAACGTGCTTAGCTTTAATAATTTCTGCTTAAATTTCTATTTTATCCTTTCACATTATTTCACATGCTTCCACTTTTCGTTGTAATAACAATTTAACGCTTTAGTGTTGGTGTTAATATTTAGCGCTTTTGTTATATGTATGCATTATTATGGATATCCTTTGCCTTTGGGTTTGCGTGTCTGTTGTGCGCATAGTGTCTGATTTGTTGTGCGTGTCCTGTCTTTGTAAAGTGCAGAAAACATGACTTGAAATAAAAAACTGATAGAATATAAAGAAATAAATGTTTTTTGTACACTCCAAAAGGATAACTTTGTTTTGTATTGTTGCTTTTCATGAGTTTTTGCAATTTTTTTGTATGTATTTTTTTTTTTTTTTTTTGTCAATGCTTGATTTAGTTGATTATTGTGCAGCACGTTTTCAACGTTTTTAAGTTAACAGAACGTGATTTCCAATAGACATATTCCAGCTTGACCAAAGCACGTGCGCTTTAGATAAGCAAAGACGAAAAAAAGAAAAACAACCAAAAAAAAAAGGACATTGTATTCGACAATATTTGCCTCGTGGGCAGTAAAACATTTAACTTTCATTTGTCTTTTTAATACATAAAAGATAAAGATAAATTTACAACGATAAGGGCTGCGAGAAATATCAAAATATCGATATTTTATCTATATTTTTTCATTATCGGTCTTTTGATACGTGGGGCGATTAAGTGAGTCGAAATCTTAGACTATCAGCTGCACGTTGGTGTCTTTTGAAGATTTCTTCTGTGTCAGGGCAAATATTAATATATTTATTGACATAAATATATATATAAAATAGTAAAATGTTTTTATGTCCGCAATTTACGTTTATCCGTCCAACCGATGAGCCCCAAACCCTTTAGAACAATGCAACTAAATTGATATTCCACTAAAAAGAAGTCGATTTTCTAATTTTCCCATACAAAAATGTTATGCTTTTTCAACATAAACAAAAAACAAAAATTAAAAACAGCTGATTTCAGCTTTCCCCCATTACATTATGGGTAAGATCAAAAAGTTGGTATTTTTAGTATGTTTTTAAGTTTGCCCAAGCTTAGCTACAAAAAAAAAAAAAGCAAATAGTAAAAATGCCATCAAAAAGAACGGAAATTTCACAAAACACAGCAGATGCAATACGGAAAAGAACTGAAAGAGCAGCCGAAACGCCCGTACAACGTATTAGCACACGCCGTGTATCTGCTAGAAATAAATAAAATAAATAACATACAATCTTTTTAAATTCATCAGCTTCATCTCGAACACTTCACTTGAAAGTTTTTGAAGTCACTCTTTTCGAATCAGAATCAGTCAGACTATTAAAATTTAAAATTGAAGCTCAAAGTCGGCGAATCCAAGATTACCATTATAAATTTCGCTAAAATGACTTAAAACAATCCTACACTTTTGGGCTTTTTGCATAAAAAACAAATTTTTTTTTATATTTATCGTTGGCAGACGAAAAGCTCTGGGCTATGCAAATCTGAATTATCAGGGGTGTCAGGGAAATCTCTAGTAAATCTGCTTTCGGTTGGTTTGTAAATCTCTAAAATAAAATCTCGGTCTCACAGAACTTCGAAAGATTTCATTGTTCGAAGAAAGTTTCGCCAATAACTGAAAGGGGCTGTCTTCACAGCTGAACCTTTTTGTAGACTTTTTTTTGTAGACATTTAATTTGTATATTTTATATAGATTTTGAATGACCCAAACTATAAAAAGTTTAGTTTATGTTAAACGAGAAATAAATTAATCTCGAACTTGAGATCGGTCTTTTTAAATTAAACTAAAGAAAATTCAAAATAGTTTCCCGCTAAATAAATCAAGCTGCGTGATAACTCTGCTAAGTGAATTGTTCTACATACACACATACATATACATGTGCTCATAAATACTAGTGCGTGCAAATTAACTAAGATACTAACGATATTTGCATTCGTTTATAGTATTTCCCATCACTAGCACATATACAATTCTTATGTTAACCTGCCAACTAAGCTCATTAATATTTTACGCAAATACTTTTCATAAAAAAATATTTAATTCCTGTTATGAAATCAATAATAGTATAATTTTAACCTCAAATATAAAACAACATACAGGTACTTATGAAAGTTACTTATGACAAAAATTAATCTTTGAAAAATATAAAAGTCTATTTCGAGCAAGTTGGCATTCTTTTTGCTCGATTGGTTTTGCTTACGAATTTTATTTTCAAAAAATTTACTAGAGATTTGGAAAAGGGCCAATTTAACAATTATACCAATGAAATTTTGGACCATTAGTGCAGTTAGTTCAGAAAAGAATAATGTTTCTGCTAGTATAACTTAAAACATATTTTTAATGGTGTATTTTACTAAAACTCTATCAAATCTCTAACAAAAAATTGAGTGGTTTGAAAGCAACCCAAATAGATTTGTGTGACATCTTGAATTCTCTTTTAAAAATTCGATTGGAATTAGATTGGTAGAGATTTCCCTGACATCCCTGTATATATAGCTCTCATTAACCATAAGAATTAATAGAAGCCATTCGAAGTTGCATATTAGTGTTAAGCCAATAAATTCCAAACCAAAAACTTTCCAATTTTGTTTTTATTTTCAGAGAGTTTTTTTATACCCGCCACACTAGTGTGGAGGGTATTATCATTTTGTCAGAAAGTTTGTAACGCATTAAAGGAGACGTCTTAGACACTTTAAAGTATATATATTCTTGATCAGCACGACGAGACGAGTCGATCTAGCCATGTCCGTCTGTCTGTCCGTCCGTCTGTCTGTATTTATGCGATTCATTCGCTCAGTTTTAAAGATATTGACCTGAAACTCGGAACTTAAGCTTTTCTCAGTCCTAAGCAGTTCAAGTGTTAAAATCAAAGTGCCACGCCCATTTTAAGATATAGCCCCCATACAAACTTACCGTTTTTTTCTATTTTTTTTGCATGAAAATAGCTATTATTTATGAATGTAGTCACTCGAAGTTGGAAAAAATACTTCTAATGTCATCCAATATCAAATTCAAGCTGCCACGCCCATTTTAGATATAGCCCCCATACAAACTTACCGCCCATTCTCGAATTTTTGTATTAAAATAGGTATTATTTTTTGAAACTTTTCACTCAAATTTAGGTAAAAACACTTCTAATGACATCCATTATCAAAACCAAGGTGCCACGCCCATTTTTAGCTATAGTCCCCATACAAACTTACCGCCCACTTTCGAATTTTTGTATTAAAATAGTTATTATTTATGAAACTATTCACTCAAAACCAAGGAGCCACGCCCATTTTTAGCTATAGCACCCATACAAACTTGAAGAAGTAATTATTTTCAAATATATATTTTTTAAATGTATATAAGCCACTTATGATCACACATAAACTATTCAAAGATTCATGTGACGGGTATTTAAGCTTCGGTTCCACCGAAGTTAACGTTTTTTCCTTGTTTTAAATTAAATTTGTAGCAAAGTTAAATTAAAATATCTTTTCAAATGCACAGTTTTGTATAGTGACAGCTTTTACAATTGAAACTGACATTAAATTATTTTATTATCTACTAAATTTTGAGTTACTATGTATGCATTTTATTTTATATTTTGCTTTTCATAATTTGTATTTGTACAAATATTTTGCATAATGTATTTGTAAAACAAATTATGTAAATTTTTTAATATGCCTATTTGTAAGCAATTTCTAAAATTTTGATAACAAAAACATTTCTATTTATGCAAAAAAAAAAAAATGAGTTTTATGCATAATATTAAAAATTACGCAACATTTTTCATTTTTTTCAAACGCTGTCAAATATGTTTTAATGCATAATTTTTTTGCATAATTAATTTTAATGTAAATTTTTGCTAATTATATATTAAATGCAACCTTTACTAACTGAAATAATTTTAATAGTAAAAATGAGAAAAAAAAATGTAAAATATTTTTATAATTTTTTTCTTCTGCTGCAGTTTGTGCCATTTACATATTTTGTAATACAGCAAACACTTTTAAGCTTGCGGCTATTTGAAACGCATTTTGCTATTTTTGCAACTCATTTTTTTTTCCACTCGTTCCTTTCGTAAACAAATATTTACAGCAGCAGCAACAGCGGATAAAGCTGCTTGAAGAAAAGAAAACATACTGTGCGGCGCATTTCCGTTTCCGTTTCAATTTCCGTTTCGCTGTGTTTTTTTTTAAATCTGATCAAATCAAAAGCGTAGCATAATGCTTTAGCTTTTTGCTATACTTGTCAACGTAAAATTTAATTGAGTAGTTCGGTTTGTTTTTCTTTTTTTATGTTAATTTTTTAAAGCAGTTTGTAATAGTTTGAAAAGAAACGTATTAGAAAAGGGTTAAATGTTTTTGCTTTTTGCTTTACACTTTCCGTTTCATATGCGAGGGTTTTTTGCCAGTAATTTCCTTACAAAAACCATTATCCTTATTTGTTTATAATTATTAAATTTTTTTAAAACATTTTTTTTTGCTCTCAGCTCTCGAATAGCTTTATATTTTCTACAGTATAAAAGCCACACAAATTCTCATTAATTTAACTGGGTGGGTCCGTTCTAAGACAAAAAAGGTAAAGTAGAAGAGAAAAATAAGCTTGTTGAAAAGTTGATTATCGTTTGCCGCTGCTGCTGGCTCGCTTTAAGATTTTCACTGCAAATAACTTGGAAAATGTCTTTAATTGAAGATGGCATACAACTGTTTTATGCAATCAAAAGCGTCCTTTACACTTACACACACACACACAAAAATAAACTGAATTAAACTTAAGTGAATTTTTCTGACTGGAGAAATATTGTATAAAATAATTGAGGCTAACAAATGTTGTTGGGTCATGGATTTAAAAATGGTGCAAAGAAATAAAGCTTCTGAAATGAATTCAATGGAGTACTTGAGTTGAAAGAAAGATATTGTTGGGTTTTCTTAAGTCATAAAAAAAAATTATATAAAAAAATTATTATTCCATTTTTATTTATTTTTTTCTTTTTTTGTTCAGATTAGATGACAGCGCAGCTTAAAAATATGCAACAAGTTCTGACAGCAGAAATGAATATTTATATGCTTTAAGCTTTTGAGTGGCATACGAAATGACAGAATACAAGCTAAAGGACGAAAAAGACGTAAGTTGAATTAGCTCATTAAAAAATCATTTCAATGTATATAATTATGCTTTTTACATAATGAAAAGTTACTTAAATTTGGGTTAAGGTTTGTAAGCTAGTAAAAAAAAAAAAAATGCACATTATGCTGACACTTTCACCACTTTATGCAGATTAAGACAGACAAACTGAATTATTAAAAAAAACAATTCTTCTTGTATATTTTTAAAATAATTATGCATACTTTATGTGACAGATGAAATTTTGAAAATAAAGTCAGATTATTAAAAAAAACAAGTTAAAACTTTAACATTGTTAGTATTGAAGCTCATCACACGGAACTTTAAACAACTTAAGTTTAATAACACAGGCCGCATCAGTTTTCAGAATAAGATGGGACCTAGTGTTTCCGAAGGGAATCTGAATTAAACAATTTTTCATCAAGTCAGGTTTTCGAGAAAAAGGGGTTGAAAACGCTAAAAAATTGAGTTTTTGGCCATTTTAAAAAATTGTCTTTAATTGAAGGTTGAACTTTGCTCTTCGAAATAAGCCCTAACCCAAATTGTTCGTCATGCCCCTTAGTGTAGGGGGTGCACTTATGTTTAAGGGGGTTGAAAAAAAATGAATATAGTAACTTCTATACACCCAAAGTTGAAAAATACTGGAGGAAGCAATGTTCCTAGTGTGTCGCTGATTACAAATCTGCAGTCATTTTATAAAACTCCAAAAATGGTGGATCAATGACGTCACCCCAAAATTTTCGAAGTTTCAAGTCAAATGTGATCAATTTTTAACATTTCGTCCGCCCTTTTTGAATTTTTGAAATCTGACTGCAGATTTGTAATCAGCGACATTGAATGCCCTAGGAAAACTAGCACTCTAGTTTCGATAGATGTAGTAGTCGTTTCCGAAGAAAGTTTAAGTTTCAAATTTCAGCTGAATATATTTAAAATTGACCGAATGGAATGTGTAAGGCCAGCAAAAAAGGGCAGAGTGACATGCGGACAGACAGACAGACGGGTATGACACCATGATGAGATTAAATTACAAAATTAATCTGTTCTTCTTGTGGCTGAAATAAATTTTCAAATATCGATACCATATCGATATAATGGTTTTCATAAAGATATCGATATTTTTAAAGAAGTTCTAACCACTGCTCCGTCTGTTTGTTGTTCTTCATCATTCTATTTATAAATTCTCTTGATCAGCATTAGTAGGGAATTCTCCAGGACCCATTTTGCGGAGTACCCCATACAAATCTACCCCCAAAATTTTAAGGTTTTGCATAAAAACATCATTGTTTTTTATTCTAGGAAGTTCATTTAGTATAAATAATGTGTGTACTGCAATAAAATATCCCAATATAGGTAGGACCATCAAAATTTTAGGTATAGCCCCCATACACAAACTACCCAAAAATATTGGGTTTTTACATTAAAACGTCATTGCTTTTTATTTTAGAAAATTTAAATTTAGTATAAATTATGTCTATGATAGTCCAATAAAATATCCCAATATGGGTAGGACCAACAAAATTTTGGGTATAGCTCCATACAAATTTACCCCAAAATTTTGGGTTCTTACATAAAAACGTCGTTGTTTTTATACCCTGCACCCAAAGGGTAAAGGGTATATTAAGTTTGTGAAATGTATGTAACAGACAGAAGGAGGCAAGATGGACCCCTTATAAAGTATATATATTCTGATCAGCATTGGAAGGGGAGTCGAACTTTTGTCTGTCTGTCTGTCTGTCCGTCCGTCCGTCTGTCCGTCTGTCCCATGCTGTCTGCCGTAGAAACTATTTTTTCGGAGGGAAAAAGAGAAGAGCTTTCAAAATGGAAACTTAAACTCTCCTGGAAAGGCCGTCAAGTGCACTTACAAACGGTTTTTCTCTCTTGGCCCATTTTAGGCCCCCCAAGAGGCCCTCCAAAATTTTGGGTTTTTGGCATAAAACGTCATTGTTTTTTATTCTAGGAAGTTCAAATTAAGTAAAAAATTATGTCTATGATAGTCCCAATAAAATATCCCAATATGGTTGGGACCAACAAAATTTTAGGTATAGCCCCCATACAAATTTACCCCAAAATATTGGGTTTTTACATAAAAAACGTCATTGCTTTTTATTCTAGAAAATTTGAATTTAGTATAAATTATGTCTATGATAGTCCCAATGAAATAGACCAATATGGGTAGGCCCAACAAAATTTTAGGTATAAACCCAACTCAAAGATATACCCGATTTTTTAAGTTTTTCTATGAAAATCCAATTCAATGATGTATGGTAGTAAAATAGAACCTAACTTAAGGTACATATAGATTGGGTAGCAGGGTATCTTGCAGTCGAGCATACTCGACTTCAGCGTTCTTTCTTGTTTTGTCTTAGACTGCTGGCAGAGTAAAAGCTAAAAGCGAAGCGGTAAGCCTTGCGATAGCACAGAGTTGTATTTCGCTACAAAACACTACTTAAAATTTTCTGTGAGAAAGCGTTTTGCGTCCTTTAGTTTTTTTTTTTTTTTTTGCGCTTCATTTACAAATTTTTCAAAACATCGATTAATCAGAAATAATCGATTTATAGTGAACTGAATAAAATCAATGTTTTCATATAGTAACATAAGGCTTATCTTAATCGAATCTTGCTAGTTTTGCGAATTAGAGTCTTAAGTTTCACGCGGAGAATATACTCTTCTTTTTTCTATTTTGTCATGCTTTATGTAATTAATTTGCTTATGTGTTATTTTATATTTCTAAAGACTAATAAGTATTTACGATTCGGTATTATCAAAACTATCATTTCTTTTGTTCTTAAATTGCTATAAAAGCATAAAGATAAAATTTAACTGGTAGTTCGCTAGCAATTTGTATATTTTATGCATTAAAATACATGCAAATTTGCAAAAAGAGAAAAAAAAATAATAATAATAAAAAAAAAATCAAATATTTGTTGCAAAAAAAAAAAAAAAACATTAAACGGAAACGGAAACAGGCAACATAAAAACTAATTAAAGTCAAACAAAGATGCTCAAGAAAAATACACACAAACATGCACAGCAACAAATACAAAAAAAAAAACAACAAAAACAGTACAGCTTTTATATTTTTACTCAGAAAATTCAATTCATAGCGCCGCGAGTCGTATACAAAATATTATTATAAACCGGAAGTTGTGCTGTTGTTGTTTTCTTCTTGTTTGTGACAAGCAAAAAAGATTTTCATAGGAAAAAAAGCGCTTATAGCAATGCTGCTGCTTTTGCTGTTGTTGTTATAGAAAAACAAAAAACAAAAAAATATCAAATAAGAAGCTTCAATTTAACTTTCTCATATTTTTTGTGTCTTAAAACTTGTCAAAGCAATTTTACATCAAATAAACAAGTTTTACCTTTTTTTTTTGAGAAAACTTGTCAAACAAGCCCCAAAGTGTAAATTTTTACAAACGAAAATACATTTTCACTTTGCATTAATTTTTGCATAAAAACAGAAAATTTTCGTAGAAATGTCTTCTACAGCATTCGAACCTTTCATACTATTGCAAGCGGTCATCATTGTTTGGACAGCAGTTGCTCTGACAGCATCATGTATTATTGATGCGCTACATATGGAACACAGAGGTGAAGTGGAGGAGGAGGAGTGTAGTCTGAAAGTATGATGTTTTATATGTATGCCAAAGGATGATAACTACATTTGCAGTACAATATGTAATTTGCATTGAAGTTCAATGAAGTTGAGAGCAGAGCAGCATGTTTTACAAGATTATTATACGAAATGAAATGGAGAGCTTTCATTTGCTGTGTATTTTGAACATGAAACATGAAAATAAATGTATTGCATGAATTTAAGTAATTAATTCGTAAAGATGCATATATGCAAGGAAGTTTTAATGAATTAAAATGATTTTTGTATTTTATTTAAGTAAAGAATTTGTATTTAATGCACTTCAGAGCTAAGTAGTTTATAAATTTATTTAATGCTTCGAAACGTACAGAGTGCTTCCACGTTTTTCCGTTTTCTTTTTTTAAACTATGTCCAAAAAAAGTTTGATCTCTATTTCGAACTCTACTGCACTCTACTGTACTCTACTGTACTCTATTGTACTCTACTGTATTCTACTGTACTCTACTGTACTCTACTGTACTCTACTGTACTCTACTGTACTCTACTGTACTCTACTGTACTCTACTGTACTCTACTGTACTCTACTGTACTCTACTGTACTCTACTGTACTCTACTGTACTCTACTGTACTCTACTGTACTCTACTGTACTCTACTGTACTCTACTGTACTCTACTGTACTCTACTGTACTCTACTGTACTCTACTGTACTCTACTGTACTCTACTGTACTCTACTGTACTCTACTGTACTCTACTGTACTCTACTGTACTCTACTGTACTCTACTCTACTGTACTCTACTGTACTCTACTGTACTCTACTGTACTCTCTACTGTACTCTACTGTACTCTACTGTACTCTACTGTACTCTACTGTACTCTACATTACTCTACTGCATGATCCAGAATGCTGTTTTGGAAAGTGAACTCTTTTAAAACGGAATCTGTTTAGTAAAAAGTATTTTTAAATATTATTTACTCCTTATGAGTCATTTTTGCAATTAAAGAAAGAGCTTGACGTAGTATCTGAACCCCGGTCGCAAGACAAGCAAGTGTTCAAAAAGAAGTTAAAGGCGCTTAAAGAATTCAAATGTCTACACACAAAACTAAGGCCGGAATGCAGACATGGCGGGCTTCCTAACAGGAAAAATGGCTACTGCGACCTTATATAGGTCTTTTGTATCCCGACCCATTATAGTAAGGTTATGAGAGTAAGGACATTTTCTGCTGCTTTGATGAGTCTAAAAATGTTCTTCGTCGTGGAATGTCTGATATGTTTAGGAGTTATAAAGCAGTGATCAAATTGCATGAATCTAAATCTAGCCAGGGTTGGGCAATCACACAAGATATGTGAACTGGTTTCGTCATCTTCCAAAGAGTGTCTTCACTCCATTTCAGAGAACAAACCCATTTTGTTCAGTTGGAATCTCCGAACGTTGTGACCCGTAAGATACTAGGGGGAGCAGATTTCGATGGCGTGGATCTCTAATTGAAAAACCGTGCGCCAGACACCCATGGCAAATGAGATCCTAGAGATCGAGATGCCAGTTTCTGTGAGAGAGCCGTCAGTATACCAGTGGTGCACTGATGGCCCCCACATGGAGTCCCAAGTTCCCAGTCTTGGCGACTGGGTCAACTTTATTGTTGCTACTATTTTTTTCACACTTTTAAATAAAATCGGTTAACTAATTTTTTTTTTGTAGCAGTCAGCTGACCCACTTCCGTGTTGCCAACCAAGTTGCATTAGAATTGCTGAAATTCGGCCACTCATTAGTATATATTTCGCATCCCTACTATTACATCGATGCATTGAACGTTTTTAGTCAGGGACATGGGTAGTGCAAAGTAGTTAAAAATTTTTGTATGGAAATTGTTGTTGGTTGTGCAATATATGCTTTGCATTTTTTACTCCGTTATTAGAGTTGCAAGACCATTGTGAATACCCTTATAAAAAAAAGCCTAATATACCCTTTAATCGTCTAAAGTAATTAATCACATTAATCTAATGCAAATGTGTCACTAATTATTGTATGTATTAATTTAGAAAACAAAACACTCGATTTATGAACTCTGCTATTTATGTAAATATATCTGATTGTAGTATAGGCTTTCACTTTCAGCTGTACTTTCACTTCACTATAAACCATGACGCATCGAAATTTTTTAATGATAAAATTTTTGTATTAATTTCCCATGATGATATTCGAAAAAAGTTTAGGAGGTATACCTGCCTAACCTATAATTATAATTAATCGAAAAACGAAAGTATTTTTGGATAAACTTTGTAGTAAGTCAAACATGCCATGGCAAAGCACATGTAATGTCCATTTATAGAACATTTAAATAAACATATTAAAATTGCTTAAGGCACGCATAAGCAATTTAGTTGATAACTATTATAAATCCCAGAAGCACGCTCAGTTATTGAGGCTTTATTTGTATAATATATAACATTTTGAGGCTATTGAACTAAACACTAATTGCATTTCAAATGTTATAATTTAAAGAAGAGAAAAAAAAAAGAAGAAAGGTAATAATATGTATTAAATGTTTCATAGCATATTTAGTAGGCATTAAGTAATTTACTCTAAAGCACGAAAAATATTAAAATTCAGCGGAACTTGAGTGCCGTAAAAATAACAAATAAAACAAAAACCAAAAAATTCAAAGGCACAGCGTGCTAAGCTTTCAAAATAAACAGTCTAAATAAATATGCTAAAGAATTTTCATAAAATTACATAAGAAAAATATTTTTTTGATTAAATTATATTTAAGCACGAAAATTATGATGAAATCTAAAAAAAGCCACAACAAACTGCTGTCGAGTTAAGACTTTCTGTATACACCACCCTAAAAGCATGTCAAAATGTGCCAAGCCATGAAAAATAAGTTGAAAAAATATATAAACAAGAGGAAATGGTGTAGTTAAGTTTGAACGACTCATATGCACACTGTTTTGAACTCTAAAGTACTCTTTTGTATTTTACTGTACTCTACTTTACTCTACTGTACTCTACTGTACTCTACTGTACTCTACTGTACTCTACTGTACTCTACTGTACTCTACTGTACTCTGATGTACTCTACTGTACTCAACTGTACTCTACTGTACTCTATTATACTCTACTGAACTCTACTGTACTCTACTGTACTCTACTGTACTCTACTGTACTCTACGTACTCTACTGTACTCTACTGTACTCTACTGTACTCTACTGTACTCTACTGTACTCTACTGCACTCTACTGTACTCTACTGTACTCTACTGTACTCTACTGTACTCTACTGTACTCTACTGTACCTCCTGTACTCTATTTTACTCTACATTACTCTAGAGTACTTACTCTTATATATTTTTTTTTGCATTCGTATCCTATTGAACTCTACTGTATTAAACTGTGTATGTACATACATGTATTCTAATGTACTCTACCGTACTATATTGTATTCTAATATACTCTATTATGCTTGCAGAACGCCATATTGATTCTTACATGTCCGTCTGTCTGAAATTTTGATCACTTACACTTTAAAGAATCAAATTTGCAGACAGACGGACATGTAAAAATAAAGTTGGTGTTCTATGAATTATAGCGTCTTTAAAATTGTCCTATTCCCGCCTGTTACATACATTAACACAAATTTAATATATTCTTCCAAAAAAAAAAAAAAAAAAAAAGAAAAGCACAAAATTCGCTTACAGATTTTTTTGCACAATTTTTTTTCTTCTTGCTTGTTTTATAGATTCTTACATTTTCAGGTAAATCCTTTGTGCAAACATAAAGCGAGCAACGCTTGACTGTGTTGTTTGGCATTGAGGAGCTGAGGTTGTGTTGTTGTTGTAACTGATTTTAAGTACAAGCAGAAGTAATAAGTACTGCCGGGAAGTCGAAAGCTGTCATGTACCTACTTCATATATGTAAGAATGTGTTGCAGCCTTATTTAATGTGATTTTCTGTGTCAACTCAATGTCTGACGGACTACTCTTCGCTTCAAGTATTAAAGCTTTGTTTGTTTGTTTGCTGTTGTATGTTTGCTTTCAGGATATACAGTTGGGATAGCAGCAGATACTCTACGCATGTGGTTTTTTTTTTTATTTTTTTTTTCCAAGCTTTTGTTGACTTTTTTTACTTGAAGTTGTACCAAAAAAAAAAAAAATGAAAGAATAAAATCAGCAACGTTGATGTAAATAAGCTAATACACTCGAACAAAAGTACAAAAAACGCCACACAAATTTTATTATACTCCTCATATGTATATGTATATGTATGTGTGCTTGCTTGTATGTATGTATTTAATGTTACTCACATCCTGTTTGCATTCAATTAACTTAATTTGTGTGCGCTAACGTTTTCTAGTTAGAAGAAGAGTATGAGGAATCAAACAAAACAAGTTGATGTAGGTAAGTAGAAAATGTTTCTTTGTTGTTGTTTGTCTTTGTTTGAGTTTGAATAGTTACTTTGTGTTTGTTTGTTTGTGCATGTTTTTGTATTTGTTTGATTGTTTGATTCAATTGTTTCTTTGTTTTATTTTTTAGTAGCTAAGATTTAAAGCTTTAAAATTCCTAAAACAAAATTAGTTAAATTAAATTCGGCTGAATTGCTTAAGTGTTTCGGCTTAAAAGTTTAAAATGACCAAATGTATCTTTACAAAGTATCTTTTCTTCAACTTTTTGGCTATGATGTAATTGATTGAAGTTTTGACGCCTTCGGAATTTAGTTTAGCCAATGACAAGGAAGGTAAAATAAGAACATATTAGGCTTGCCAAACACTAAAACTGTCAAGTAGAAAAAAATAATAAACCTACGCTATAAATGTATAAACAGTGCCTAAATCAAACATCTTGTGAGATATTTTTATATTTTTGATTGACAAGGAAATTTTATTTCTAAAAACTATCCTTTCAAATCGATCGTTTTAGAGCACAGAAGATAAGCGTAGGACTAAGAAAAATGCTGCCTAGGCTTTTGAATCGACAAATGAAATACGTATCCATACTTTGTATCCATAATTTTTGTAAGGAAAGTAATCTTAACTCAAAATCTAGAGGAAATGGAAAGTTTCAGTATTTGAAATAAATAATTGCGATGCATCTCTTTTGAAGAACGCAATTGGCCATCTATTTCTGTTTTCTATGAGCTATATAATTTTAATGATGGAGAAAGTGATCTACAGCTATTCGAGCAGCATGTCTGCCCGCTAGGCAGTGTCCTGTGAGAGCTCCTACCAACATGAAAAAGTATGCCTATTTAGGAGCAAGAATTGGGCTGTTCGATTAGTTTTGTATTCTGGCCACATAACATTTCCTTTGAGATTTCTGGTCCATCTAATTTCTGCTAGCTTGGCTATCTCCAGCTTCACTTACAGTTTCAGAGTGGCCATGGGAATTCCTGTCAAACTCTTCCCTGGAGGAAGAACGAGATTTGTACCTTCTCTGGCCAATCTATCTGCTTCGCAATTACCTAGAAAGTCTTGCTAACCCGGAACCCAATTGAGTCAAATGTCCCTTTTTCGGCCATCTCGTTAAGAGATATGCGGCACTGGAAGGTTGTGTTTGATGTGTTTTTCTGAAGTCAAGTGCTTTTAAGGCAGCTTGATTATCTGAGAAAACTTATATTATATTTTTATATATTATCTGAATGGTGCCCTAGATGATTTATGGCTTCATGTATAGCGATTATTTCGGCTTAAAAACGCTGAAGTGGAAAGTCTTGTTCTTTGCCTTTATTTCAAGGAAATCTGCGGCTAAGGCGCTCTGAATAATGAGGCTTCTACATATAATTGAAAGAACGTATCTTATCGTCACCTAAAGAATTCTTATTTATCAGTCAAGATCTCATTTTCGAAATTAGTGTTAAACTTTTAAATAAATTTTTATAATCTTATAATTCACAAACAGTTTAATATAGGACTTTTTGCGTGTTCTTTGTCTAACTTGTGTTGAAATGTCACAACTGGTTCATGTGGTAGATCCACATTCGATTACGTCTCTCAACCGTTCATGCAGAAATTATATTGTTTTGCTTAAACTGTTAGGGAATTATAAGGTTCAGAACTTCGGGAAGTTATATTAAAAAAACAAGAAAAACGTTAACTTCGGTGGAACCGAAGCTGAAATACCCGTTACACAACACTTTTAATAGTTTACATGTTCACCAGGTGCTTAGATTAAATTTCACGATGAATTTGGTCAAATTTGTATGGAGGCTTTATGTTATATTTGCCCGATGCTTACCATATCGAAAGTGTTCACTTAGGTGGACATTGGAATTGATTTTACCAAGTTTAATTGAATTCATTCAGAAATAATAAATGTTTTCATATAAAAACTCGAAAATGGGCGGTAAGTTTGTATGGAGGCTACACATAAAAAATGGGCGTGGCGCCTTAGATATGACATTGGATGACATAAAAACTGTTCTTACCCAATTTGCATTAAATTTATTCATAAATAATACGTATTTTCATAAAAAAAATCGTAAAAAGTGGTAAGTTTGTATGGGGGGCTATATCTGAAAATAGGCGTGGCAACATTTTTTTGATATTGGATGCCATTAGAAGTATTTTTACCCCATATTGTAGTAAAAGCATTCATAAATAATAACTATTTTCATACAAAAAGTCGAAAAAAAGTGGTGAGTTTGTATGGGGGCTATATCTAAAAATGGGCGTGGCACCTTGGTTCTGGTATACAAATTAACTAGGAGCACAAAAAGCTTAAGTTTAAAATTTCAGGTCAATATCTTTAAAACTTTCGGAGTAACAGCCATCGCAACAGACAGACAGACGGACAGACGGACAGACAGACAGACAGACGGACAGACAGACGGACAGACAGACGGACATGGCTAAATCGATTCGTCTCATCGAGCTGATCAATAATATATATACTTTATGGGGTCTCCGATGTCTCCTTCAATGCGTTGCAAACTTTCGGACAAACAGAATATACCCTTTTACACTCTGTGTAACGGGTATAAAAACAGCCAAGTGACAAAAATTTAAGTGCCTTTTTTTTATCACAATTAGGCAAAATATATTTGCTTGATTTTTTTTTTTTTATTGTAAATGTTATGAAGAGGTCTAGAGCAGACGCCATAAGATTAAGAAAATCAGACTTAAACTATTTATTTTGCTGATGACTTTGCCAGGTCGAAGCTGCTGCTTGCCCGAAGGTTTGATAGTCACCTGATAACGGTGTACTCTACTACGGTGTACGGTGTTTAAAATCATATTTTCTTTAAATATAAAGTACAAATATTTTCTTAGTATTTAGATAACTTTTTATCTATATATTTTTTAAACTGTCCTTTTAAAAGTCCTTTTTTTATTTAAAAAAAATAAATTCAAACTTTTCATATGCTATATTTTGCTGATATTAAAGCATATAAATCTAAACAATACCCTTTAAATAAGCTTATACGCTTCAGCTATTGACTAAGCGCAAAAAAAAAAAAAGAATTTATTAAATTATAAAATCTAAAAAATATTATACCAAAGCAGCGATTAACTAAGTATAGATTTTTTTTTTTTTTTTTGAAAATATTTCGATTGACACTTGAGTGCGCACACAAAATGCTATTAAGGTTCTGCTTTTTTTTGTTGTTGTTTTTTTTTTGCGCTCTAAAAGGACAATAAAGTGTAACACTGTTTTGTCATATAAGCATCCTAAAGCAACCGGCAAAAAAAAACAAAATCTGTGTCACAAAATACTTAACGAAATTCAATAGAAAAATTCAATGAACCCAAAAGCGACAAAATAAAATAAACAAAAAATAAAAATAAACGAAAACTTACAAAAAGCATAGCAGAAAGGATAAACTTTGTATAAGTTGTATCTAAAGCATTCTAATAATAATGAAAAGGTTGACACACTTGGGCATTGTGCTGCAAGTGGATGAGTAGTGTTTATGATTAATGATTGAATAGTGGCACGAGTGACGAAATGAAAAGCAACGATTTGAAAAATAAGAAAAAAAAACAAAGTTGAACTGAAGGAATTTGTGTCCCAAATCGGTATGCTTCGCAAAAGGTGTTATATACCCGTAAGAAGATAAAGTATCTTGTGTATAATAAATTGTATGTTTTTGTCAAGAAAAGATAGCAACACTGCTTACCTCATAAAAATCACGCAACTGCTGCTTTAATCAAAAATTCCATTAAACATTCGATTTCCGTTTCCTGTGTGTGTGTTGTGTTGTGTTCATATGTCAATTTGTCGCAACATTTCCGTTAGAGGCTTATAAAATAATTTTTTTTTTTGTTTATTAGCCTTGAATTAAGTTACGAATTTCGTTAGTGCCCACACAAAAAATAAGTGCAAATAAATAATAAAAATCACACTATACTAATACAGTACACATACAGATAACACTAGTGTTGCATAAAATGTAGCATATTATTAGGAGTTAGCTAAAATAAACACAGCACAACGCGTTGTTATATTTTATGTATTTTATGTTAAGTGACACTGACGCTAATAATAATAAAATATATTATCTACGCGCAGTCAGTTTCTATTACATCAAATCAAATATTATTTATGTGTCTCCGAAAAGTATGCTACAAAAGAAAAATAGCAGCATAACGTAAACGAAAATGACATAGTTGAGTGTTGTCTATCTTAAGAACAAAACGTTTTATTTAACGCAGGAACTTTAAGTTCTATGTAAATAATATAATTCATTGCATACACTCAGGCGCACTGTTTTTATTTTTGTTGTTTTTGCACATTTTACATATTGCATAACGTTTTGGCGTATATAATATGCAATTATTTTTTTTTTTTAATTTTTTGTTTAGTATTATAAAATTTTTAGAAATTATTTATAAAAAACACTTTAAGCCATAAATTAGGCTACAATTTTTTTTTGTACTTTTATTTTAGCGTTCACAGCACTATTGGCTGCCTCTATTTGCTGTCTTTATTTAAACAACAACAAAAAAAAAACTAACACACGTCCTTAAATGCCTTAATACGAACTCTCAGACAATATAAGACCGCACGGTACGCTACAAAATATTTATGAATATTTCATGCGCTACTGTCTGCTGCACGTAACCGTTCTAGACGAGTGACTGACTGACTGTTTCGTATATTCAAAGACTATTCTTATTCGTTCGCATATCCTTGCTGCCTGGAAAAATATCCCTACATTATTTTCGCTTTGCCGCTATTCGAGTGTAACGCATGCGCAATAAAATTTTGTTTTTTGTAGATTGGAAATCGTCTTAACTTTTGGTATTAAAATTTTGTGTAGACTTTTTGTGCGTTTATCGTATGCATTTTTACTTCAAAAAAAAAAAAAAAAATGATTCTTTAGCAGCTGCATTTTTTTCAGATTTAGCTTTGATAAGAAAGTCTTGTAGCTCAGCAAATATTTTGTTTGTTGGCTTTTCATTTAAATTCAATTAGTTTAATGCATTTGCTGTGGTATTGTACAATTTTGTTAAGATGTTTGGTTAAATTAAAGTATTTAACTTTATTATTGCAGCATACAAATTATTTTATAGCATACTTTAAGGTGCATAATTTAAATATAAATATGAGCGCTAGCGCTACAAAATTAAGTCATACCAAAAAACGCTATATTTGACAATAACCGTAAAAAATAATAGCAACAACATTATAAAATACTTTTAAACAACAACAAATAAAGAAGCACATAACGTAGCACCACGACAAAACTTCAATGTTTGTTAAATGAGTTTTTCCAAAAATTTATATGACTTTGTAAAACTTGTAAAATAAAATAGCGAAAGCGAAAGTAAAAGAAAATATTTTAAAGTTCAGTGGCAACGACGCGAAATTCACTTTTTTTTTTGGGAGTTTATCTTGAAGATTAAAAGGATATACGACAAAAAAAAATAATTGTAGACTTGTAGGTATGAAAGCTTCTTAAAATATATCGATATTTATCTAGAGTATCAGTAGTATCGATATATAAAGTTAAATCAAGTAAAAAAATCACTGGCATGATTTTATTATCGATACATGTCGAAATATCGACATCGATAAAATATCGATATAACGATAAGAACACGTTTTCAATATGTCTCCCAGCCCTAGACCTATCAGCTAAGTTTCCAGCTAAGTTCATCAGCTAAGTTCCCGCTGCAAAGTCCCATAGCATTGCTTACTTGTGTTGTGAACTTGTGTTTTCTCTCGTTACAGCTTTCTTGGTTTTTTTAGATGCCGTTTGATAAGCTTCAGCTCCAGGTTTACTCTCTGCTCATTATTTCCCTAACGAGCTTTTTACGTTGAGTGAATAAGGCAATGATTGAGTGGGCAAAACGATCGATTAATCGGAAATGATCCATTATGTCAACAATCAATTTGCATTACGGCTGTGTGATTGTTGAAATAGTCGATTGTTGATCATTGTAGAAATAAATCGATTGTTGATGTTTGTAAAAATAAATCGATTGTTGCTGATAAATCATGATTATTAAAAAATATAATAATAGATATAATAATTTGATTTTATTATATTTCATAATCGAAAAAAAGCTTTCTTATCACGCTTGCTTACCAATGCCGAGACTGTCTTCGTTCCTCTATCAACTACTTGATTATTGATTAAATTATCAGTTGATTAATCAATTATTGATTCTGCAACTAATTGATCAGTTGATTATACAAAATAATCGATTGTTTATTGATTAATCGATTAATCACACAGTCTTAATTTGCATTTCACTTTAAAACTTTTTTAAAATTTTTTTGTTCCTTTTTTTTTTGATTTAAAAATTTAAAAAATAATCGATTAATTGAAAAAAAATTGTTTTTTTTCGAAAATTGATTTTAATTTATATTTTAAATTAAACGATCCGAGCTAGTCGACCACTGATTTCGCGACTGCGAACTGCACTTTATTTTATCCAGTAATGCTCTCGAAATGTAGTTGACCTTCTTTGGTTACTTCGTCTATAGGCATCTCCCTTCTAACTACAAGGGCTGCATCATTGAATTAAGTGAGAATATCGCTTCAGATACTTATTCCCAACGACTGTTGCTTTTGAATTGGACCGCTTGCACCCATATAAGATCACCATTCATGATTACAAATGGCGTTATATGCTTTAGAAGAAATCAGCTTCTTTGCTAGGGACCATTTTTATTAGCATAGTACTGGAGAAAGCACGGCCTAATTCTGGCGCCATCTTCGTGTATAAATTGAAATGTCGAAACTCTGATGTTGTTGTGATGCAGTTGTCCATTTGGGTTTAAGCAGAACTTACTGATTTTTTACTAACTCTAAGCGTAGTCTTTTGCCCGTTTAAGTGCGATGAATTCCAAACATTGTTATGGTGGCATTGCTGTGTCCTCAACTTTGACAAATACATCCACACTGGCGATGAGTCTTTTGGGTAGCCTATTTGACTTTCGGAACAGCGCTTAGTTCTATTTCTTCTAGCCAAATTGAAGAGAAGTTTCTGAGATGTATTAAGCTCAACAAATACTTTATGCGTATATACATGCCTAACGTAGGGTATTAAAAATGTTAATGAGATTTACATAGGCCTAAACAGTCATCAACAGCTGTCGATAAGTGTTCTTGGGGTTTGTTTTGTTATACGCGCCTAAAACTAGACAACAGATTTTTCTACAATTATTAACAACAGTTGCAGCATTATTAGAAAGTTTAAAAAAATAAAGAAAGAAAAATATCAAATAAAATGTGGTCAGCAAGATGAGTAAAAGATTGAAGTATAAAAAAAAAAAAAAAAAATTAATAGTCAGAAAAAAGGACTTTTTGCAACAATGTTTTTCTTAAGCAACAATAAGAAACGCATGTTACGCACCACTAGATGCGAAGCTATAATTCCTTAGCAACGCCGCGCAACATAGCGCAAGGATAACTTGCAACTTTTCCAATTAGCGGAAAACAAGCGCTTAACTATGAGCAGCACAGATTTAAGTAAAAGAAGAAGGCCAAACCAAATGACGACGACGTTGAAGTATTATAGAAACGCTTCAAGTTGCCGTAGATGATGTTATAAGGCAGCGTAATGGACACTTGAGCAAAAAAAAAAAACTAAAAGGATAAAGCACAATATGGCAATAGTTGTTATTGTAGGCTGATTTTTCTTTAGTAAAGCAGGACATGCATACGCGAAGAAACACGCAATCAGTAGAGTTTCCGCATTATGAGGTCAGGGTAAGCATTTATAAACAAACTTAAGCAAACAACTTTTAAAACTTAACAAGAAAAAAAATGGGGGAATAAAAGCAATAAGGAAGAAATAAAAACGACAAAGTTTTATTAAAAAAATAACAAAAAAAAATATTATTTATTTAATAATGAAAACTTTTTTTCAAACCACATAAATGCGAAAAGTAAAAATATATTTTTTTTTTTTTTTTTTAAACGAAAAATCTTTGTGTAAGTAAATTAAAAAAGAATATGAAAAAAAAAATATTTTCATTTGAACAATAAAAATTAGAAAACTCTTAGAAATTTAAACCTTTTTCAAAATCTTTTAAGAAAAATATTTACACCCTTTTTCTGAACATTTATAAAGTTAATTTAGTTGTCAAAAGAGACTGACTCAGTAAAGAAGTTGTTTCTATTTTTTTTTTTTTCTCAACGCTAGATTTTAGCATGAAACGCTTTTTAAAACAAAGATGAAAGGTTACCTGGTGAGCGTTGTTCTTGTTGCAAAGAAGTTAAAATTTTAAAGAAGATTTTGCTTTTTGTTTTTCTTTTTATTAAAACACACAAAAGAATATTTTTTGTTCGAAGTTGTTCAAGTTGAAAAAAAGAAGAAAAAAGAAAAAAAAACGCTTAATATCAAAAGCGAAAATATGAAAATTAACACTTTTCCCCTTTTTGAAGTGAGGTTGCACACAATGTTGTGGCTTTAGCGAAAAGTTTAAATGGCGTAGGATGCTTGTGATTTTAATTTATGAAAACATAAAATAGATAAGCTCAAAGGAGTTAAAAATATAAACATAATTATGTAAAATTATATAAAATTATGTTAAGGTTCTTAAAGATGAAATTCTTAAAGATATATTTATACAATTTAAGTTAACCATTAAAGATTTTAGAAAAATATCCTGTTGAGTTGGATCGACTGTTACATTGTGTAATAAGAGGTTTTTATTTTATTTTGTTGTAAATTAAAGTTTGGTCTTTCTAAGTATTCAAAAAATTCTTAATCGATTAATAGGCTAAACGACTAAGAACATAACCGATTAAATTAATTTACTATACGCAACCAACTCTCTCTCTCTCTCTCTACACACACATAAATCAAATACAGTTGTCCACATAAACCTGATCGAATATTTTTATCAGGCCATCACGTTGACTGACTGAGCATTGACTTGCAGCCATGATACATGGTCTAGGTGTTGTATTTTACAAAAAATAAAATTAAATTATTGAAAAATTACAATAATCGTTGAATCGATTAATCTTTTAACCGATAAATCTATTAAAGAAAAACCCAAATAAAACCACCTAACGAATAATTTATTTATCGATTAATTGTTTAATCGATTAAAGAAAAACCTAAATAAAACCATTTTATGAATAATTTATTTACCTATTAATCGTTTAACCGATTAATTTATTAACCGATAAAGCGATTAACCAATTGATCAATTAACCTTTTAACAAATTTTGGAAAAACCATTTTAAAACCAATGTAACGATTAATTAATTTATCGATTAATAGTTCAACCGATTAATTTACTTACCGATAAATCGATTAATCGACTAACCAATTAACCGATTAAGGAAAACCGCAACTAAAACTTATTTTAGAATTATTTTATTTATCGATTTATCGTTTAACCGATTAATTTATGACCCGATAGAGCTATAAACCAATTATTCAATTAATCTGTTAACCGATTAAGAAAAACCCTGATTCAAACCTATTTTTTGATTGATCGTGCCATACTTAAAAATTTAGAATTGGTTTGTGTGAGAACTACTACTTAATGTGACATATCTTTCGAATGTTCTGGTTCAAATTTGTTGGGTCTATCTTTTACAAAATGATAAATCTTATCCGGTAGACATCATTATGGACAGATGGTAAGATGATAGGTTAGGTTAGGTTAAAATGGCCGCCGCGAATTCTCGCGACGTCACCTATGCTAAAAGGCCCATTGTGTTACCATATAATCTCTATTATCCTCCTACTCGAACCAGCTCGACTTCTTATGAAGGCGGCTACTGCACCAATCTTGACTGATGCAATCTCCGCCAGACTATTAAGAAACGGCCTGCCAAGTACGGTAAACCTTATTCTCCCAAGGGCTGGGCAGTGGCAGAGAAAATGTTCTACTTTCTCTTCCGCTTCTTCGTTTCTACAGCTCCTACAGAAGTCATTTGAGGCTACCCCTAGTCGGACGGCATGTCTTCCCACCAGGCAATGTCCCGTGAGAGCGCCCACCATCACGGATAGGGTCTGTCTATTATGGCGCATTAGCTGGGCTGTACTCTGGCCACGTTTAGTATTTGCGGTCCATCTAGTCTCTGCTATTCTGATTATTTCTTCTTTCACTCGCAGCTTCAGAGAGGCCATGGGTAAGATGATAAGATAAACAAAATTAATGGAGAGATTTGCGGAGCGAATGACTGACGAACGGACGGACAGACAGTTAAAAACTAGAATAACTTTAGGTACAGAAAATATACACCATATACACCTCCTGTACGACTTTCCTATTGGAAAAAGCTAATCGATGTGATTTATTCAAAGAAAAATCTAGCCCCAGACCAACACACTCACTTACGTTTGGTAATCGGTTCTAATCTAAGTCAGCTGTCGATCTTTTTTATACAATACAATATGAAATGAGTTACTCAATACAAAAACTATTGAAAACGCAATCGTTTCATCTACTTAAAATGACTTTTAGTGGCTGCAATGGAAATTGTAAATGTTATTTGAAGCATAAATTGGATACATAAACTCAAGAGACATATATTTTTTTTTTTGAGACTAGATATATAACATTGGAAGTATTTTTTTATTTTTATGAGCTCAACAACGATCATGACTACAGCAAAGTAGTAGCAAAAATTCTGCATGCTACGTAGACATCATTTTAATAACTTAAGCCAAACACTTAAAGTTCAGTACAGGTCACTAAACTTTCCATTATACTTAAAAAAAAAAAAAAAACTTTATAGACCTGTTCTGAAATGCTTACGTGTCAGCAGCATCTTAATCGAAATCACATGCGTTGTATTTTTATGCGTGCGATTGTCTGCAATGATAAGAAAAGCAAAAAAAAAAAGTAGGTGGCATGTCTCATATGGGACAAAGCACTCGGTCTGGTCTGACTACATACACATTCGATTTCATGGAGTGTCATAAAGCAAGCAAAGCTATAAAGCTTTTATCTGCGCAAAGAAGACGACGACGAAAAGGCAAAACAACTCATTACCCAACCATACACCCACCCACTCAGTCATTCAGTCAGTTAGCCAAATAAATAACAAAGCAAAAACAAGTAGCTGCTGCATAATACAGATGGAATGAGTATATTAGTGTACTGTGGCGTATGAGTAATGTAAAAAACTATATATGTAATGGAGTACGTATACGTAGTACTGTAGACAATAATGGGTTCAAGTAGTTTGCCATTTTTTTACGCTTTTGTAACTATTTTCTTTACACTTAACCCTTTTTTTTCTCCACTGGCAATTGCAGAAATTTTCTTCTTCGTTTTTTTTTTTTTGTCACATCTAGAAAAATAGTTGAAAACAATGGAAATGGAAATAAAAATAAAACACTCAAACACACACACACACATTCATTTTAAATGCTTATGAAAAACACTTTGATAAAAGCAAGTAGCACAAATACGTAGAAACATTTCCATTGTTTTTTCTTTTTTCTTTTTTTCTTTTTTTAGTTGACTTATTTTTTTCCTTTTGCTGCAGTTGCTGCTGCTATTGTTGCATTGTATTTTATTTAATTTTTTTTTTTTTTTTTTTGTATTTTAGTTGCAGTCGGTTGATTTTAGCATGTTAAAGGAATCTTTGAGTAGCACTCATATGTCATAAGTAACTTGTGCTTTCCGGCGATTAGAATGCGGCTGTACAAAGCTACTCAAGCAAGTGTCTGCTGTGGCTAAGTTGGTATAAAAGAAGATTAAATTGTGGAGAAGATGATTTGAACACAAATAAAGGTAAATATGGATAATATATATGAAACTAGAATACACTACAGAATTTTGTTTTGAACGGTATTTTAGTTGTTGAGAATTAAAAAAAAATAAAATATTTTTAAATGTAGAAGAGAACAGTTACCGAGAGGCATGTATTACAGTTACCGAGAGACATGTATAACAGTTACCGAGAGGCATGTATATAGTTACCAACTAGCATGTACAAAAGGAACATGTATAACAGTTACCAATTCACGTGTGTAACAGTTACCAATTAACATGTATAACAGTTACCAAGTAGCATGTATAACAGTTGCCGAGAGACATGTATAACAGTTAAAAAGTTGTATGTATAATAGTTACCGAGAGACATGTATAATAGTTACCGAGAGACATATGTTACAGTAGCCAAATAACATGTACAAGAGAAACATGTATAACAGTTACTGAAAGACATGCTTAACAGTTACCGAGAGACATGTATAACAGTTGCCAATTAACATATATAACATTAAGCAATTAACATTTATAACACTTAACAAAAAGGTATAACAGTTACCAATTAACATGTGTAACAGAGCCCAATAAAATGTATAATATTTACTAAGTAACATGTATAACAGTTACCAAGCTATAACAGTTACCAACTAACAGTTATAACACTTACCAAGTAACAGTTATAACACTTACCAAGTAACAGTTATAACACTTACCAAGTAACAGTTTTTAATAAAACGCATAACTTATAATATATATATTAAGTAACGTGTGTAACGGCTACCAAGTAACAATTAAAACAGTTTTTAAATAACAGTTACATCAGCTTATAAGTAACATTTATAACAGTTACAAAGTAATAGTTACCGGTTCCTTTCAAATAATAACCCTCAGTCACTGAAAAAAGTAACAGTTATATACACCTACCACCAAAAGTCACATGTTTTAATTATTAAGTAACAGTTATATTATTTCTTGTTAGTTTTCAATTAAAACTAGGACAAAAGTTTGTTTCAAACCTCTTACAGTTTGTTTTTACTAAGTACCAACCTATTAAATCTCAAGAACCTCTAAACAAAAATTGCTCAGCAACAAAAAAAGTCATACATCATGGAACACATAATATCCTAAAAGTAGGCTACATTTAACTCTTAAATGCCTCATTTGAACGCTTCAGAAACTGCTTTAGCACTTTCGGAAGTCTTGTGCATACTTCTATAGTACACATATGCATTGTTCTTAAAAGTAGAGCACCACTCACCACTCAAAATAATATTGCATTGTTTTATAAAAACTACATGCATATTCCTTCAGATAAAAAATTAAGTTGAGTACAGTTTTTTTTTTTTTTTTTGGTTTCAAAATAAGACATCGTTGCTTATAGTCAAAATTGATGACTTGTCAAACTTATATGAAACTAAAGAGTTACTCTTAGTTTTTTTTTAAATTTGTCACTGTTAAAAGAAAACTTTTTATACCCTACAAATGAAGTTATTTGCATTAATTGTCGACACTAAAATGTAATTATTTCCACTAATTGAACGTTTATTTTTTGCTTTGTGTTTAATGAAAAAATATTAATTAAAATCGATTCTCTAAAAATTCCGATTAATCGATTTTTTTGACAGTTTCAAAGTGAAGAGCTTAAATAAAAAATAAAACATTCTTCATATCTATTAAATCGCATCGATCAATTCATTAAAAAAATCGATTAAATTAATCAAATCTATCGATTCAACTTTTCGATTATTTTCGATTATTTGACTAGTGTATTTATATACCGATTTATAGGTAAATTGCTGTCAAATCATTTAAACATTAAATTTCTATACATCCAACACGACTACTGCTTACTATATAAGCAGTGTACTAGTTATCCATGACAACCTAACTATAGCACCTACACTTAAATTCTTTTCCGTACGTATGGTGCCAGCATGAATATGTGTTTAATTTTTGTGAATCCAAGTGCAACAATGTCACACACGTAGCAGTGGTTGCAGCCTGCACCTGCTGCTGCTTCTGTAAAACAAAGTTGCACGCAGAATGACTTTACGACTTGAACTTTAGCCACTTTGGCAAACAAAATCTGTAAAGTAAGAAAAGTTGTTGTATGGAAAAGTATGAGCAGAATTTGTATTTTTTTTTGGTATTTTAAATTTCAAAGAGTGCACAATAATAATAAATATTTTGGTAGCAGCTAGACTCGTTGGTTTTATAGTGCGTTACTTATGTATGATAGTAAACACCCTTGTAGTTAGTGTTGTTTCTTTTTTTACGATACCTTACGTCTTTAATCTCTTGAACTCTTTTGTTTTATTTTTTTATAGTAGACACGTCTTTAGTTATATCGAGTTTGGGCTTTCACATAAATAGTTTCGACATACTCGTTACTTTTGTTATGAGAGTTTTGTCATACTCGTAACTTTTGAACTGCTCGTTTCGTATTACTCGTTATTTTTGTTTTTGTATTATTATTTCTAGTTGTGTGCTTTACTAATTAGTTGTGACCGCATTTTATTAACGTCTTAAAATATAAAATACCGATTTCTGGTACAGTTGTGAATGCAACTAATTGTTAAAAACATATTTTCGACATAGTTAATCATTATATTTTTCTTAAGTTTGTTGTAGATCTGAACAAACTGATTTGGGTCAATGCTGAGGTCATCACTGAAATTAACAGCTATTTGAGGATCTATTTTGGAAGATAATTTTGTTCTCTGAATTCTTATGAATTTACAAGAAACATGGGCAGCAATTGCATAATAATCATTCGGCAGCTTCAGCCAATAGTTTCCAGTTAAAATTTTGTGTTGAAAAATCTACGAATTTTTGTTACCTTAAAAACTGAAGTCAACAAACTTTTAAGACAAAAATTTGATTTAAATTATTTGTGTATCTGAACACACCTTTATGACTCGTTGGCTTATCTCTCGCTAGTTTAATATTCCCGTTAGTTCTCTGTTTTCACTAGTTTCACTTTTCTTGTTAATTTAATTGATTTTTTAAATTTTTGAAAATTCGAATGAATATTTTTTTTTTTAATTTAAATTGCGTTTAGTAACAAAATTTAATATCCAGAAGAAAAAAAATAAAAACCAAAATAAACATGAGTGCTCGTTGACAGCATTGATGACAGCGTTGGTGATAAATCCCAGAGGGTTAACTGGTTTAATAACAGCAGGAGTAGCAGTGCTGAGTGACCTTTGACTAAAAAAAAAAATACCAACAACAACTTTTTTTATGCTTTGGTTAAATTTAATGACTACCGAGTAAAATTAAAACTCATTACACTCTGTTGGAAGCCAAGCGCAACACAAAGTTACAAAAAAAAGCAGCAGCAGCAGCAACAGAACCGACAAATGGCAGCAACAGCAGTAATATTATACAAAGGACTTCTATCCATATTCAACCCAGCTAAGTGCGTTTGACAACAATCAACGCGGAAATTTTGTGTATGTGTTGTGCTGCGCGAAAATGTGTTGAAATAATTGTGCCAAAGCGTGTTATTTTATTTATTTTTTTTTTTTTGGAATAAAGAGAGACTCCCTGCTGCAGCGTAAATGAAAAAATTGGTTTAAAAGAAAAAAAAGAGTAAAAAATTGTGCAAATAAAATGGAACGTGCTCGCTAAAAAAAAATGTAAAAAAAAAAAAAAAATCAACATTAAAATTAAGAAAAAATGACCAAAAAATTATGCCTCAGGGTACGTTGTGCATATTCAAATATATAAATACAGAATACGAAGGGAGACGTTGCTCACTTTGCTTGGTTTACCCAAAGGATTTTTCTGTATATAAACAGACTTTGAAGCGTTGAAATGTCGGGTATGATGACATTTTTTTGTATATTTTTGTAATTTTTAACGAATCTGCGCTGCGTTTCAGATCAACAGACAGCCAGGCAGGCAGCCATTCAGGTAACATGATTATATTTCTATGAAAGTGGCACACATTGCGTCACACTGTTTTAAGGTTGATTTATTTATAAAAAAATTCAGTGGCTCACAGGATTATGTATACAATTTTTGTTCGCAAGAGCAAGCAATGCACTTTTGCACGAAATTTGGCATTCAATATGTCACAAACAGCTGCAGCAATTGTATTAAAAGAAATCCATTTGATTTTATAGTGGCTCTACAGTGTCAGAAATTTAAACAAATTTCAAAATCAAAAAAAAAAAAAGAAAATTAAAACATTTCTTTCAATCTGTTTAACAAGTGGACAACATATTTGTGGCACTGTGAAGTTTTCAAAATATCACTGGAGAAGAATAGAGGTCTGTTGGCAATTAAGATCATAATGACAGTTTTTTGAGATGGTTTCCTTGGGATGAGTAAATGTATCATTGAAACATATGAAGTAAAGCGTATGTATTTGGCGAATTAAAAATATTATTCGACCAGGAAAATGAAGTAAAGCGTATGCATTTGGCGAAAAAAAATATTATTCCACCAGGAAAATATTCAGTTTCAAACATTTACAGACACCATGGCAAAAACCCATGAAATTAACTTGAAACTGCCGCTCACACTCAGCATATCCTTCACATTTAGAAGATAATTTTGTTCTCTAAATTCTTATGAATTGACAAAAAAAAAACATGGGCAGCAATTGCATGTTTACTTTCGGCGCCTTCAGCCAGTCAAAATTTTCAAATAAATACGTTGTTCAGATTCTTACCAGACTTCTTTGTATGTGTAAGTTTCGTCTTATTCGTTCTATTCGCTTTCTTTGTTAGTTATATTTTGTGGCTAAGCTTGCATTTCTCTCTGTTATATTTTACTCGTTTACCGTACTCGTTATTTGTATTATTGTCTCTCTCGTTAGTTTAGCTCACGATTTGCAACTCTCCTTTTATAGAGGGTGTCGCAGTAAAGTGCTGTTAACCAAAAAAATAACAACTTGACACCCTGGGACAGCCTGTATTATGCTTGCACATATTAAAGAGCTTTATTCCGTATGAAAGCGAACTATAGTGAGTAGTGTACAAATAATATGATCATCTCTCTCATTTTCCTTATAGCAATAAAACGCACTTACTATGTATGTGTAACCAAAAAGAGAGTCAAAATATAATTGCATCATAGATTAGCCATTCTCGTTAGTTTCACCTTTTGCTATGTTTACCTTTTCTGTAAGTTCTGCCTCTCTCATAAACTTAACCTCTCTCATGATACAATCACTAAAGGTAGTAGCAAGCGGTCTACATCGCAGATATTGTGAAACGTATGAGTAAGAAAGAGATGGCAGACTTTCTCTATTTACTCAGTTTCGTATGTAGTTTTGCAAGTGTAAAGAAGACAGAATATTTTTTGTTTTGCCCTGGTAATGTCTCTTTTTCACTTCGACAAACGCGACTAAGCAATCGACGAAAGCTGAGAGAAAAATTTTGTCTTAATATTACCTGGTGTAATTGTATCATGACCTCTCTCGCTACTTTTGACTTTCTCTCTACTTCGGTTTACTCGTTGGTTTTTAATTTCTACTAACAATTACTATTTTGTTAGTTTTGTAATTCTCGCTCTTTTTGTTAATATCGTTGGTTGTGCTATGCTCGTTGATTATTTGTTTTTTCTTTACTTTGCTGGAGTTTCTCGTTAGATGTTATTTTCTCATAGCTTTGTGATTTCTTTGTGATTTGTAATTTCTTGCGTAGCACAATTCAAATTTTGATAGTAATTTTTAAACAAAAAACAAGGAAAAACGTTAACTTCGGTGAAACCGAAGCATAAATACCCGCCACACGAATCTTTCAATAGTTTATGTGTGATCATCAGTGGCTTATATAAATTTAAAAATATATAGACGAAAATAATTAATTTTTCATACAAAAGTTCAAATATAATCGGTGAGTTTGTATGGGGGCTATATATAAAAAATGGGCGTGGCCTCTTGGTTTTGGAATTGGATGATATAAGAAGTGTTTTTACCCAATTTGGAGTAAATAAATTCATAAATAGTACCAATTTTTATTCAAAAATTGGAAAATGGGCGGTAAATTTGTATGGGGGCTATACCTAAGAATGGGCATAGCACCTTGGTTTCGACTTTGGATGACAATAGAAGAGTTTTTACCCAATTTGGAGTGAATACATGCTTAAATAATACATATTTTCATACAAAAATTCAGAAATTTTCGGTAAGTTTGTATGGGGGCTACACCTAAAAATGGGCGTGGCACCTTGATTTTAACATACAAAGTAGTCGTTGCCGAGAAAAGCTTAATATCCAAATTTCGGCGTAATATCTGTATATCTTCATCGAAAAAAAATGCGTAGAAACAGACAGACAGACAGACGGACAGACAGACAGACGGACATGGCTAGATCGATTCGTCTCATCGAGCTGATGAAGAATTTATATACTTTATGGGGTCTACGACGTCTCCTTCAATGCGTTACAAACTTTCCGACAAACTGAATATACCCTTCACACTATGTGTGGCGGGTATAAAAAAATTCTTTCAAAATTTTTGAATAACATAATTCGTTAAGTATAAATTTGGCATACTTTACTATTATAAAAAATGTACCCATTGATTGCGTAAAACGCATTATAAATAAAAATATATAATGGTGCAGCTATTGCTTTGGTAACCAAATATAATATTTATACAAAATAATATTTAAAAAAAAAAAAAAAAAAAAAAATTTTTTACTAGACGCTCTTGCATGGTTTAGCATGCTGCTCTCTACTTTCGTTTTTAATTACAAAAAATATTTATTATATATATTTTTTTAAGGTACTTTGCGCATAGTATTCTATTATATTTAAGCTTAGTTTCAAATAAAACAGCCAATCGATTTGGGTCAAGGCTCTACAAATGCATACAGCCAGCAATTTGTTAATGCAACGCAACGAAGTGTATTTTAATTGAAGCTAATTAATGAATAAAACGGATTAAACTGAAAAAAGAAAAGCAGCATTTTTTAGTTTTAAATACAAAAAAAAAAAAAAATTAAAATTAATTTTTTTATGTATTCATTTGCTAAACCTTTTTTAGCTTGTTTAGCTGCATAAATACAAAACCACTTCCGTAAATAAAAATAGTAAATCGACATTATCAGCAAAATATGTCAAATATTTAATGCACTACGTTGTTGCTAACTCTGAGTCAGTCGATTGGAACAGCAACGCATATGCAAATATTATAAAAAAAAAAAACCGTAAAAACAAAAGTCAAAAGTCAGACTATAGACTAGACTTAAAATCGAATAAGAAGTCTGATATACATGACAGCCTGATCTACTGCGTTGCAATGCACTTTTTGCCTTGTTTATTTTTTTGTTCTCAATGAAGTTGCACGACTTTTTGGCAGGCTTTCTCAGTCTGTGCAATCTGCAGACATTATGTCGTCGTCGTTGTCGTTGATGTTGCATTTAGTTGCATGCTAACACACACACATACACACACACCCGCGTTGTTGCCTGTCAACTTGTTTCGCTTATTTCAGCTCTTTATCTGTCTTATTGCTTTTTTTGTTAAGCGACTATTTTGTGCCACATTTGCGTTTACTGCACGCTTTGATTAAATATGAAATTCAGCGATGCGTTGGTGTTGCTTGGCAAATATGCTGCTGCATTTTTTTTTTCTTTTCCAGCTTATCACTTGCCTGCGATTTTGTAGTGAAGTGAATTGTGTAGTGCAGCGTAGTTATTTGGTTGTACTTTATGTAAATTTATCGCTTTAATGCGTTCAGTTTGACATTTTGCGTTATCAAAGCTGTCAAGTAGTAGCAGCAGCAGCAGCAACAGCAGAAATTGAAAAGCATTTTAGGAAAGACATTCGATAAGAGCTTATTGTATTTTTCAGTGTGGCAAGGAAGGCTTTGACAACTTAATTGAAGCAAGAATTAATGCGGGAAGTTAATATATTGTAGTACTATAAGCGTCGAGTGAGCCCTTTTCCAGTTTAGGTTAAGCTTTAACTAAACATAGAGCATAAAAAGATTTAATATAGCTATAAGTTTAGCAAGACATTGAATTAGCACATTGAGGATACTAAATGAAGTACAAAACTATAAAAATAAAATGCGTGACTAACTTCAAATTAAATTTATTAACGAGAAATGCAAAAACTAACGGTGAATTCAAAATATTAAAACTAACGAGAAAAATTAAACGCCGAGAAAAACTAGCGAGAACACAAAACTAAAGAGAAATGCAAAATTAACGGTAAATAGAAATATATAAACTAACGAGACAAATTAAGCACCGAAAAAAGAGATGCACAAAACTAACGTGAAAGACAATATCGTCGAGAAATGTGAAACTAACACAAAGAGCAAAACAACGAGAAGAACATTTTTAAGGATATTAATAGAACTGACCATTTGAACCCAATAAAAAAGACGAATTAAAATTTAAGACAAAAACTGAAACGAAATAAAATAAAATGAGATCCAAAAGTTAGGTTAGTATGCATTTGTGTAGAGTATTTAAATTTGAAAGGAATAAAATAGTTTAAAAATTAATTCAATTTTCATAAATTTATTCGTTTCCCTTGAATTATAAAAAATAAATGGTCTATTCAAGAGACCATTTTTTATCTCCCTATTTGTGTATATGAGATTGTAGTAAAGTATAAAAAAATACACCTATTTTTCAAGCAGATGGCCTCGACCAGCGCACTTCGACTAAAAGAACAAGGCTTGTGGTCCTCACTAAGCTATGGTCACAGCGCTGTTTTATCCAAAATCCCGATCCGAATCTTCGGATTTTAATAAATCCTTTAAAGCCACAATTCCTTCACGGCAAGACTGAATGGCAGAGCTGCTGGGAAGTGAGAATCGTTTGTCGCTCTACACCAACGGGTCCAAGATGGATTGCGGTGTGGGGTTTGGAGTATACTCGGAGGACTTGGCAGTGGAGGAGTTCTTTCTACTGACGGATCTCTGCAGTGTGTTCCAGCACCTTGACAGTCTTATTAGTACAGCTAGCTGATTTTTCTTGAAACAAATCGATTGCGAAATGTTTTCGAGTCGAAGTGAAAATTATTCAATAACAATTTGAACTTACTCGAATTGAAGAGCACCTAACTTGTAGGTCAGGCTCCCATTTTCACCTAGTATTTCTTTTTATTTTTTCTGTGATTTCATTTCTGGATGCTCCGAAATTCGAAACTTTTTACTATCGATATCATTAGGTATCGATTAATCTGATTTGTTATAACAAAAAATTTGATTGTCATTTACTTTTCAAAAAAATTTTTGGAAAAATTTTTGAACTTACATTTTAAATGCAATGAAAATTTATTGCTAAAAGAATAAATGATTTTAAATAATAATAATTTAATTATCGAACATTCCGATAAAAATTAATTGGTCAAATGTAACCGATTGAAAACCGAAAAAATTTTCGTTTTACGATTGTCGAAGCACGAACATTTTCATTCGAAAAGTAAATTACTAAATTTTAGTGATTTCGAAAATGGGAGTCTGGCTGATGGTAATTAAAAGATTTATATTTGTTAACATTGAAAACTGATGACCGGGTAGCTCAGGTTGAAATAATTTTTATCTCTCGATTTTTTTGGAAAGCTTTTTAAATAAAAATTAAACTCAAACTAGAAGTAAATCTCATACATTTAAAATTGTTAAATTTCATCTAAATTTTCGTTCTAGAAATAATAGCCTTTGTGTGTCTATTTCACTTCAACTCTTCTGTTCTTCATCTGTACAAATTCCTGTACATAATACAGAGTTGTCATGTCTATCAGTATAAATTTAGCGAATATGAAATATGTAGAAAAATATGCAAATTAATTGTTTTTTTTTTTTCCAGTTTATATTTCAACCGAATTACTTGAACACTTTACTAGTTTAAACTAATTGTGAATTCTATGCATTATTTCAATTAAGAGATTTGAAAACCATGGATAATAAATTTCGATAGAGATGCTTTCTTCAGTGAGTCTGTTTAACAAATTTTTTTTTCAATAATATGTAAAACTCAACATAACACAAATGCATTTCAAACTTTTATTTCACTTTAAGCAACACTTTAGGGTAAACTTTAGTATGTATTTTTATATAAACATTTTCGTAGCGTTAAATTTTCATTGCATACTCAGTGGCGCGTTGCAACATTGCACTTGTCTGTTGCATTATTTTGTGTCGTTTGTTTGGCTTTTTTTTTTTTCTTCTTAGTTATTCTCTACAGTACACTTGTCGTGTACTAAATTTTTTTTGCATTGCATTTTTTTTTATCTTTTTGCAAGTTGTACTTATTTTGACCAGCTTGTTTTGTGGTTTCCGCTTGCATGCGTGACTTCCGTTTGCATTTTTTTTATTTATTTATATATTGCAACATACTTTTTGGCGCGATAACTTTTAGTGTTTATATCACTATCGTTTTTTTTTCATTTCACGTAGCAATAAAATGCTATTTATGTGCGTTTGCGTCGCGTGTGTTTGTTATTTATATCGGTTTTGTCGCTTGCAATACTCGAAAACATTTTTATTTATTTAAACAATTTTATTTATGTGGCATTTTTTTTTTTTTTTTTTTTGCTGCGGTTTTTTATTTTAACGCTACTCAAGAGACAAAATGAACAATGGAAAAAAAAAAAGAATTGTAGTTGTGTGTAGTTTTTTTTTTATAGCTCACACCTAATGCCAAATCCATTAATTTTATAAATAGTCTTAACAATTTGAGGTAACAATAATAAATCATTTCGTTAGTCATTCATTAATTCATTACAGTCTGGAATTGCTTGACACTTTTATTGTACTCGAGGCTTGTGTAACAACTCAATTACAACTCCTTGTTGCTGCTTTATGCAGTCATTCAATTCTACAAACAGCTGCCATAAATTCCAAAGTAAAACGTTTTTTGTTGCTGTAATTAAAATTGCAGTAAAAGCAAAAGTAGCAAGTTAGGCAAAGTATAAAAGCCAACCTACACAGAGTTACGCAGCAATTGTATTTGTAAAGAAAAAAGTGTGGGCAACAGTTACAGATACAAATACCAAACAGATACAATAGTCAAGCCCAGCATATGTGTATGCGGTCATTGCTTGTTAAAGTCAAATAGAAAAAAAAAAAAAAGATAGAGGAAAAACAGGACATTAGACTAACAGCAACAGCAGCTGCTGCTGTCGTTTACCGTTGCAGCAAGGATACTTTTGTTTGTGTCTATATCCTTGCGTTGCGTTGGTTGGTTGGTTTGTTTGCATTTGACAGCTGTGCATGCACTGAATGTGCTCAACAATCGAAAAAAAAATAGAAACAAAAATAAAAATGTAGAAAAGTAAAAGCATTGAAAATGTTTTTAATTGAACGTTCGTTCAGCACAGCACAGCACAGCACTGCAATAAAAATAACAGACTAGCGGCCCAATTTTTTAGTGCGTTCGACGAATGAACTAAAAATGTATTTTAAAATGGAAAATTTGCTTGAAGGTACTACGTAATAGCTGTAATGGGACAGTAGCGAAATTTAAAAGAAAATAATTAGGCGCATGAGAGCATCGATATTATCGTTCTTGTATGTATCGATACAGTCTAATAATTATGTACCGTAATAATCAATTTTAGTGTTTCAATATTATCAATTTGTTATGTATCGATTTTTATGTATCGATACTATCAATTTCTGTGTAACGATACTTTCGATTTGTATGTATCGATACTATCAATTTATATGTATCGATACTATAGATTTTTAGGAATCGATACTATTGAGCTTGTATGATCCGATACTATCAACTTGTTAAAGAATAGTTGTAGTCGATTTTTGTGTATCGATACAATCGATTTTTATGTATCGATACTAAGCTTTCAAAAGTAATTAGCTATTTAATAAATTAAGCAAACAATTAAAAATTATTAATTGTTTGCTTAATTTATTAAATAGTTTTCTTATAAACCGCTTGAATCATCATCAAGTCTTTTGCTATTAAAAGCGAATTAAATGCATTTTGTTACTTTGTATTCGCTTGCTCCAATCCAATCCTGTTTTCTAGTCAAGCTCAGTTAACGTTATGTGTACATTAATGGTTATTTGACTATCTAACTAATGTACAGTCATGGACACACTCATGCAGTATACATATACACCAAATGCTCATACATACGAGTATGTAGAGTGTAGAATGAGCAGTTGTACACCAAAAATGTATATACACATTGCCTGTATCCGTGAATTGTATAAACAAGCGCAACAATAAAAAAAAAGGGAAAATAACAATGTAACTTCTGGGTTCAAGCAATGCAACCATTTTTTTTTTATTTTTCGAATGCATCAAATTCTCTAGTAGTACATACATACTGCATACATACATATATGCGTATAGATAGTCAATGGCTACCCATTCACTTTATTACTGCCAAACACCCACCCACAAAGTGCATCTATGGCAAAATGTTGTTTGTTTAATTTTGACAGGTTTGCTACCGGTAAACTGGCCTACTCAGCTTATTGCAATACGTAACAAACGAGTGAAGTTTAAAAATGTTAATGAAATTGATTTCAATTAAATAGATCAATATATCGCAAAAAAAAGTAATCGATAATATCGATACATAGAAAAATCGATTGTATCTATATATAAAAAATCGATAGTATCGAAAAACGAAAAGTCGATTACAAATATTCTTCAAAATATTGATAACATCGATACATACAAGATCGATAGTATCGATACATACAAATCGACCACAACTAATGTTAAAAAAAATTGATAGTATTGATAGATACTAGATCGATATTATCGATACATAAAAATCGACCACAACTAATGTTAAAAAAATTGATAGTATTGATAGATACAAGATCGATAGTATCGATACATACAATATCGATAGTATCGATACATACAAGATCGATGGCATCGATAGATACAAGATCGATAGTATCGATACATTCAGGATCGACAGTATCGATACATGCACGATCCATAGTATCGATACATACAAGATCGATAGTATCGATACATACAAGATCGTTAGTATCGATACATACAAGATCCATAGTATCGATACATACAAGATCGTTAGTATCGATACATACAAGATCGTTAGTATCGATACATACAAGATCGATAGTATCGATACATACAGGATCGATAGTATCGATACATACAAGATCGATAGTATCGATACATACAAGATCGATAGTATCGATATATACAAGATCGTTAGTATCAATACATAAAATAAAAAATACATAAAATGATAGTACTCATCACCCACTTTTAAGAAATGGTATTTTTTTCCAAACTATATCGAATGATTAATAATAAAAAAATATTCATATTATATAAGTACAAAAATTTAAATTTACAATGTATACCGAAAAATATTGAATTATCAATATTTTTTCAATATCGATATCTCTTGATATCTTTGTTAATGCAGAGACAATTATTGATATATCGATTTTATATTGTTAGAAGAGTTTAAGCGATTTGTTAGAAGCGTTTAGTTTTCATAAACGCAGCCAACTAAATATTATTGATAGTATTGGGTATGGAACAATATCGATTTATTTTAATAAGCTTCCATTGCTAGTACATAGAAGAAGAACAAATTAAATGATTAATAATGACTAAAACCAATAAGTTAATGTTTATCAAAACTTTTATTTTTTTTTTTTTGAATTTATTTTTATTGTTTTATGTTTATAAACAATTCAGCAATTTGTTTTTTTTTTTCCTTTTAATTTATTTATTATTTTTTTTTTGTTTTTTTTTATGCCGCTCCCATATATTGAGTGTTCCTAATTCTATTACACTTTCTCGCTATCCATAAATGCAAGATCTTCCAGCATTTCATGTAATTCATTCTTAATGCTGATAATATCAAATAATTTCTTTGCATCATCGTCCAGCGCCTTAGGTAATTCCATTTGAATTTTATTTACCTCACTCAATGCTTCCTTTAATTCTTTTATTACGCTATCGATGCGTGCCATACACTGATCCTCCGTTAATATAACTAAAGCTTTCTTTACGGGCAAATGCATTGAACGTTCCATCAATAATTCCTCTTTCAGAACTGATAGTTGCTGAAACTCATCTAAAGCCTCATCCACACGCATATGCATTTTTATTACAGTAAAGACAACTCTTGAACGGAAGTTTTCCAAGTTCATTTTATTTAGTTCTGCATCCATTTTAATTCGTTATGTTTATTTATTTATTTATTTTTTTATTTTTTTTTTTTTTTTTTTTTGATTATCTATAAATGAAAAAATTTATTTTAGTTTTGAGTTTTTTTATTTCTTAGATTTTATTTTGAAGGCTTGCTTGGTTTTCATAAAATTTCTTTAAAAGTATCGATACATAAAAATAGAATATATTCGATACATAAAATATCAGTGAAGCCGATACATTAAAAAATTATCAAGAGTATCGATACATAAACTTAAGCGTTTCATAAAAGTTTTTAAAATTTATGTTTGTACAAACTTTATAAACTACCCACTTAATGATATTTTTTTTCTTCGCATATTTGCTTTCAGATTTTCAATTCCGTTTGCGATTTTACAAGAGAAAGAGAAAGTTTATTCGAAAAGTAGTTAGTTACTCACTCATACAGTTAGTTAGTTTTAGGTCTGCCATCAATTTTTCCAATTAAATTTTTGTTATTTTCTCCCTAAAAAAAAAAAAAAAAAAATCAGAAAAAAAATATACAAAAAAACAAAATGTACAAAATCTGTTTACTGTGAGTGCACTTCACTTCAGTAGACGAATGCGCAAGCTTTGGTCAATATTGTTCTATGCTGCACCTTCATTGAGTCTGAGTGGCGTTTCATTTTTAAAATTCGATACAGTTAGCTTGGCTACAACGAACCTTATGAACTGTCACGCACTCGGGTAGCTATTGCTTTTATTTCATTGTCCTTTCCTTGTTTAGTTACTGTTAACAATCAACTATATGTATAGATCCTGTTGGCTATATATGTACTATATAGCATTTCAGTTACGACCGGATGCCGGAGATTTGTACTGTGTAAACAATTGATAAATTGAATGAGATGCTTTTCAATATACACGTACGTATGCATGTGTATTGTGTGTGTTTTTTTGTTATACTTTTATTACGAGATTAAAAACGGTTTCGAGCGGTTTTCAATCTCATGCAACGTTCATAATGCTTCAATTTCTGCTTGATGCTTTTTTGTTATTTAATGTATTTGTTGTGCTTTGTGTTTACTTTTGTTGGAAAATCCTTTTACGCTTTTTGAATTGTTTATTAATTTTAACACAAAACTAGTTTGAAGTGTAGTGTACCGAATCATGACAATTTAGAAGACTAGTACCGACTTAGCTGAATAAACTTATTGGTAGCACAAATTCTGGGACAGATTTATTTTTTGGCAGACTAGTCTATGTAGGCTTAGCTACTTCTGGTTATGTCTAATGAAGAGAGGACCCACTATATCTCAGTGATATTAGCATCATGGACCATTGAACAATTTAATCACTCTATCACGTCCGTTACAAGTCGACACAGTGGTGGGGAATGAGTGGTTCATAGAAAATTATGTTGTAAATGACTAGATCAATCGTATCAAGCTAAGGCAAACCTGTAGTGGATTGATTCTACAACTGCTCTAATTACTCAGTAACTAGCCAGAGTGAAGAAGTAAACAAAAAAGGAATTCCGGCCAACCCGATCCAATAGTAAACAAATTTTGCCCAGACCTAAAAAATCATTGACTATGCAAAGCCATTCTACTCAAGTGACAAACTAATATGAGGTCTTTTAAGGATCCTCAATGAGTTTTTCTAGCACCGTCTACAGCTACTCTAATCTGCAATGAACTCATGGAATTGTAGTACTTTTTGAGGTTACCGAAGCACAAAAAACTTGCACACTTAAAGTTGAACGAATATGGATTTGAATCTATCCACGTCCGTCTGTCTGCCCATCAGTACATCTGTTAATGCAACTCTTCGTCTATCCATCCCTCCTTTTGTAAAATCATACATTCCATCGGAAAATCCGACTGTTCGGCCCTCCCTCTGTTAAACAAAAACAAGCAAAAACGTTAATTTCGGTAGTACCGAAGCTCAAATACCCGACACACGAAACTTTAAAATTTTTCTTGAAAAAAAAACAAAATGGAAGGTAAGTTTGTATGGGGTCTATTTGTTATAGTGGCCCGATCCTTGTCATATCGGTAGCATACTTACAGGATAACAGTAGAAGTGATTTTACCCAGATTGGAGTGAATATGTCTATAAAAAAGAACTATTTTCATACAAAATCTGAAAAATGGGCGCTAGGTTTGTATGGGCCTTTTATAAAAAATGGGTGTGGCACCTTTCTTTTTATATTGGATGGCATTAGAAGTGTTTTAAGCCAATTTGTGGTAAATGCATTCATAAATAATAACTATTTTCGTACAAATCATCGAAAAAAAGTGGTAAGTTTGTATGGGGGCTATATCTAAAAATGGGCATGGCACCTTGGCTCTGACATGCAAACTGCTTAAAAGCACAAAAGCTTTAGTTTAAAATTTCAGGTTAATATCTTTAAAACTTTCCGAGAAAAACGCATTGCAACAGAAGGACAGACAGACAGACGGGTATAAATATAGTTACACTAAATATCGATACATAAAAATATCAATGCTCGAAAATATCGTTATTCTTAAATATCAACATTTAACAATGAAGAAAGCTGAAGTCAGTTGCTGGACTGCTAGATATACTGTACTTAATTTTTATATACCTTATTGTATTTCCAAAAAAGTCACAAAAATAGGGGTTAATTTTATCCCCATATTGGGATAGTACATTTCAACCATCATAGTAACAATCCATGCTAAATTTGGAGTTCCTAGATTACTAAGCATTGAAGTTTCCATAAATAAATTCAAAATTTTTGCTTAGGTTTTTATTGGGCTACCCTATAAGTGAACACTTGATGGCACAGAAGAGTCTAAGGATAGAACGACTCCTCTCTCAATGCAGATCAAGAATATAAATACTTAATTGAGGGTATCATATCTTCTTCTTCATGTTACATTTATTGCACAGACTTATACACTCTTTACCGCTCAAGTGCAGCGCATAAAAATTATCTGTACACTAAAATATCGATACTTAAAGAATATCGATACTTTAAAATATATCGATAGTCTAAAAATATCGATACTTTAAATATCGATACTCTAAAAATATCGATACTCTAAAAATATCGATACTTTAAAATATCGAAACTCTAAAAATATCGATACTTTAAAATATCGATACTCTAAAAATATCGATACTTTAAAATATCAATACTCTAAAAATTTCGATACTCGAAACATATTGATACTCTAAATCTATTGAATAGTTTTCGGTATTTTTTCCTGCCCTACTTAAGATACTCGCGAACTTTAGTAATTCGATTGTAAGGCGTAACCCACACATAAACCGTAACCAAACTTATAATATTTGCAAAGTTAGTTTCAGTTTTAACAAAAAAAAAACGTACAAAGTAAAATAATTAAATTTTTTAAACAAATTTTAATTTCGCAATCGAAAGCCTCTTTCAAGAAAACTTTGAATATTATTTCAAACTTTCATTTAAAGAAAATATATATATTTCGTATCGTTCAAATTCAACTTTGCAACATTCGTGTTGCCACATTAAAATGCAATTTTCTCTGCAATTAATTGTATAATTAATGTGTAAAGTTTTTTTGGGTGGAAAATTATTTATCAAACAACAGCTGTGCTGCTATGAAAAATTTTATGTTTGCTTCAAATTTTCTCAAAATTTTCTTGCTGAATGATATCTATTTTACGTACAACAACGTCAAAAGTTCACTGACTTTGCCGAATTATGCACATAAATATTTAAAGCACCAAAACGCGAGTTGAGTTGAGATACACTAAAATTCTACAAAAACGAGAACGAATGCGTTGGATTGCATGAATAAACGCGCCAAGCAGCAGCAGCAGCATTTTAAGCTGAAAAACATTCAAATCCTGCTGCTGCTACTGCTGCTGGCAGTGCTGTGCTAATTAATAATGCAAACGAGTTGAATGTTTGCCTCAAGTATAAACAAAAAGTAAAAATAATTCAAGGTAAAAATATTTGCAAGCTTTACGTTTTAGTTCCCCTATCCCCTTTATGCGTCTAGCGTTGTGTTTTATACGAGATACAATTTTTAATCTTTTACTGCTCTGTCTGCTTGTCGGTTTGAATACAAACTGTTTTTGCTATTTGTTGTTGCTAGAATATGTCTAGCTTCATTTCATGTCTGTAAGGATTTTCAAACAGCTGCAATTGTTGTTGTTGCTATATTTAGCATAACAACAAAAACAACAACAACAATGCAAATTATTAAACATAATTTTGTCTTACTTCATTTCGCGTCTGCATATAAATTTTATAGCAATTTATCAACTTTATTGTTTGTCATAATTTAAAGAAAGTAAATTATAAATTTTGCAGCATACATTTAGGCGTTTCAATATTAATTTCAATATTTGCTGTCAACGCTGCTGCATATGTGTAATTAATTTACAAAGAAAACAAATAAACCGCCAAAATGCCAATGCATATAAAATTTAATTTTGAATTTTAATTTGTTTACTTAAGCATTTTAATATACAAATCTGCAAAAATTTAAGTTGTTCAGTCACCTGTTTTTTTCGCGTATGTACCTTGACCTTGATGTCAACTTGCCAATGACAAATTACGGGATACATTAAGAAAAACATGTCGTAAAATGTATTAAATTAAATAAATTATAAGCTTAAACAAAGCTAGCAGACATCAGTTGTTTTTTTTTTATTTAAAAGAAAACAATTCCTTGCTGTATTATCTCTCCCACGTTTAATACGACACACGTGTTTTTTTTGTCCTTTGACGCAAACGTTTATTTTGACCTCTTTTCTTTTAGTTTTTAGTTTATTCATTAATCAAAATGTACATAATTAATCTTAGTTACATGTTAAGAAGTTCAAATACATTTCAAGCTTCAAGTCTAATGGCAAAATAAAAGTCTATTAAGTGGACTTTTAGTTGCAGCTGTGACGCCTGTTGTTGTTGTTGTTGTTAAGGTAGACATTGAGGACAATTTAGTTTGATAGGCATGAGTGGCAGCAACTTATTTAAAGCGCAAAACAAACTTTTGACAACTTTAATTTATTTTATAGATACAAAAGTATCTTTTAGTTCGATTAGATAGAATTTTAACAATATTTTATTTAATTGCAATTTTTATTTATTTTGCTATTAAGCTGAATATTATTGTTTAGCATCTTTTTATTTATTTATTTATTTTATTTATTTATTTTATTTTTCAATTTTGTCTATAAAGTTACTTTATTTTTTTTTTTTTTTACTTTAATATTCAATTTTTAATGTTTAAAATTTTTAATGTTTTAAAATTTTGCACAAATCATTCCAGACATTTTCACATTTTTTTTAGGATACATGATAGCTTTTTTCATTTTTTTTTTTTTTTTTGGTACTTGTATACTTGTGTCATTTATATATGATGGTGGCCATTGCGTAGTTTTGACAAATGATGTAAATCAGCAACGCATAGGTGAACGTGTCATGCTGGCTAACATGAATTAACAAATATTTCTAAAATAAAATTTTAAAAGTAAAAAAAAAAATTATAAAAATTAAAAAATAAATAAAAATAATAATAAAGTAAATAATAAAATAAATTTAAACTTTTATACGCAATGGAGATGGGCGTGGGACCCATGTGAACCGCAGGACAATTGAAAAAATAAACCGATATTTGCTAAAAAGGCAAATTATTTTAAAGTTGACGGGCAAGACGTGATGTTGGTACTGATATCAAATTTGAAGCTAAGCTGGTGCATATTTAGGATGATATTAGATTAGTTTTAGCCAAATTTGAAATGAATACATTTATAAATCTTGGTTTTGACATTGGATGTTGTTGGAAATGTTTTTGACTTTATTTTGAGTGAATTCGTTCCTAAATAATTAGTATTTATATACAAAAAAAAAGATAAGTTTGCATGGGGCTATAGCAATAGGTTCTCGAAAATATCGATATTTTAGAGTATCGATATTTTTAAAGTTTCGATATTTTAGAGTATCGATATTTTTAGAGTTTCGATATTTTAAAAGTATCGATATTTTTAAAGTGTCGATATTGTAGAGTAGAGATATTTTTATACGCTGCACTTGAGTGGTAAAGAGTGTATTAAGTCTGTGCAATGTATGTAACAGAAAGTAGGAGACGTGATAGACCCTATTTAGTATATATATTCTTAATCATCATTAAAAGAGGAGCCCATCTCTCCTTAGACTCTTCTGAGCCGTCGAGTGTTCACTTATAGGGTAATCCAATACAAACCTAACCGAAAATTTTGAGTTTATTCATGGAAACTTCGGTGCTATGTAATCTAGTAACTCCAAATTTAGTAAGAATTATTACCATGATAGTCAAAATGTAATATACCAATATGGGAATACAAATCTAGCCCTATTTTTGTGATTTTTTTTGGAAGTACAATAAGGTATGTAATAATTAGGTACAGGATATCTTGCAGTCGAGCATGCTCGACTTCAGCATTCTTTCATGTTAAGTATCGACATTTTAGATTGACAATATTTTCAAGCATTGAAATTTTTTTGTATCGATATTTTAGAGTAACTAAAAGTATCGATAAATTCAGAGTATCGATATTTAAAAAATGTCTATATACAATATTTAGAGTTTCGAACATAGCAATGTTTTTCAGAAGTTCCCACCCCTTTTCAAAACTTAATGTTTGATAGCTTAAAGTATTATGGTCATTTTTGGTTTTAAGTAAGCTCTGAACGGCTTTATTTTTGGTGACACTCAATTAAATTATATTTATTAAGAATTTAATTGTAAAACAATATACACCGAGATTATTGGTTATATAAGGCAAATGATTAGCAGGGTAGACTAACGGATGTTTGAACTTATGGAAGAACTAACAGAGGGAAGTACGGACCGAGCGATGGGCACACTTTTCGATGGGTATATGTTTTGACAAAGGTTATAACGACTCCGCTTATAGCTGACCGGATTTAGCGAGCAAAATTCGATGGCTTGGTTGGTCGCCATAGAAGCTTGCAATGAACTGCTCCCTTCGGTCCGAATATAACGACGAAAAATCGTCGGTCGTTTGGCCTTGTATTTTTTCCAGTCGTACTTAGCTTAGCATTGATGGATATATTCTCAGACGCTCAGAAAAGTAGATCACATAGCTGCCAACGAACAAGTTATCTTTAGGGATAAATAAGTGCTTGAAATATAAAAAGTTGATCTCTAAAAATTAAATATTTAATAGTCTTAAATTTATTATTGCAATTTTATTTTATTCTTTACTTTTTATCGGTTCTGCTAAGCTTTGGTTTAAATTACTGCTGAGCTTAGTTCTTTAAAGAACTTGCTACACTGCCAAAAAGTATGCTGCAAAGAAAAACAAATAATTTTCAATACAGCTGCTCTCCTTGTTCAAATATCCACATACACATTCCGATACAACAAAAACTTCCAAGCAAACAAGATAAATAATTAAATTAAAACGAACAATGTATAAACTTAATTTATATGAGTCACCAAATTATATAAAATCAAATACGATAACAAAACTTTGTAATAAATATTTCAAATATGTACCGATTCATTATCAACAACGTGGCGTATACTTAATATTTATATTAAATACTAACTATGTATGTCAATTAGTATAACAAACTAACTTTATCTACAACACTTTTGCACACTCACTCGAAATTAGCAAATTACTACACAAAAAAAAAAAAAAAACAATAAATGCAAAAACAATTTAAAATATTTAAATAACAAATTTTAAGCTTAGCTATTCATGTCAATTAGACAAAAGCGATAAATTCAAAACAGACAGACGGACAAACTGATAGTTGAAAATAACAAAATGGCGCAGCTGTAAAGCAACAATTGCTATTATAAGCTATCTCTTTTTTTTTTTTTTAATAAACTATTTATCTCTCTTTCTACTGCTGCATTTGCATATAATTTTCATGGCAATAATATATACCCTACTGACCCAAAATGATTGAATATGTGATTGCACAAACCGCCCCCAACAACATTCAACTTTCCTTTTGTAAACAACAAAATAACTAAATTCCCGGAAATTTAATACTTATGCACTGCGGGTGTACAAAATGATTGCATTCACAATCAGTTTTTTCCATATAAAATGCACTTGACTACGTGGAAATGTGCGCATGTAAATAATTTGATATGAACAAAAAAAAAAAAAAAATAGAAAAATTACAGAATTTATTATCAAAATTATTTTAGCATATTTTTCCTAGTTTGCTTTACAGGAATTAATTAGTTGATTGTTGCTGCTATTCTATACACTCAATTGTTGCTCATTATTTATATTTTTGTGTTGTTATTATTCTGCTGCTAGTTAGTTAGGTGAATCAAGTTTAATTTATTTGTATTTATTTTGTTTAAACTAAACGCATCAGAGTAATTATTATTTTATGTAAATTTGCAGTTTGTACTTCAATTATAATTTTGAGTTTATATGTTTAAACTGAAATGTAAACCCTTTTAGATACAAAATATTCGATTAGTTTTGTTTTATAAGGCAGGCTCCTAAAATACTACGGCTCGTGGAGGTTTTGCTCCATTACCCCTGTTTTTTTTTTTTTTTTTTAATTTCCTTTTATATAAATAAAAAATAAATTTGAAGAACGGCCGGAAAAATATTGTAAAAATTCACTAATTAATTTTTAAAAGCTGAATATCAAAATTTGTCTTCAAATAAGAACTTTTTTCTTACGTTTACATTTTTTTTTTTTAGTTGCTCTACAGCCTATTGTCGGCCTTGGCAGCACGCAACGTTTGACATTAGAGTTTGTACTCCAGTACCAGACGATACCAATTCAGAATACCGATTCTGCGGATGTCCTTTTGGACCAGGTCCTCCCAAAACAGCGGCGGACGTCCGCTCTGACGTTTTGCTTGTAAACTTTTCTTGCCGGAGCTTCTGTGTCCATTCGAAACAGTTGGCCAGCCCAGGACAGAGTTTTGTATTGGGTATTCCTTACTATGTCGTTTTAATTACAAAATTTAAAAATAACTGCCAGTTAGTGCTTAGCTGCACAAACTGAAATAATGAACCTTAAAATTTCTATTTCTAAATATTATCAAAAAAACATTTTTATACACTGTACCCAAAGGGTGAAAGGGTATATTAAGTTTGTGCGAATGTATGTAACAGACAGAAGGAGGCGAGATAGACCTTATAAAGTATATATATTCTTGATCAGCATTGGAAGGGGAGTCGAACAAGCTGTGTTTGTGCGTCTGTCCGTCCGTCTGTCCCGTCCGTCTTGCTGTCTGCGTATGAGAGAGATTATCTCGGAGACTATAAGGGATAGGGCCACCATATTTGAAACTTAGACTCTCCAGAGCCGTCAAGTGTTCACTTGCAAACGGTTTTTCTCTAGACCCATTTTAAGGGGTACCTCCCATGCAAATGTACCCCAAAATTTTGGGTTTTGTCATAAAACTTTATTGTTTTTTATTCAACGAAGTTTAAATTTAGTTAAAATTATGTCTATGATAGTCCCAGTAAAATATTCTAATATGGGTAGGATCAAAAAAATTTAAGGTACAGCCCCCATTCAAATGTACCTCAAAATTTTGAGTTTTTGCACAAAAACGTCATTGTTTCTTATTCTAGGAAGTCTTATTTTAGTAAAAATTATGCCTAGGATAGTCCCAATGAAATAGACTAATATGGGTAGGTCCAACAAAATTTTAGGTATAGCCCCCATACAAAGATAAACCCGATTTTTAAAGTTTTTATATGAAAATTCAGTTTAATAAGGTATGGTAGTAAATAGAACCGATCTTAAGGTTCACAAAGATGGGGTACAGGGTATCTTGTAGTCGAGCATACTCGACTTCAGCGTTCTTTCTTGTTTTTTTTTTTATATTTGAAAATATGTTATTATAAAAATTAAGTCATTTAATTTTAAAAATAAACAAATAAAAAAAAAAATACAAATTTTTATATTAAAGTTATTATTTTCATTAAAAAAATCAACCATGGAATTAATTGATCAAATGTGTTTCGGTCAATAAAGGGTTAAGAAAAAAAGTTAAAACTTAAAAATCTTTGATACGAGTAACAGGCGAACAGAATTGTTGAAGAGCATACAAAATGTCAATTTCACTAATGCGCCAGCATACGGTCTAGAATGAAACGGAAGATCAATAAGTCACACACATGCTCACGCACATTTGCATATATGTAGTTTGCTTACATTTTATATAACGGTACCCGAAGCATTCTTATTGGCTTAGAATCAAAACAATCAAAACATAAACACTAGCACGTGTTCAATTTTTGTTTACATTTTTTATAACGGTAAATTGCAAATTTGCAATGCAATGTACGCTTGCTTTTATTGCTTACTACACAATTCTGTTCGCCTGTTACAAAAGCGTTTTGAAGATTTTGTAAGATTTTCTAAAATACAGTGCTGTCTAAAATATTGACACAGTAATATTTTTTAAGTTTGTTTGTAAATATTTACTACAAATTGACCTTGAATTTTTTATTTTCTAATTTTTTATATAGAGATGACGTCCACCGCTGCGTTGGGAGAACCAGGTCCTAGAGGACATCCGCAGGATCGGTAGACCGAACTGTTATCGTCTGGCACTGGATTACAAACGCTGGCACCAAGCCTTGCATGCTGCCAAGGCCGACAATCGGCTGTAATGCAACTAATATATTATTTTTTATAAAATATTCCATTTAAATTTTAAGAAAAAAAAAAAAGAAAATAAAACACGATCTTTTTTCTTTTACTTCTTTAAGAAGCATGGAAAACATTTATTTACAACAATATTAAAAATTTTAATTTATTGATTTATAATAAACATTAATTAAAATGTTATTTACAATTATTTTTTTCTGCAAACATAAATGTTTAAGAATATAAAACTATGCGGATAATATTAATGAAAACTCGCTGTCCAAACTTATATCGTTTATATCTCAATTGTATAAAGGATCAGGGTTGAGAAATGCTCTTGAAGACAATTGTATGCTGACTCTTGGACTTGTTAGCCTCGTGCTAATGGATTAAACCCCGTTAAGCCTCTTGTACTTCAATCTATAAAAGAGAGAAAAATTTTGTTAAATTAAATAAAAATAGTTTAAGTATTATTTTTAGGGTGATTATATCTTATAACCACAAATTCTTTATTTCAGATCAGCTTAACGCATTCCAAAACTAAAAAAAAATATAGGAAAACTTTACTTTATTTTATTCTTTAAAACCGAGCGAATAAATCGCGCAGCAACAAACAAACGGAAGGACATAGATAGTTCGACTCATCACGCCAAGCTGATCCGTAATATACACTTTATATGGTCCACTATGTTTCCTTTACTACGTTACAAACTCTCTGACAAACTGTATATTTCTGTTTCACACGATAGCAGGTTTAAAAATATTACCAAATTTATGCTATTCTATATTTACAAAAGATCATTTTATATAAGTATTTAGTTGACCATGTATACCTTGGTGTATCTTTTGAAAGTGGATTCTATATAACCATGTCCATCTGTCCGTCTGTCTAGTTGCCCAAGTGCACTAATCCTGAAAACAAAAGTTCCACCTTTTCATGTAATACAAATTACCAAAGAAAATGTTACTCCTTTAACTTAATCTGTCAGTTTTGATCGAACTAATTTCTTTATAATTTTTACAAATTTTTTATCAAAATTATTCGCTGCATAATTACTTATTTTTTTAATCTTAATAAAAATATCGCCAAATTACTTGCGGTCTACTGGCAAAGCGTCTTTTGTGTAAATGACAACTTCGACGACGACGACAGTTAGTCTCGCTAGTTGCCCTCACTTTGTCCTTTGGTATTGCTTTTTTTGTTGTCGTCCTGTCTGTCAGTCTATTCAAAATTTGTGTGCAACTATTTGTCGCTGTTGCTATTGCTGCTGCTGTCTATCTCAGACGCCCTTTTCGCTCGCTGATATTTGTGTCCTTAGCTGTCTATCTTAGCAAATGCCTGCAGTAACAATGCTGCTGCTACTGCTGCTGCTTCCTGTGCCCATTTTGTCCTTTGCTCTGTGTGTGTGTTTTTCGGTATAAAAACTTTATTTGGCAACTGGTTTTTAATTAACTTTCCTCAACTTTTGATGTGCCACACAGCATAATACGCGGCGCATTCCCCTTGCTTGCTTGCTTGCTTTTGTTTTATATTATTCTTTCAACTATTTATATTTAACTTTTTTTTTCTTTTTGTTTTGCAACAATTTTATTTATTATTTTTGCTGTTTATTTTGGCTGCCATGGAGCGCAAAAAAAAAAAGAAAATACGAAAAACTGTCGTTATTTCAAATCGTATTTTATTTATTTTCTAGTTTTTTCATTTTTTTTTTCAACTGAATATTGTATTTGTTTAGCGTCGCCATTTCGAATGTCCTTTTTTTCAAGGCAAAATCTTTAATTGACATTATTGCTAGTTTTTGTTGCTAATATTCTTTTGTAATAGTTCAAATAACTGACTTTGACATTTTATTAACATTTAGTTTGGTTCAAATTGCAACAATATTAAAAATTTTTATATTAAAAACTAAAAGCTATTTGAACTAATATAAATATTTTTTTAAAAAAGAAAATACATTATTTATGCAAAATTAAATTTAATATTTTTTTTTAATTTAAAATTTAATTTATATAATTTTTGTTGTGTCACAAAAATTTATCGCAACAAAGTAAAACAAAAACAAGAAAAAACGCTGAAGTCTAGTATGCTCGACTGCAAGATAACCTGTACCCAATCTTTATGTACCTTAAATTAAGTTCTATCTTTATATATACCTTATTGTATTGAATTTTCAAACAAAAACTTGAAAAATTGGGTAAATTTATATGGGGGCTATACCTAAAATTTTGTTGGTCCTACCCATATTGGGAGTTTTTATTGGGACTATCATAGACGTAATTAATAATAAATTTGAACTTCCTAGAATAAAAAACAATGACGTTTTTATGGAAAAACCTAAAATTTTGGGGTATATTTGTATGGGGGCTATACCTAAAATTTTATTGGTCCTACCCATATTGGGATATTTTATTGGAACTATCATAGACATAATTTATACTAAGTTTGAACTTCCTACAATAAAAAACAATGACATTTTTATGGAAAAACCTAAAATTTTGGGGTATATTTGTATGGGGGCTATACCTAAAATTTTGTTGGTCCTACCCATATTGGGATATTTTATTGGAACTATCATAGACATAATTTATACTAAGTTTGAACTTCCTACAATAAAAAACAATGACATTTTTATGGAAAAACCTAAAATTTTGGGGTATATTTGTATGGGGGCTATACCTAAAATTTTGTTGGTCCTACCCATATTGGGATATTTTATTGGAACTATCATAGACATAATTTATACTAAGTTTGAACTTCCTACAATAAAAACAATGACATTTTTATGGAAAAACCTAAAATTTTGGGGTATATTTGTATGGGGCTATACCTAAAATTTTGTTGGTCCTACCCATATTGGGATATTTTATTGGAACTATCATAGACATAATTTATACTAAGTTTGAACTTCCTACAATAAAAAACAATGACATTTTTATGGAAAAACCTAAAATTTTGGGGTATATTTGTATGGGGGCTATACCTAAAATTTTTGTTGGTCCTACCCATATTGGGATATTTTATTGGAACTATCATAGACATAATTTATACTAAGTTTGAACTTCCTACAATAAAAAACAATGACATTTTTATGGAAAAACCTAAAATTTTGGGGTATATTTGTATGGGGGCTATACCTAAAATTTTGTTGGTCCCTACCCATATTGGGATATTTTCTTGGGACTATCATAGACATAATTAATTCTATGTTTGAACTTCATAGAATAAAAAACAATGATGTTTTTATGCAAAAACCCAAAGTTTTGGGGTACATTTGTATGGGGGGTACCCCTTAAAATGGGTCTAGAGAAAAACTGTTTGCAAGTGAACACTTGACGGCTCAGGAGAGTCTAGTTTTCAAATATGGTAGCCCTATCTCTTATAGTCTCCGAGATAATCTCTCTCATACGGCAGACTGCAGGACGGACAGACGGACGGACGCACAGACAGACATAGCTAGTTCGACTCCCCTTCCAATGCTGATCAATAATATATATACTTTATATGGTCTATCTTGGCTCCTTCTGCCTGTTACATACATTCACACAAACTTAATATACCCTTTTACCTTTTGGGTACAGGGTATAATTATGCATTTTGTTTGAAAAATACTTTTTAATAAATAAAATAAGCGAGATCTATTTGTTTAATTTCTATTTTATTGTATTGTATATCGACTGAGCTTTCGATGCTGTAAAAGGTATCTTTTAAACAGACACTGCCTTATTATTTCGTTTTCATAGAGCACATTTTAAAGAGTCTTCCATCGGCTTGTTAGATGTATTTACATAAGCATTATATTCCATTCTATAGTTAAAATTACAAATGCATTAAGCTTAACTACTTTGCATAAAAACATCACTAAAATGTATCTTAAATTCAGATATAAATTTATGCATTGTTGCTTTATAATATATACGAACACAAATGGTTATCATTAAAGTACGTTTAAACCAATGCTACAAATAATAATAATAATATTATTTAAATACATCATTAACTTGAGCTATGCAACTATTGAACTTGCACTTATAAAATTTGACTATTTCGGTTTAGAGATACTTAATACCCAAAAACTGATAATTTATGCAAATATGCACAACAAATCTGAAGTAGTAAAATCTTGATAAAACGAAATGATAATTAAAATATACATTTGTATTCTATTACAACTAAAGTCTGTTATTTTTTTTTTTTAAAATACTTGAACAGATTTATTGCTGAAGTGTATCATATGAAACTAAATATCTAGTTTAACATTAATATAAATGCTTTAAGTTTTAATTAAATTCGTTCATACCAAATTATTACTCATACGCAATGTAAATTATGCCTAAGATTGTAATTTATAAACTAAAAACTAAACAATTCCGTAGTACACGTTTCAAATATTTGCGTATCAATCTTGTATTTCGAAATATGCTATGTGCTATGCTAGAATAATTTCTTGTTGTTGTTTTTGTTGTTCTTGAAAACTTATGATTTTGCTGCTGCTGCTTCATGTACATAATATCCTGTTTAACAATTTTGCGAAGCTCTAAAGTGGATGCATTACAATATGAACTCTCTTGACAAGAGCACCCAGCGAGTTTACATTATTGAGTTCAGCTGCAACTGCAACTGGAACCTAAGGCATAAGCAACTTGATTGTCTTTGTGCACATTGTTTTCGATTTGTTTGACAAAGACATACTACGAGTATGTACCAAGAGTTTTAGATAGTTTCGTTCGTTCGTTTCGTTTACTTACAAAGTTCTTCTTGGGTGAAAACATGCCGAAAATGAAAACTGTGCAAACTTTTTCTAACCATAAAATTTATCTTTACTTTGTGCTTTTATATCAATTGCTGCGTTGCTGTGTACAAACTTCAACTATGACAACAAACAAATAAACAAACAAAAGGTATGCAAACAAACTGACATTAAGTTGATCTATTATTGTTGCAAGGCAGCTGCTGCATGTAGTTGCCATGCAACAATTTTATATAGATTGCATTTATGTCAACTGCTAACTTTAAGAATTCGATACTTTTTTTATAAAAATATAAATTAAAATCATTTCAATTTAAAACCCTTTCTTAGAATAAAAATAATTTATACAAAGCAGCAGCAAATTTAACGCATTTCCGTTTTTTTTTTTATTTCCAACTTTTTGTTTTATTTTTTGCTGTCAACTGTTAAACCCTTTCAAAGGACTTCCGTTGTCGCAGTTAGGTTAGTTGAGTGTTTGTTTTGCTTTCCGCTGCTGTACTTTAACTATTTCTTGCTCTTCTTTTTATTTTCTCTGTCTGTCTATCATTACTGCCTTTGGCTGCTACCTTTTTCATTTTTTTTCTTCGTTCATTTTTGTTACTATTGTCTGAATCTTGATGGCTGTTCTAGTGCCTGTCTGTCTGTCTGTTTGCCTAACCAAGCAAACAGCGTAAAATCCATAAGTGCGGAAACGACAAACCCGTTACCGTTATGACGAGTTTCCTCTACCACAAAAAGTATGCGCAAGTAAGAAGATGAAGAATAAAAGATATGCTTAAATTTGATAACGCTGAGTTTTTATACACTACAAAATAATCCATGCTAACACTTAAAGAAACGATGCTTTGGATTATTAGTAAGCAAAATTATCGATTGAATGAAAAGAATTGATTATTTTTTAATCGATTTGATCGATTGTTTTAGAAAAATTAATGCGATTATAATGTTTTTATGATGAATAGAAAAGTAAAGAAGTCAAATTTTTTTTTTTGTGTACCTATTTATTTACGCCTCAATTTGATACTGTAAAAAATGCGATTAATCGGGAAAAATTCGATTGATCGGAAAAAATTCGATTAATAGGAAAAATTCGATTAAACTGAAAAATTGGATTAATCGGAAAAATTCGATTAAACGCAAAAAATTCGATTAATCGGAAAAATTCGATTAAACGGTAAAAAATTCGATTAATCGAAACAAATTCGAAGAAACGGAAAAAGTTCGATTAATAGGAAAAATTCGATTAAACTGAAAAATTGGATTAATCGGAAAAATTCGATTAAACGCAAAAAATTCGATTAAGCGGAAAAAAATTCAATGAAACAGAAAACGTTCGGTTTATCGGAAACTTTCGATTAATCGGAAAAAAATTCGATTATTTCGGAAACCAAGTATTATCAAAAATTAAATATATTCGCAAATATTTAGCTTGAGATAAGTAAGGACTGCAAGAAATATTGAAATATGAATGTCATTTTGATATATTTTCATAATTGATCTACCAATAATTTTAATAATACAGAGACAATTATGTAACGATATATTATATTAATGTGTGTATTGATGTGATTTAAGTCTTCAGTATCCAGAGGCATTGCAAAAATTTTAATTATGTTTCCAATGCTCTGCACTAAGGAAAATTTTTCGATTCAATATTTTGTTATCGATTTTTCTAGATATTTGAAAAGTATCAATAGATTTTAAGAATTGAAATATGAAACTGTGATGTTGGAATCATTGCCAAAATCAATTTTCTTTTTAAAGTTTAGCATACAATTTTTTATTTAGTTTTCTGATGAATTCCAGAAGCACTTAAAAAGAAAATCTGGAACAATTATGCAAACTCAGAGAGAGACAGGCGATAATAGCGATTTTTCGATATAAATATTTACTGTAGCCACTTATTTTGTTAACTTTATAAAAAGTTTGAAAGGGAAAAGAAATGTGTGCAAAATAATTGATTAATCGGAAATAATCGTTGTATGAAAAAAAACGATTTGATCTATTTTAATAAATTGATCGAATAGTACAAAAAGAGATATTTATCCTTTTTTCTTTTCACTTGTTTTCTTTTCAATTAGAAATTGTTCATTATTCGATTAATCGATTTTTTTTTAAAGAGATGTTTATTAACGACACAGGGCTAAGTATCTCTTGGTTGAAAAGTTTATAACGCATGAATTTAGATATCGGAGACTCTATAAATTATTTTCACTATATTCACACTATATGCGTGTAGGGTACAACTAATAATAATAGCAGCGAAGCGCATAACGCTAAATTCATCAAGCATAAAAATCACACGCAATCATAAGGTTTGCTCGAAGAAAAAAAAAAAATTATGTTTGAAAAGAAAAAGGACGAATAAAAAAAATAATAAAGTTTTAGATTAGAACGAAAGGAAAAAAATGACATAAAATAAAAGGTCGATAAAAAAATATACATATACTATAGAGTAATGCAAAAAAATATCTTCATATTAAAAGGATGCAAAGGAAATCATTGTCACAATGCTGCTGCCGCTGCTACTGCTACAGCGATTTACTAAACTTTTTTTTTATCAGACAGACAGACGCATTTCAGTACGATTGCTTTGCATTTGAATTTGATGCGTTTGACAATATGGCTGAAAAATGTTAAACTATTGAACCATTGAGTCTCAAATCGAGCAGAAGTCACAGACAAGCATACCAAGGACAACAACGAATAATGCTGTTGATGTGTATACAGATAGATTGGTTAGGCGGTGCTACGGAATAAGAATGTAGAAAAAAAATGTCAGCTAGTCAACAATTTGGTTGCTTAACTATGTCGTTTCGCTGTATAAGGACACACACCACCAGCACCACCGCACATTATCGTGACCATCAATTTAAAGTGCTTTTGCTTGATTATGTGCTTCTTCTTCTTTTGTTGTTCTTATCCCTATGCTCAATCTAAATCTTTACTTATTGCGCCATGAATGCGTTTTGATTTGCTTAAAATTGGTGATTATTTTCCAATGATTTGCTTTTGAGCAAATTTAAAGTGAATTATTTTTAAAAAAATTTTTTTTTTTTTAATTTTTAAATCTTTTTTTTAAGCATTCATAAATTTTGTATGATTTAAATTTATGTCCTTTTTTTGATAAAAATAATTTATTTCATATTTTTTATTTAATTTTTTTTCTCCTTTTGCTGGCGTTACCCTTTTTTTTCGAAGCATATCGGCGTAGAAATCTATGCAACCATTAAATTTGTATGCTAAATTATGCACAAAAGCCGTCTTTATAAAGAAAAAAAAATAAAATAAAATAGTAAGTGAAGCAGTGAAGTCAAGAAGAAATTTATAAAAAAAATATATATAAAAAAAAAGTCACAGTGTGTCCCTCAAAAATCTGTGCCGGCTTGTTTGGTGTCGTTTTGTTTGCCTTTTGACTTTTCCGGCGCATTCGTTAAACAATTCGACCGCAAAATAAAAAAAATGTTAAAAAGCAAGAGCCAAAAAAAAAAAAAAAAAAAAAAAAATTATATAGGAAAATATTTAGTTTAAACGTATTAAATATACACTACAGCACACTCCTGTTCTACATGAAGAACCCGAAAAGGAAATTTTAAGAATTTTAGATATTTCCAACATACAAGATTTTTTGGAACGACGTTCCTTACTCTTAAAATAAGTACAGATGATATCATTGCCTTAAAGAGTAAATCCTCTCTCAGTTGTATACTTTTTTTTTAGAATTTTAAAAAATCAAATTTTAAATACCCAATTTAAAATACCAAATCAAGTTTATTAAAATTTACCACGAATAAAAAATAAATATAAAAAATCGAGGACGAATAGCAATTTGGCATAAACAATTTTTATACATTTACAAAAAAAAAAAAAAACGAAATGGTTTTCTTTCATTTGTTGGAATGAAAATAAATGTGTCGTTCGTTTTTTTCTTTTTCGTCTCAAGTTAACCAATTTTGTAAAACATATTTTAAATGAAATAAAATTGCAACTTATAGTCGATAGCTTAAGGCGAAATTATAAAATATGAGAAAGACAGACAGACAAAAGGGTTGAACAGTCACAAAACGAGTTTAGTCCCAAAATTAAGACGGATAATACGACTTTTTAGTGCACTACAGCATTAAATGAAAGTTAAAATATTTTATATACAAAAATATGAAATTTCAAATTAGTGCTGTGCGATTTTTTTAAACATCGATTATAATTTCTTATCGAAACAAATCGTATTTTTCTGATTAATCGAATGTTTGGTAGTTTTAAACTAAAGACCAAAAAAAAGTGCATACGAATTTTTCAACCGATCAAATAATCGATAATTTTAAACATTACTATTCCAAATTTAAACTATCGATATTTTTAGAGTATCGAAAAAAACATATTTTAATATCGATATTTTTAAAGTATCGAGTAATATCGATGTTTTGAAGAATTTACCAGCCTAAGTGCTGCTAAGTGTAGTAACAAATTTTTAACTGGAAGTTTTTATTGACTAACTAGAGCCATTAGAAATAGCCCGGCGCAGTTATTTGAAAACATCGAATTAAATCGATTCTCTAAAAAAAATTATTTTATCTGATTAATCGAATAAAATCATTATGTCACTATTAATTAAAAGAGCGACTAAATAAATAGAACGATTCAACTTTTATAAATTAAATCGATATATTAATATATTAATTTTTTTGAAATTAATCGATGTTAGCGACTTTTTGGGTATCAAAAAGTATCGATACATTTTGAAGAGTGTCCAACACAATCGATATTTCGATATATAGATTTTTTTTCAAATTAATCGATGTTAGCGACTTTTTGAGAAGATCGAAAAGTATCGATATAATTAAACTTACTGATGGGTTGAAATTAAAAAAAAGGAAATTTCATTTGAAATGAAGTTTAATATGTCCTTTCTACTCTACGACCTTTGCATTGTTTATACAGAAAAACGCAAAGCTATAAATAAATCTTTGATGTTGTTGAATAAAAGGTATTTCATAGTCGAGCAATTGTAACGTTCTTTCTATTTATTTATTTATTTATCCTGCTGAAGGACATTTATTTTAGTATTTATCTATATTGTGGTTCACTGCATAAATTCTTAAGAATTTCAAGTTAAATCGGACAGTTTAAAAATATATAAAAAAGAGGTCAATGCTAGGCATTTGAGTGTCATCAAAAGTCAAACGCAAATCTTTATTCTAAAATGGATTTTATGCCAATATTTCTTGTGCATATTTTATTGCTTTACTTACTTATTTATTTACAAATATAGATATTTTTTAAGATTTGATGTGATTTAAAAATAAAAAAATAATAATGATAAATATAAGATTTCTGCTTTAAATATAAAAAATGTGTTAAATTCAAAGAATTCAACTTGTAAATTATAAATTAAATAACTGAAAAATTTAACAGAACGCCTTAATTTTGTATCTCGCGCCCAAAAGTATGCAACAAAAAATAAAAAATAAAAACAATAAAATTTTGTAATAAATTTTTAAATAATTTATTACCATTTAAACGTCACTTTCACAAAAGCAATAACTTTGAAATGGGTATTAATTCATTTAAAGCTGCTACATATTTGACCTACGCATCCCATCTACCTAAAATAACAGCCTAAGCTGCCTAAAAGCTGTCACAGAAATGTCAAGTTGCTTCCGTTTTAAAGGGTGGGTTCTTGTAAAACAACATTTCATTAAAGTAGCAACTTATTTCGAACAATGGCATTAGCAAACATAATATTCTAAAGTAGTATTTAATGAGCAGCCAAGGACATACGACGGCAATAGACAAGTATGCTGCTATGCTAACGAGACAAGCGGTGTGATGTGTGTTGTGTTTTTGAAGCAGACAATTTCTAAAGTTGTGTATTAATGTAAAATATGCTTTAGCTAGGTGCAGTGCACAGTATTAATTTAGCACTAGTTTGCAATTGTATTATTACAAAGCTAACAACAGCTTTGCTGCTGCTCAAAAATATCTGCAAGTACAGTTGACTTTCTCTCTGTCTTAGCCAACACTGCTTCCAGTTATACATTGTGTATTATTAATGCTATTTGTACTGTTTGAATTGTGCCATATGAACGACCCACTTATAACTTACATTTATGCTGATCAACTTGCCAACTTGGCATTAGTTTGTATGCTTCTTTGAGTCATCTGTGCGTATGAGTAATTTATAAGCAAATATTAACATCGAAGGTAAAAAGGCAACACATATGTTTAAGGCGTTACTCAAAGCTTCTGCTGGCCTACACACAAGTTTTCGTTGGAATTTTCAGTTTAGTTTGCAAGTGCATTAGGCTTATTTCTAGTTAAAATATATAACTTGGCAAATACATGTTTAGATTTGATAGAATTACGTATTTAATTTTGTGGCTTGGAGTAATTTTTGTGTGGTAAAAGTGATTGAAAGTGTTTGGAAAATGACAAATGAACTGTGAAGTGAGCATATGCAAAAGTACAACAGACAATTTGCAGCACTTTAATACAAAGCCACAGCGTAAGTAAAAAAATTTCCTGTTTAAAAAGACTTAAATTTAAATATTTTTTACAATAAAAAATTTTCAAATTTAATTGAAATTATTGTCATTTTGTCCCACAAAAATTTAATACAACAAAATAATTTACGCATAAAGTGCGAAAAACGCTAAAGGCATTTCGAAGACTATTGGCTTTTGACCTTAAAATTTTTTCTTACTCAATCCAAAAAAAAAAAAAGGTATAACGTCTAAAATGGGCGTTAAAATTGTGGTTTGACTTTGGCATAATTACAAAAGTTTTAAGTTATGTCCTTTATTGTTGCTGTTGTTGCTGTCATTTTAGTTGGCCTTTGTAGCGTTTATAAATTTCCAACGAAATTTGCATTCAAATTGAAACTTAAAACACGATAAAACGACACTACACAACGCTTTGCTTTGAGTCGAGTTGAGTTGTTGCTTGTTGCCCAATATTAAATTCGCAAATAAATAAACCTTTAAATAGCAAAACCGTGAAATGTCAAAGAATTTTTTTAAATGAACAACAAAAGAGTGCGGCGGTTGAGTATATTTTGCCTCTAGAGATGCTTCACTTAAACTATTTGTTCGAAAAAGCACTGGGAAAATCGTTAACATCGATAAAACCAAAGCTTAGCAAAATACGTCTTCTGCAAACGATCGATTAATCGATTAAAATCAATATTTAAAAAAATGGATTTAATTGATTTTTTTGACATTTTAAATGAATTGACCGAGCTAGTTGCAGAGCGATGAAGAATATTATTATAAACAAATTAGAACATTTTGAACTTATAAAACGTAGAACTGCTCCTGAAACCATATAGGTCTAATTAATAAGTAGTTCGAAAAATAAAGCAAAGCAACAAAGTAAGAATTGTAGTGCATATACAGACCCTTAGCAGATCTATAACAGAATACAAAACAAAAATTAAATGAAATGCCAAAAAAATGATTTTAATATTTCAATATAGTACGAGGTGTGTTCAAACATTGTCGTGAATTTTGAATTTTCGCGGGTTACGTATATTCGAATTTCGATTTTTTTGTGGCGTTATGTTGGTACTCATGTCTCTCACTTATGCTGACAAGCTCGACCTTTTTGAATGTTCACTTAATTGTTGACAGCTGCTTTGCTTGCACGTGTTTTGGATCGTCTTCGATTTTTACATATTCAAAAAAAATGGATGAAAGAACCTGTATCAAATTTTTTTTTTCTGAATGGAATAAATGGAATAAAACTGTTGAAGAAGGCTTCTGGGGACCAAGCTCTACCAAATTCAACAACATTTGATTGGTATAAATTGTTGAAAGAAGGTTGCGAACGTGTTGAAGACGAAGAGCTCCCTGATCAACCATCGACCTCAACGGACGGTGCTCACATCCAAAAAGTAAAAAGAATTAGTGCTTGCACATCGTCGATTAACTATGAGAGACATTGTTGATGAAATTGACGTATCGAATGGATCAATTAATATACGATAGTTTTGAAGGATATTTGGACCTCAAACGTGTCAAGTCTCGGTTGGTACCAAAAATGATGATTTTTTTTTAAAAACTGTACTGATTTTTCGTGACTTTTTTGCCAAGTATCCAACCAATATCGTTCCGCAACCAACGTATTCGCTTGATTTGGCACCGTGTGACTTCTGGCTATTCCCAAAACTCAAGAGACCACTCCGGGGAACGCGTTTCGAGTCGATTGAGGACATAAAAGCTAAATCGAATAAGGCGCTGATGGCTATACCGGAAAAGGACTATTTAGCATGTTTCGAGGAAAAAACGTTGGCATAGATGTATTTTATCGGGAGGGGATTACTTTAAAGGGGAACAAAATAGATATTCATGAATAAATAAATAATTAAAAAAAAAAAAAAAACGCAAAATATGCGATACTTTTTGAACACACCTCGTATATCTATGACAATAATGAGAAAAAAATAAATAAATCTGAGATACCTGTTTTGATATGCATGAAGCCTCAAGTATCTTCCGTACTTTTATTCTTTGAACGTCCATCATCAATCCATG
>JAEIFJ010002480.1:0-31709 GCA_018903435.1 Leucophenga varia | reverse complement strand
GATAGGAGTTAACTTAAGGTGCATAAAAAGATTGGGTTTTTACGAGCGTGTAAGTATTTGTTTAGGATACAGTTGTCATCTATTTTCTATGTATTCTAGATGGTAAGAACTATGTTGCAATCGACTTATGCCGACCAGAGATATAAAAAACTCGTTCGTTGTTAATTTAATACAAAATAAAAGAAGTCATCATAACCATAAATAAGATAAGCGGAAAAATTTATTACAATATTGAACAAACGTAACAATTTAAATCCAAAGAACCCTGTACCCAATTTTTATTATATGTCCTTACTTTATTGTATTTGATTGTTATGCAGTTCTAGCTTTTACCCGCTGCTTTGATCGCGTTTTTTTTTGTTTTTTTTTTTTTTTTTGCTTCTTGGATATCTTTTAATGCGTTCAACATTAAGTTTCTAGGGCGTTCTCATATCAAAGATATGCCTTTTCCGGTTTCAAGGTCCCCATTGAGCCCCATATAAAAATTTCCCAAAATCTTAATTAGGTGATTACCTTTATAGTACTTTGAATATACAAGAAAAATTAAAAAAATTTTAACTGGTCCACAGGTCCAACTAATTTTAAATCATCTTTCGAATACCCTTATATCAAGTCTCTAGGTCTACTCATTCCATTGAGCCCCTAGTCAAAATTTAACAAATCTTGTCTTATTGATCACCTAAAAGCTTAAAAAAACAAGAAAGAACGCTGAAGTCGAGTATGCTCGACTGCAAGAAACCCTGTACCCAATATTTATGAATCTTAAGATCGGTTTGAAATAGAATTTTCATACAAAAACTTAAAAATATCTTTATATGGGGCTATACCTAAAATTTTGTTGGTCCTACCCATATTGCGACATTTTATTGGGACTATCATAGACATAATTTACACAAAATTTGAACTTCCTAGAATAAAAAACAACGACGTTGTTATGCAAAAACCCAAAATTTTAGGGGTACGTTTGTATAGTTTTCTTGGGCACAAATTTTCCATTGCTCAAGCCACAAACTAAATATTGTAACAAGGAAAAACGTTAACTTGGGTGGAACCGAAGCTCATATACCTGCCACACGAATCTCGGAATATTATATTTATTATAATCAGCGGCTTAGGTAAAATTTGGAGAAGGGGTGAGTGGGAGTCATTAGTCCGATATAATCGAAGATTTAGACACAATAATATGGTCCAATTTTAAACTAAAGACAGACGTTGTTTGTGCACAAACACGAAATTCAAAAGCAACTTAAAACGTTAGCGTCACGGTCACTGGACTTTTTATTACATGCTCGAAGTGTATGGTTTGATGGCGCTGCGACTTTCACAAGGCCATTTTACTTAATATGTTTGACCAGTAAAAGGTGCTCATCCTACTTTTTGGCACAAACACTTTTTTGTAGTAAATATTCTCAGCTTTTTAATGAGACTAAAATAAAAAAATATCCTAATCCGTCAAAATTGCAAAATAAGTCTTCATTTAAAAAAAAGGGGGGTAAATAGTTTTTTATTTTTAATTTTTTAAATTGTGACTTTAAAAAGTTCATAAAAATACTTTAAAATTCACTGATTTAATCACCAAAATCCATTAAGTTTTGTCAAAGTTATACTGATTTGAAGAACACAGCCTCACCTAAAATATCAAATCTTCACCCCCCTCTAGACTATATAAACTTTTTTGAATTAAGTTAATATAATGGCTTTTTTGTTACTATCATATAGGACACCAATTTACCAAAGTTTCAAGATAATCGCAAAATAATGTTTTTTTTTTTTGGCTGGGGCAGTTAAGAGAATTTTTCTCATATATAATATCTATACTAATATTATAATGAGGAAATGTTTGATTTTTCCAAATAGTTTTGTTTTTAATTTTCAATTTTTTTTTAAATAGGTAATAGTTGCACGTCGTATTATTTGGTCATTTTAAAATGCCCAAAAGATCAAGATCTCAACTTTCTAGAAATAGTTTCATCTCTTATTTCTTTGGCGCCAAACGAAGTAATTTGAAAAAGGCTATTGTACTTCCGGATGTTGGTTAAAATGTCTAGATAGCGAATGATTATTTGTCAAAAGATTTTTCATTGGCTGAGGCGGTTCTTTAATATTGGGAGACTTACTTTTCCAGAAGGCCATTAGCTTCATCGACCCATTTTTTGGCAGAACACTTGGGGCAGATCTTTGTCATGTCGCCGATTTGGACGATTTGTGGATCGTATCTAAAAGCCGATCTATTACTATGAGCAAAATTTGCGAAAAAAAGGAAAAAGGAGAGGAAAAAGAGGAGAACAAAAGGGGAGAGGGGAGGAGAAAAAGGGGGAGTGGTGAAGGAGAGGGTTGGAGAAAAAGGGGGAGAGGGGAAGGAGAGGGAGGAGAAAAAAGGCGTAGCGTAAGTATGGAGTCGACGGTTAACCTTTTCGGTCTAAAACCGCACTGGTACTGTCCAACTATACTACTTACGTATGTTTTCAGTCTATTACACAATACGCCAGATTGGTATGAGACTTATACCGCGATAGTTTCCGCAGACTGAGGATTAATTCTTTAACTGCTCTCACTTGCATAAAAGGATAATGTCGCTTACACTTAATTTAATTGCTATAACTCAGAAACGGGTGAATTTTAACGTGTAAGACTATTTACAAATGTTTTCCATTAAAAAGGCAATTTCGATAAAATATCGATTACGTGTTTTTGCGGTCAGGGCTCGAACGGAACACAAGCAACGCCGCAGGTACATACTAGTATACAAGTCTGTATTATATAGAATCCTATATTATGATTCGATTGCTATGAAAATTTTATAATCAGTCAGGTTCCCATTTTTGAAATTAGCAAGTTTCTTTTCATATACATTCTAATAATTTTATAATTCAGAAACCGTTTAAGCATAACAATATAGTTTCTGAGTGATTGGATGTAGAATGAAAAATCAACATTACAAACAATTTAAACAATGTACCACACAAACCAATTGTGGTCTTTCTACACAAGTTAGTTAAATAAACTCCTATATTGATTCTTGAACTGTTTGAGAATTATAGGATTATAATTTATTTGAAAAGTAAATCTCAAATTTTGAAAATACATATATATATAATAATATCGATCAGCGGATGATATATATATATATATATATATTTATATATATATATAAATTTATATATATATATATATATAAATATATAACGTAACTTTATATATCAATAAAAATAAAAGTATATATATATATATTTTCATATATAGTATTTGTTACTTATGAATATATATATATATATATATTTATATATATTTATATATTAATATATATTTTTTTTTTATATATATATTTATATATATATATATATATATATTTATTTTTTTTTTTTTATATATATATATATATATATATATATATATATATGTATATATTTATATATATATATATGTCGTTTTAATAAAGTTGGTGTGGTTCCGCTTAATATTATATTCACAGAATATGTGAACTAAAACCAAGGAAACACTTTTACTTTGGAGAAACCGAAGCTTATATACCTGCCAAAGAGTCGTTTGAATAATTAATGCGTGAGTATCAGTGACATAGATAGAACTTGGAGATGGAACGGGTTAGTGTCGTTTTTCTGATACAAGCCATGTATAGAAACAATATCAAATTTGAAACTAATAATACAGAAATAACAATAATTTTCTGAAAAATTTAAAAATTGGATATGCTTTTATTTTGGGTCTATATATTACAGCGACTTGATCCTTATCATATCAGTAGTGTATTCATAGAATGACTTTAAAAGATCTATTGCTAAATTTGATGCAAATACATTTATAAATAATTACTATATTAAAAAAAAAAATTGTGGTAATTTTGTATGGGGCTATACCAAACAATGGGCGCGAATTAAAAGAGGTTTTCCCCAATTTCTAGAGAATACATTCATAAACAATTTCAATTTTTATACAAAAATTAAAAAAAAAGTCGGAAAATGTGTTTAGGGGCTATATCTTAATATGGGCATGGCACTTGATTCTGTAACTAGACTTAGTCGGTAGAGAAAAGCTTATGTTCCAAATTTCATTAATTTATATCCTTACAAATGAAATTATAGAAATAAAAAGAACGACGGGCAGATAAACGAACAGACAGACGGACATGCTTAGATCTTTTCCTCTCGTCGAGCTGATCATGAATATAAATACTTTACACGGTCTCTATCGTCTCATTTAATGCACTCCAATTCTTCATAAAAACTATAAATCAAATGCGAACACAGTGACAGCCTACGAAGTAACTATTTTGTAACTCTACTAAATATGACAAATAAAAAATCAGGCAAAATTTGTTGTAACTGGGAGCGAAGCTCGGCTTGCTAGTTTTATAAGATTTTTTTTACCTATAAATTTCCTTCAAAATTGAATATGTGACACAAAAAGTGCCCATTTGTTTTAAAGAGCACAGTAGTTACATTTTCCCTCGCTTCATTAGCTCATAAACGGTGGAGGAAATGAATTTGGCATCATTGTTAATTTTGCCTTCGTAAAGTAAAAATATGTGTGACTACTAATTGACCCAAAGTAATTAGCATTCGTTACACATGTTTTTGGAAAACCGCAATGATTCTTGCACAATGGGATTTAAAACTTAAGATCATTATATCTATCGCACAAACTATTGTAAACTATCTATAAAGCAATTGAATATATTTTTAAAAAAACTTTTTCGTTAAAGGAAAAATGTGGAAATATTTAGTTTAAAATTTTTTACCACATGCAATGAAAATTCGCCCACCGTCCATCGGCCCCGATTTATCTTTAAGTGTAAATGTATGTACATATACTTTTATAATCTTTGTAAACTCTCTTTTCTCACCAAGAAGTTTTCCAAACCACCACAAAACGTACAAAAATGATTAGGTGGAAGTGATCATTGCTATAATTAGTTAGACCACCGAGAAAGAAAATGTAAGAAGAGATAATTCAATTTACTATTGTAAATAATATGTATTCATTAAGGTATGTCTGTGCATAGATACATTAAACGAAAACGGAATCATCGCATCCTAAATTACTTTCTAATGTCTTAATAGAATCTCATTAAATTGTATTATTTCCGTCTTCATGATTAAGATCCTCTAGGCATTATTAGTGACAATGGCAACGTCAATTACAATTACAGATCACAAGAGTAAATGCAGCTACTCATCGAATTCCCAGACACACTCAACTTTTATTATTAATTTAAGTAAAAATTCGTTACCATATACATATGTATACTTGTATATACGAACTTACATTAAAATAATTTAAGGAGCTGTCAAAATCTGAGTGATACATAAATATTATTTAATCGTTGAATCTCGCTCAATCGTTCTAGAAATGCATTGTATGTATATTACATATAAATTGTTAATCTGACACTTATGATGGCGGATATATTCGCTCTGGGTCGACAATGTGTTTGTGTGTGAATTTGTGTGCCGCCGAGCTACCGTTTACAAAGACTCAGGAGTCAACTATTAGCAGCTGACAATTTAGTGGCTGAATAGACTCATTCCACTGAGTCAAAGGTATAAGAAGCATAAAAACACAGCAACGGAATCAGAAAAAGGGGGCTGAAACAAATTTTTATGCGTCGATATTTTTACCTTTTCAAAAAAAAAAAAGTAGCAGCTGTGACACAACAGAAAAAAAAATTAAAATGCAATTCAACTAGAAATTATAAAATGAAAAACGTTGTACATTTTGCTCTTTGTAAATTGTCCGCTTTCTTATGACACGATGTTCGTTTTCGAGAGGCTTCAAAAACTCAACCGATTTAAATGAAATTTTGTTGATGTGTATTTTTTGGACCAACACAAGAAATAGGCTAAAGACGATCGATTCAGAAATTCATTGTATTTTCGAGAAATCAAATTCGGTATACATGCTACTAGGTTCGGGAATGTTAAAAAAAGGGGGTTGGTGTTCTGTTTATTGTAACCGATTTCGATTTAAGATTCTTACAGTTATTCCTAGCTTTATAACAATGAGATGACATTCTTGAATCCATTTTTAGATTCTACGCCCCAAAAACATGAAAATAGATCTATGAGAAACTAGCTCTTTTTTTAGTGTAAATTAAAAAAAATATATATTTTCAAGAAACATTAAGATTTGGCTCTTGAAAATTCTTTGGGCAATCACTAAGATTATGTTCCTGCAAAATTATTGGTCGCGAAAAAAAATTGACCCTCTCTAGTGCACCCAACTTGTCATCAGATATTTCAGTCAACTATTTCTTGCAAAACCAATTAAGATAAAAAAATTGTAAAAAAAATTACTTTGCTTGAATATATTCATTTATTAATTTGTTTTTGTTTTAGAATTTTTCAAATTTGGGGTTCAATAAAAATAACACTGTGCGACAAAAAAAAAATCTAGAACAATCCAATATCTTATAGTAGAGGTTGTAGGTTTGGTCAAGTAAAAAAAACTATATATCTAGAAATTTTGGGGGACCCCAAAATCTGGATCTATGGACAATAAACTGATTTTACCCTCTTTTTCACTTATCAAGCTAAAACTCAGTAAATAACAAACTGATTTATATTTTGTAACATGTTTTAGAAATCTGTAAGAAAAACATAAAATGTTTTATACCCGCCACACATAGTGTGGCTCAGACCCTATAAAGTATATATATTCCTGATCAGCACGACGAGACGAGTCGATCTAGCCATGTCCGTCTGTCTCTCTGACCGTCTGTCGTTCGTCTATCTGTCTGTATTTATGCGATTGATTCGCTTAGTTTTATAGATATTGACCTGAAACTTTGAACTTAAGCTTTACTCAGTCCTAAGCAGTTCAAGTGCTAAAATAAAAGTACCACGCCCATTTTAAGGTATAGCCCCCCATACAAACTTATAACTTTTCTCTAATTTTTTGTGTGAAAAATAGCTATTATTTATGAATGTGGTCACTCCAAATTGTTTAAAAAATACTTATAATATCATCCAATGTCAAATCCAAGCTGCCACGCTCATTTTTAGATATAACCCCAATAAAAATTTTTCCGCCCATTTTCGAATTTTTGTTTAAAAATAGTTATTATTTATGAATGTATTCACTCAAAATTGAGTAAAAACACTTCCAACGACATCGAATATTGAAACCATTTTTGGATATATAGCCCCCATACAAACTTATCGATTATCTTCGAACATTTGTATGAAAAAGTAATTATTTTCAAAAATATATTTATAAATGTATATAAGCCACTGATGAACACACATAAAGAATTCAAAGATTCGTGTCAGCGGTATTTAAGCTTCGGTTCCACCGAAGTTAATGTTTTCCTTGTTATACCTGTTACACATACTGTTAAACAGGTATATTCAGTTTGTCAGAAAGTTTGTAATGCATTAAAAGAGGGAACTTAGACCCTATAAAGTATATATATTTTTGATCATCCCGACGAGACGAATCGATTGAGCCATGTCTGTCTGTCTGTCTATCTGTCCGTCCGTCCGTCCGTCTGTCTGTCTGTTTGTTGCTGCGTGATTTATTCGCTCAGTTTTAAAGATATTAAGCTGAAATTTTAAACTTAAGCTTTTCTAGGTCCCGTGTACTTTCTATGTTGAAATCAATGTGCCACTCCCACTTTTAGGTTTAGCTTCGATACAAAAGTACAACGTTTTGTTTAGTTCTTATAAGAAAAAAAATGTATTTATAAAGCGAATGGCTTCAAATATGGTACAAATGCTTGGTTCAAATCGGACCGCCAATTTCTAAATTTTTAAGAATATTTTTAATTTGTTTACTATTTTAAGATAACATTTAATACAAATGCTTCATATGAAGATCTATCCACGTCAATTGATGTGTAACAGTTATATAAGCTTCGGTCCAACCGATCTTAACTTTTTTTGTTTTTTTTTTTAAATTTGTTAATTTTTAAAATTTAAAAATTTAACTTGCTCGGTTACTCAGTGGATTTTTCAAGAACGTGCGATCTGCTGCTGGTAAAAGTGTATGAGAGTATTATTGTTTAAAAGGTGACTGTGGGAGACCCGAAGATTTTCTAGTGCCTATAACTAAAACCATCTCACAAGCAGTGCTGCAAAACTCGCTCCAAGAGTTACATTTCTAATTGTCGGTGTCATCTTTCTTTGCAAAAGGTAAGAAGAACATTTTTAGTATTCCAAAGAATAACTGTTCGAAAAAATTCACATACAACTCGTTTTGCAAAGAATATCATCTGATTATAAAAATGTAAATAAAACTACATATTTTATGTTTCATTCGTAGAGAAATAGGTCGGAAAACAGAGCTGAGTGTAGAAACACTAGCAGTAATCGAAGTACTACATGGAGAAGGCTATTCAACACGAAACATTGCTTCGAAATGTAATGTTTCTCAACATGCTGTCCTGAGAGCGTTACAAAGAAAGAGCGAAACTGTGATTCTTCAACGACACGCTTTTCGGTGTGGGAAAATACTTGTAGGCCGTGGATTCGTTTTCCTGCAAGATAACGATCCTAAACACACTTCAAAACTTTGCCGGGATAACATCGCAGCCAAAGAAAAGCAGAAAGAACTCGAAAATATGGAATGGCCTCCTCAGTCGCCAGATTGTAACCCAATCGAGTTGCTGTAGGACCAGTTGGACAGACAAGTGAGAAAATGGCTACGAAACAACTTTGAACATTTCTACAGAATTGCTAAAATCAAATATCAACGGAATCTTTGCATAAATTTATTGAAAGATGCCCAGAATATGCGCTGCTGTTATACGATATTTCACGGATATTTCGAAAAATCTAAAATATGAACAAGTACTTGCGGGCTTCATTCAAAGTTGAGATATTTTGTATAAAACATGATTACTTTCTGTAAAAAATTTATAATAAAAAATATTAAACGAAGAAAATCACGATTATTAGAAAATTTCTTACAATTTGTCAAGTAAACCCAAACTTCGACCGGTAGTGTATAAATCTCTTTCACCTGACTGACTGACTGATTGACTGCTTTCAGGCAAACGACCGAAAGGCCAAACGGCTTAAGACAGAAATCTTAAATTGCTGTAACATACGTTTATATCAATATTATTGAGGAGCACTAAGGCGGGATTTTGAAACATTTTGACCAGGGTACTTATGGAGGCCTTGAAACCGGAAAAGCCATATATTTGGGTTGAAAAGACTTAGAGACTTGAAACTGGGCGCATATGAAAGATGGCAAAAAAAATATTTTTATGCGTATTCAAGGGATTTTCGATATTTGGACCTGGGACCATTTGGTGGACCCAAAATAGATTTTTAGACTAAAACCGGAAAAGCAATATCTTTGGAATGAACAGACTTAGAGATTTAAAACTGGGCGCGTTTGAAAGATGGTTAAAAAATATTTTTGGAGTGTTTAAAGGATTTTCGAAATTAGGTCCTGGGACCTAGAGTAGATTTTTGGAACTATTTTTAAATACCTGTCACACATAGTGCGAAACAGGTATACTCAGTTTGCCCGAAAACTTGCACCGTAGACCTTATAAAGTGCCACGAAGGTGCCACGCCCATTTTTAGGTTTGGGCCCCATACGAGCTTCCGTGATTTTCTAATTTTTGTGTGAAAAAAGTTACTATTTATGAATGTAATCACTTCTAATTGGGTAAAAATACATCCAATTTCGTCCTATCTTTACTATACTGATATTATAACAATCAGCCCACTACACCATATAGCCCCCACACAAAGTCACCACCCATTTTCTAATTTTTTTTTCAAGAAAATATTTATTGCTCTGTCCTTTATTTTAAATTTTACTCCATTATTGTGTTTAAGTTGGTTGTATCGGACTATTGACTCCAAGCCGTCCCTTCTCCACATTTTACCTAGATGTGGCGGGTATTTGAGCTTCGGTTCTACCGAAGTTAACATTTTTCCTTGTTTTTGTTCTGCTTTCATAATACCGCATTTTGTTATTTATTTTTTTAAATGACTTTGAAAACGTGGTCACAAACAAGCTGACAACGTTTAATTTTTTATATTCAACAGAATGGTTATTGGTTGAAATTTTTCGCTTGAATGAACACTAAAACGTATGCTTTTAATTTGTATCTACGCAAATATGTTTTGCTACAAACGAAATAAAAATATTATTTGCAATTTCAACATTGAATCAAGGGTCGAATGGATTAGCGGATGCCATGGGTGTGTTGCGCACTAAAGTGCGTACGTATTTCATAAATTGTGAATGCACTTTTTCCCCTTTTCGGAAGCAAATCACAAAATGAGCAGCATGAAATTTGGCAAAATTCTGCTATTAACTAATCCGGCTTCAAGCGTTTCGGTAAAACATAATTGGTCTCAGCTGCAGAACAATCCATCGCAAAGAAAATACACACAGATGCACACATACAAAAAACAAACATCAAGAGAAGTATTTCGAGAAAAAAAAAAAAAAAACAGGCTAGATACAGATGGTGCAATTTACAGGATTCTTTAGAATATTTATTGCAAACAACTTTTTTTTTCCTAGTAGCAAATTTATTAAATGTTGCATGGCGTATCTATTCAACTGTAAATTATAGTGAAATTACTTATTGGTGTAAGCGTATTGGTATCTACAATATATTTTTTAGAGTTACACCATAAAATTTACAAGTGAGTTTGTTCGTTAACTTCGTACATATGTGAATCTCAAAACTGGAAATGGTCAATTTATTTATAGTATATGTGTAAGTTTATTGAAAGTTTTAAAGTATTTTATTAATTGCTATTTTAAATTGGTTTGCAGCAAAACGCTCTGGTAAAATATATTGAATACCATGTTCTCCTTCTTATTAAATCGACAGATGCAGTAACGCTTGCTGCTACTAGCGACCAAGCGTTATGAAGAAACAACAAATTAACGCACCTGCATGGCGTAACATCAACTTTAACTCGGTTTTGATGTGGTAAAGTTATTTTTATTGTTGTTAGGAGGATTCCTTTAAAGACAACAAAACAATCAAAAAGGAAAAACAATAACTTCTGTAGAACCTCAAATACCCGGCACACAAAACTATGAATAGTCTATGTATGATCCAAGGCTAGCGGCTAGGTAATATTTAGCGAATGGGTGAATGGGGTTCAATGGTCCGGTCTAAGTCAAGTCTAGATACTTTATTTGGAAATGTTAAGCTTAAAATATATTTACGTAGGTATAACACAAAAAATTTATTGAAAAAATCAGAGAATGGAAGGCGTTTGTATGGAACCTTCATGTTGTAGTTGCCCACAGGATGTGGGATTGCAAAACAAGGGTTATAAGTTTAAAAAATTGAAACCGGTAAAAAGGACCTAAATAGTATAATATGTAAAAACGGAGGTACCCTTTAAATTGTGAGGGGATTTCCCGTAAGAGGCGAAATTTTTTTTTAATTATAAAATTAGTTTTAGTAGAAAAAAAGTTATATATAAAAAAAAAAATAATAATTAAAATTAAGTTTTTTTATAAAAAAATTGTCTCGATAATTCTTGTTTCTATTTTTAAAACAAAAATTTATATAAAGGATCTATATAAGGAATCTAGTCGCTGCGAAAAGTACTGTATTTATTTTTGTTGCCTTCTGAATATAAATTATAAATGACTAAGAACACCAAATAACTAATCAAGCAACCAAAGTCAGATTATCAGTTGTTAGAAGACGATCACGAGTCCCGTAACAAATATCACAAAATATTCAGACTACACAACGCCGAGAAGGGCTCACGAGATGCTACAAATGATGACGCGTTCAAAACTCTGCTTTACACATCTGAACCCGTCATATCAAGTTTAGGTAAATCTTGTTTTGATATTCACAAAGAGTCCAAAGACTTATTAGAATACGACTTGGGTATTATCTTTGATATTTTTTTTAAATATTGACTTATTTCTTTTTGTTTTAATAATTGCAAATTTTATATTTTTTTAATAAAACAAGAAAAATATTATTGTTATTTTTCTCAATATCAATCGAGCCGTTTATTCATAAAAAGTCAAAAATTACCTTTTACATTTTTAAGATGTCGATTACTGAAAACGAAAAATACTCACTCTTTTTATTGCCTCACTCTGTATTACGATTGATTCAGAGTTCTCTCCAACACAACTCTTGCAACGGAAGGATCAAGCTTCACTTTTAAGCCAAACTCGAGATGTCTTTCATCTGATCAAGAATGTATATATTTTACATGGTTTATCAAGCCTCCTTCCGCCTGTTACATACATTTTCAAACTTAATATACCCTTTTCGCTTCGGTTATAGGGTATAAAAAACCTTAGTTGTTTATACTCTCCAGTAAAAGATTTCGATAGCTCAATTTTAATCTTTGTTCTTTTTATTTTGGGGTTTTTCAATTGATTAAAATGGGTAATAAAGTTATATTTCATTTTATTATGAATAATGGGACAATAACTTATTCTAAACGAAATATTTGGACTTAATTCGATTATTTTCGTTAGCCTTTCAAAAATAATTTATGTCAAGCTTGTGACATGTGAATACCTTTCTTAGTATGGTTATACATTTCTTTCAAGTTACTTTCAGTTTTTAATTCAATTTGCTTCGTAGCGTTTTTATGATCATAGACACACAATGCACATTGTATACCTGTTCATCGTTCATTGAATTTCCAAAGAAATGTTTTTTTCTAAACCTTTGAATGCAATAAATTATTGTTAAAAGAAACTAGATACGAACATCTCTGTTCATCGAAATGGATTGAATTCTTTAAGAGTTTGGAAGAGCGCTATTTTAATGTTCAAACAGGTTTTAGACGTTCTGTTCTTCTAATTGAAAGATACAATCTTAAAACGAAAGCCTGTTTCAAATACTATTTAAAGTAAAATACAAACATAAAAACATTTGTTTCCTGGTTACTTTGGTCGTTGTGTTGTATTTTTAGAACTAACTAAAAATTGTTAAGACAAATTGAATTTTTTTTTAAATTAGTTAGTATCTATGTGTTCACTTATTTACTTTACTTTTTTACTTTTTTTTTGTACTGATATTTTTTATAAATAAATAATGTTTTGTGCGATTTAAAAAAAAAAATGATTTTACCACAATTTTGCCTATTCCAAGGCCTTTATCAACCAGAATTGTTGATATAGGCTTTGGTCTACAGTTTTTCTGTTCAATTATTTTCGCTTCATTGAATTTCGACCCATTACAATGATTAAAATTCAATGCCATTACGTTTTTTTAGTGTTCTTTGATAAATAGAAATTCTACAATAACAAAATTTGATGGTGGTGTGTTTATTGAATTCATTAGTCACGCTTGCGATTGCACAAATTTAATACTTTTATAGTGACTTTCACTTGAGGCCTTAGTAAAATATAAAAGTGAGTGGGGTGGATTCAATTCAAAGCGCGACCGAACCATTTCGATCCCTTTTGGTTTGACTTGTTATTATCTCCCTTTTATAAAACTTGTATCTAAAGGGTTTTTTTGACCCACTCTTTTGTACTTACTCACGTGTTCGGAATAGAGGTTTTTTAATTATCCATGGGATAAAACTATTTTGCTCACAGAAAAAAGTGTCAACATAGCCATGAAACTCTTTCCACAAAAAAGGGTAGAAAAGTGAGAGCAAGGTGAGCGTTTCCACCAGGACATTACAACAATTGAAAAGCAGAATGCAGGGTTTTTAAACAAAAGTAAGACAGACTACTGCTGATTACAAGTCCATGAAGATTTTATTTGAGCAATAAAATGTTTTTTTTTATACCAAAAAACTAAAAATAAAACATTCAACACGTTACCGATACATATTTTTTGGAAGGGAATATTCTTATTTGTCTGATTTCACTTAAGGTGCTATAACTTTTCCAATTTAGACAATTTCAGGCTTTTTTATTATACCCGCCACACATAGTATGAAGAGTATATTGAGTTTGTCTAAAAGTTTGTAACGCATTGAAGGAGACGCCGTAGATACCATAAAGATATATATTATTGATCAGCTCGATGAGACGAGTTGATCTAGCCATGAATCCGTCTGTCTGTTTATTTTAACGCGATTTACTCGGAGACTACTTGAGATAATTAGCTAAAATTTGAAACTTAAGCTTTTTTTTTGGGAACGAGCAGGTCAAGTTTGAAAATGAAAGTGCCCCGCCCCTTTTAATGTATAGCCCCCATACAATTTGAATGTATTCACTCCAAATCGGGTAAAAACACTTCTTATGTCTTCAAACTTTCCGCCCATTTGCGAATATTTGTATGAAAATAGGCATTATTTATAAATGTATTCTCTCCAAATTGGGTATAAACACTTCTAATCATCCAATGTCTAAACCAAAATGCCACACCCCTCCTTAGGCACCCACTTAAACTTTTTGATTATTTTAAAATTTTTTTTTGATATCTTTGTTTCAATTTAAATTTGAAACCAATATTGTGTCTAAACTATTGATCCCTCCCATCCCATCTCCAAGTTTTATCTAAGCTACTGATTATAACACATAAACTATTAAAAATACGTGTGACGGGTATTTTAGCTTCGGTTCCATCGAACTTAACATTTTTTCTTGTTTTCGTAATAAATTTGTCTTTACTTTGTCTTTAAATTGTCTTTAAAATCGCGATTGGAAATAAACAATTTTCAAAAAAAGCTTAAAAATTCAATTTACCCGTGTTTTAACGCTTATTACACAAAAACTACAAGTAGTATATTGTAGTGTACTTTTGTTTTTTGGGGTTTTTAAATCGATGCATTCTGGTAATTTTTTGTAATTGAAAAGACATTTTTTACTATAATGCTGTGTTCTTTATTTGCAATCAGTCCCTAAGGGGACTATCAGCGAATTGTAATGCATAACATTGACATTCTATAAAGTATTCCATGACTTGGGAGTTGTTGTTGGGGTTTATAAAGGGGTGGGGGAGTGATGGAGGAGGGAGGAGGATTTAAAAAGTTTATGTGTGTGGCAAATCCAGGGGGTGTAATCTCTTCAGTCGCCGAGTCGTTGTACTGTTATCCAGCAGGTTTATGGCCAGAGGGTTGACATGATTGTCCAGTCTATCCAGATATGCCTTAGTAAGCCTAGCCACCTCCTGGCTTATGAGAAGGACTTTTAGTTCCTGGTGGATTTCTGCATTGGTATGATATGGGTGCGCCTCAGAAATAATGCGCAGAACCTTGTTTTGGAAGGGACTCTTTCCCTATTGTTTCTCTTTGCAGAGCCCCATAGTGCTATGCCATACGTCCACATAGGTTTAAGTATGGCTTTGTAAAGGAGGAGTTTGACCCTTAGTTTGATGGTGGACCTTCTATCTAGCAGCCACAGATGCTTGCGCAACCTCTCGTTCAACTGAGAACGTTTTTGTGAGAGATGACTACTCCAAGTTAAGCGCCTATCTAATACCAGGCCTAAGTACTTTGCAGTGACGCTGCTGGGTATTGCAACGCAAACGTAATGTGTGTGGATTTGTCGGGTTGACAACGATAAAAAATAAAGAATAACACGGTGCGCCAGTCAAAAAATTTATGAGATGGGACTAAGTATAGGTTGTAGGTACAGTTAAATAGATGTTTTTGTTATACTAGAATTTTTTCGTGCACATCGAAATTTTGATATAAGTAACGTTAAAAAACTGTTTTTTTGAGGTTTATAGTTTAAAACAAATACATATATGTCATAAACTATACATCCCACAACGTATTTCAAAACGTCGTTTGACCTTTCCAATGGTGTATTACATGTTATGACATTTCCGATCCTATCCTTGTGTACTTTAAAGTCAAGAAAATCTTTAATAACTTCGTCAATTTTTGTTGATTTTGACCCATTAAACATTCGTTTTACTCGCTATTAAAAGTAATTTTTAAAACTTTTTACTGTTGATGTAAGTTACAAACAAAATAGTGTAAGCAATCGATGAATCGGAAATGTCATAACATGTAATACACCATTGAAAAATATAAATCTATTTAACTGTACCTACAACCCTCACTTAGTCCCATCCCAAAAATTTTGTTTTGATTTTTTTTTGTCGCACCGTGTTATTTTTAATAAGTAGAATCGAGAAAGCAATGTACTGAATTCGCAAGACAATTATTCCTGCGTGCGGCACACAGTGCAAAAAAAGTAGCCGTGGACAAATTGATTTTGAGAGCGCAATTCTTAAACGATTTTTGATTTTTTTTTTAATTAAAGCTAATAAAATTTCGGTTTTAATAGCTGTCGGAATTTTTGAATAAAAGTCACAATTTTTTTTAACCTTGAAAAATGAAAAAGTTTTGTTTGTGTTAGAATGCTTCCAGTTTTTAAGATAATACTTGAAATTCATGCAAAATATCTGGAAGTTGTTCATTTTCATAGTTAAAATAATTTATATAAGGGAGTTACCCTTATCAAACAAATCGCTTAAAAAAATCTCATCACCAAACGTTAATTGGATATATATTTTTAACCTTGAACAAGAAAAAACGTTAACTTCGGTGGAACCGAAGCTTAAATACCCGTCACACGCAGTTTTGAACAGTTTATGTGTGATCATCAGTGGCTTAAATACATTTATAAATATATATTCGAAAATAATTACTTTTTCATACATTTGTTCGAAAATAATCGATAAATTTGTATGGGGTCTATAGCTAAAAATGGGCGTGGCACCTTGGTTTTGTTATTAGATGTCATTAGAAGTGTTTTTTTTTTCAAATTTGAGTGAATATTCTCATAAATAATTCCTATTTTTATACAAAAATTCGAAAATGGACGGTAAATTTGTATGGGGGCTATAGTTAAAAATGGGCGTGGCAGCTTGGATTTGACATTTGATGACATTAGAAGTATTTTTACCCAACTTGGAGTGACTACATTCATAATTAATAGCTTTTTCAAATGAAATTCGAAAATGGGCGGTAAGTTTGTATGGGGGCTATAGCTAAAAATGGGCGTGGCAGCCTGGATTTAACATTAGATGACATATGAAGTATTTTTACCCAACTTGGAGTGACTACATTCATAAATAATAGCTATTTTCATAGAAAAAATCCGAAAAAAACGGTAAGTTTGTATGGGGGCTATACCTTTAAATGGGCGTGGCACTTTGATTTTAACACTTAAACTGCTTAGGGGAAAAGCTTAAGTTCCGAGTTTCAGGTCAAAATCTTTAAAACTAAGCGAATGAAACGCATACATACAGACAGACGGACGGACAGACGGACGGACGGACAGACAGACGGTTTAGGTCGTAACCCCCCCTGCTCTTGTCTTTTTATTTAATATATATTTTAATTTGTTTGGTTTAAGGCTTTTCATTTTTTTCGTTAAAAATTTTAAAACCCTAAAACCCCCCCCACACAGTGTGGGAGGTAAAAAAAAAATATGCTGGTATGCTTACAAGTGCACTATGGGCGATTTTTCATAATGGGCGGCATAAAGTCATAAAATTTATGGTGAAATATTAAGGAAATGTTTTTTTTTTTTTATTAATAGTAAACACTTCAGTTAGCTGAAAAACAATTTTTTTTTTTTATCGGGTGGCAACTCTCTTTTTTGTGGCAGCCCTTCAAAACCAGCTGATCTGTTGAAGCTCGCAATTATATAAATTGGCGCGAAAAATTTCATGCTGTTGAAAGTGCTTAAATTATTATTGGTTTCGTTTAAATTAATAAGTGTAATATGGATAGCAAAGCTCAAGGTATTTAGAATCTTTTATTTACGATAAATGTGTATAAATGTTCGTGGTGTTTTTAATGTCCGGTGTTATTGTTGATTGTATTTTTAGCAAAAATCTAACAATTTTAATTGTGTTCCGTGGAGTATTTCTTGAAAAGTGCATATCAAAACATGCAACTAAAAATGGCAAGTTACTAACGAATGTGTCAAGTTTATTGTAGTAATCATTTTTTTTTTTGCTCCTTTTTGTTCCTTTTAAAAAAAATTGCACTTGAAGTTTCCTTTACGTTCAACAACAACACGCTTGTTGATATTTGGAACAACAACAATCGCAATGCTGATGCTGTCACAGCGTACATAATGGAAGAAATAAATTAAGATAATTTGAACAAATCAAACATACAGCAAGTTAAGGCAAAAGTGACTAATTTTGAATATTATATAAAACGATACTTGCGCAAATACAATCGAAATCTTGAGCGATTCAAGTCAATTCACACAGAATGGTTTGCAAAATGTATGGAAATAAAAATTGATGTGGAGGATACTGCTAAGCCATCACCATCGAAGATGGGTCGTCCAAAAGTAGAATATGCCGAGGCCGGGCCTAGACTACGAAGGCAAATGGCATCAGAAGTTGCCGTTCAAAATGATTGCTCTACTGCCTTACTTTTGCATGCCGCCTCTGCGTTTGCCCGTAAAAGTAATGAAAATAAAGTGGTTGGCGTATTGCGAAATGTAATAATTTCCCGAAATAACAAATCAAGCGAGACCAGATCGCATTTCTAATATTGAAGCATTAGCTTTTTTATTGGAGAATAATTTCACAAAGCAGCAATATATCAGTTTTACACAACTCTACAAGGCGCACGGCTGCAATATATGTCCCGGGTACGACTTAATAAGATCTACAAAATTGCAATGCAGACCGTCAGGAATTAGTATTTCCGAAACTGTGGCAAAGGTTTCTCTGCAGGATTTGCTAAACCACACAGCTGAACGAATATTGACCTTACAAAATTATGTTTTAGAGAAAATGGAAAATGTAACGGACTGCACCCTTATTATTAGCTATGGGTTTGATGGATCGACGGGTCAAAGTTCATATAAACAAAAATTTGATTCAGATGAACCTGATTTCTTAGATCAATCGCTGTTCGTATACACTGTCATACCAATACGTCTAATTGATTCTTTAAATCGCGTAATATGGTTAAATAGAAGCCCACAGTCAGTAAGGTTTTGCAGGCCTTTAAAATTGAATACGCGAAAGAGAGCTCCGCAAAAATCTTAGGCGAAAAAGAAAATTTAGATATGCAAGTAGCGAAATTGGAAAAGTTCAAATGGCAACCTAAAAATATTTCTGTGGATTTTAAAACATATATGTCATTTACAAAATCCAATCAATGTTGCCCAATCTGTGCCGTAAATCCCAAAAGACTTATCGAAATCACAGATTTTAATTCTGAAAAATTTCGACCTCAGCCTGGCTCTTTAAAATACGGCGTAAGTCCATTACATGCATGGATTCGATTTATGGAATTCGTCTTGAATATATCGTACCGTATGAATATAAAGACCTGGCACATCAAAGGCGATGATAAAAATAAAATGATGATAAGAAAGAAGGAAATTCAGCAAACAGTATGGAAGGTAATGGGTTTGCATATTAGCATACCGAAACAGAACGGAAGTGCTAACAGCAATGATGGTAACACGGCGAGACGAATCTTTGCAAACACAAAACTGTTTGCATCCATAACATTGTTTGATGAGGTCATTTTGAATAATTTTTACTATATATTAATAGCAGTATCGTGTGAATTCTCAATCAGCCCAAAAAAAGTACCGAAAATTTTGTAAAGACACTTTTAATCTATATATGAAAACATATCCGTGGTACCCAATGTCTCCAACTGTACATAAAATATTAGTTCACGGAGCAGACATTATAAATTTGTGTATAGTTCCACTTGGATGTTTGGGTGAAAATGCATCAGAAGCTCGAAACAAACATTATAAAATGGACCGACGTTCTCATGCCAGAAAAAATTCTAGATTAAGTAATATGGCTGACGTTTTTAATAGAGCCATGGACTCATCTGATCCATTAATATCAAGCTACTATATAAATAAGAGGCTGCAAAATTTGAAAAAGAAACCGCTTCCAATAGAAGTTATAAACCTTTTAGAGAATCCAACATCAGAGCTGAGTTCATACAATTTTTTAAATGATGAAGACACCGAATCAGACAACGAAAGCGATGACAAACATGAAAGTTCTTTTTGTTTTGGATGAAGAAGATTATTAACTTTTTGTTTTTTTAAGTTTGGGAATATTGTTAAAACATGGTAAAATATTATTTTTTCTATTTTTATGCTTTGCTTTACAATAAAAATTGAAATTTTTGTACAAGTGCCGGGGTTATAAAGGGGCGGAAAAAAAGGCGTGGTCAAATTGACTAAAAAAAAATCCGAAATCAAACTAAAATATTAGTAACCCTTAAAAAAAAAAATTAAGCTCCTAGCTCTATGTGTGGACTTAATGCCGCCAAAATCAACTAATCGCCCATAGTGAAGTGTAGAGAAAATACTTGAAATTAATTCAAAACTCCTGGAAGTTGTTAATTTACTATCCCTAGAAAATTTGTCATAGGCTACATTTAAATAAAAAATGTATTTTATTTGTTATTAATAAATATACATATATATAATCAAAAGTGATTTTTTTAATTTGACAATTATAGATTTAAAAAAATGTCTAACAAATGAACGATTGTTGATAAAATTTTCTTTGGTTAACAAATTGTTAATATATATATATATATATATATATATATATATGTATTTAAGCTAGTAACTCCCCTGCGTGCTCTACCGTTTGGATGATTTGCATTTAAAATATCATAACCATTCATTTTAAAGTACGATTTAAGATGAAATATGAGTCGAAAAAGGTGCAGTTATTGACTAAGGATCATACCAATCTTTTGATTTTTTGTAAACATAGCAGCCCTTATAGGACGATTTACTGCATTCAAGAGAACTATAATCTCCCCCACACTTTTTATTATCCCTGACAACATGACCCCGCAACGTTTCAATGATTTCATTGTTTACAAAAACCCTTTTTTTTTTCCATTGGGAATAGATGACTTTGATTAACAAAGTATACACTATAGTACATATTTTCATAAAAAAAAATCGAAAATGGGCGATAAGTTTGTATATATACCTAAAAATGAACGTGACATCTTGGTTTTGTCACTGGACGACATAAGAAATGTTTTTACCCAATTGGGATTGAATACCCACTCGATCTGCCGAGGATGCCACCACACATACTGAAATAAAAGATAAGTGTGCAAATTATGCTGTTGCGGAACATCAATCAACCAAAACTCTGCAATGGCAGGCAACTCGCAGTCAAGAAATTAATGAACAATGAAGTGGAAGAAACAACATTGACGGGGCCCTCATTCCTCGAATACTGATAATTCCAATCGATACACCTTTTCAATTAAAGAGACTGCGCTTTAAAATTCGATTGGCATTCGTAGTAACAATCAATAAAGTTCAGGACCAATCTTCGAAATTATGTGGCTTAGATTTAGGTACGAATTGCTTCTCACAAAGTCCCGGAAAACCAGATAGCTTCTACATTTATACCGAGAACGGAAAAACAAAGAACATTGTATACCCACAAGTGTTACAAAAATTAAATGGATATGTAACTTATGCTTTGTTTATTCATTATTTATGAATGCAGCCACAATATGCCACAGCGAGGAGTGGCAGGGTAAAGCTAGTTAAATATAAAAATAAGAAAAAAAAAGCTAGCTTCTAAGTGTGCATCATTTGTATTAAATTTTATATTAAAATACTAAACAAATTAAAATTATTCTAAAAATTTTGAAATTCGCTGCCCAACCTGAACCAATTTCAAACTGAAGATTTGGCATGGTACAAGAGCATTTGTACCATATTTGAAGCCATTCGCTCTATAAATGAATTTTTTTCTTATAAGAACTTGACAAAATGTTGTACTTTTTGTATGGGGGCTCTACCTAAAAGTAAGCGAGGCACATTGATTTTTACATAAAAAGGAACCCAGGATCTTAAGCTTAGTTTAAAATTTCAAAAAACTGAGCGAATAAATCGCGCAGCAACAAACATATAGACAGAGCGAGAGTCGGACGGACATGGCTAAATCGACTCATCGCGTCGAGGTGATCAAGAATATATATACATTATATAGTCTACGATGACTCCTTTAATACGCTTTTTTACACACTTTCCGACAAACCAAATAAACCTTTTTCATACTATGTGTGACAGGTATAATGATGAAATAAATTAATATTGGAATCTAAAGTCTTGTTAGGTCATCCGGTTGGAAACTTTTTAAGGCTCCTTCTGCTTGTATTGATAGCGAGAGCTGAAGCCAACGATTTGATTTGATCGCGTAGGCGATCGTTGTACAACTTTTTACTTGAGTTTAGGCGGCACGTACCAATTACCATAGATATATGTTTACTCCATATTAAGCGGTTGTCTAACAACATTGCACACATATTGCGTAAGTAACTTGAGGAGTAGTTTAATTGCCAAAATTTATAGATGGACAATTGCTCCTTTTCGCGTAAACGTGCAATGCGAAGACTTTAAGCTGTTGATTTTGATGTTCCAACGTTTGGTCCAATCAAAAAAGCGATCTAAGAACACTTGAAGGTTTTCTGAAGGTTTTTTGAATTTGCCATTATTACTATATCATCAACGTACGTAGTCAGCAACCTGTGATCGCCCATCGGCCTTGGCATGTCTGCAGTGTTCAGAAAGTACAGATCTGGACTCAAGACACTACCTTGCGGAACCCCAAAACATATAAGCCGTAACGTAGAGTATACTTCTTTAACAGCTACCTGGAAACAGCGACCGAATAAAAAGTCTTAAGGACGAGAAAATGTGCTGTTGGTAAATGCTTCCTATTCTTTTGCATCAAACTTTCGTGCCACACGCTACCAAACGCTTGTTGCACATCCAAGAAAACAGAGGAACTGTAACGCTTTTCTTCAAGAGTATATTGGAACGATTGAAGGGCAAAATCGCTGCAAAATGGCCTCACATGATTCGGGAGAAATTTTATTTGTCCAAGACAATGAGCCGGAGTACAAGAGCATCGCAACCACAGCTAAAATCAATGATTTAGGGCTCCAATAGTTTCCTCGGACTATAATCTCTTCCCCTCAACCTCAGCTGATGGCTCAACAATAAAAATTCAGCTCACGAGAGAAAATTATCGATGCCGCGAGGAGTATTTTGAAGGCCTTCCGGAAAATTACTTTCCTGAATCAAGATGTTAGAAACTCACTGGAATAAGTGTATCGAGGTAAAAGGAAACATTGAATTAAATAAAAAAACATTAAAAAAAATTTTTTTTTTCATTCCCAATGAGGATACTTTTTACCCAATCTTAAAATTCAATTTGTGCAAATCTAAAAAACAGAAGGAGGCTGATAGAGGCTATAAGGTGTATACATTTTGATAAGCGTTATGAGGGGAATCGAACTACCTATGTCCGTCTGTCATGCTGTCAGCCGTATGAAAACGATAGTCTCGGAGACTATAAGCGATAGGGCCAAGATTTTTAAAACTTAGACTCTCCTAAGCCGTCAAGTGGTCACTTCCAAAAGGTTTTTTTGCGTTAAAACGTCTTTCTTTCTAATTCTACAAAAAAAATTATAATAAATATTGGGTACAGGGTATCTTGCAGTCGAGCATACTTAACTTCAGCGTTCTTTCTTGTTTCATTTAAAGTATGATTGGTATGTGTTATATGTTATATGTTTTATGTTATATTATTCCGATATCAACCAAATATAAACTGAAATTATGGCTTGCATTACAATTATTTTTAAGCCCGCCACACATAGTGTGGAGGGTATTATCATTTTGTCAGAAAGTTTGTAACGCATTAAAGGAGACGTCGTAGACCCTATAAAGTATGTATATTCTTGATCAGCACGACGAGACGAGTCGATCTAGCCGTGTCGATCTGTTTGTCCGTCCGTCCGTCTCTCTGTATTTATGCGATTCATTCGCTAGTTTAAAGATAATGACCGAAACTCACATCTTAAGCTTTTCTCAGTCCTTAGCAGTTCAAGTGTTAAAATCAAAGTGCCACGCCCATTTTAAGGTTTAGCCCCCAAACAAACTTACCGTTTTTATCTATTTTTTTTATGAAAATAGTTATTATCTATGAATTTCACTCCAAGTTGGTTGAAAATACTTCTAATATTATCCAATCTCAAATCCAAGCTGCCACGCCCATTTTTAGCTCTAGCCCCCATCCAAGCTTACCGCCCATTTTAGAAGTTTTGTATAAAAATAGGTATTATTTTTGAGACTATTCACTCAAAATTTTGTAAAAATACTTCTAATGACGTCCAATATCCAAGCCAAGGTGCCACGCCCATTAATTAGTAAAGGCCCCATAACAATTTTCCGCCAACTTTCTTTTTTTTTTAAATAGTAATTATTCAAGAATATATTCACTCCAAATGGGGTTACTGATATTATAAGGATCAGTTTACAACAACATAAAGCCCCAATGCAAAGTCAGCATCCATTTTTTTCAAGAAAATGTTTATTATTCTGTCATTATGTTAAAATTTTAACCCAATATTGTGTCTAAATTGCTTCTACAAATTTTACCAAAGCCATTTATGATCAAAAATAAACTAAACCTAGATTTGGCGGGTATTTGAGCTTCAGTTCCACCGAAGTTAACGTTTTTCCTTGTTTTATCACAATTCGATTAAATGGAAAGTAGACATATGTTTAAATAAAAACTCGAAAATTGGTGAGGAGTTTGTATTGTGTGACTGGTATAAATATTTAAATTTTTGTGTCACAAAATAAATCCTGGACTAAGTTGTTCGTTTAGGTATACCTGAAATAAAATTAATTTATTCTTATATTTTTTAAAAACAGTTTCAATCATGATATAACGATACGACATCATAAAAATAACAGTTTTGTCCAAATATATTTCGATTACCCTTGTCTTAAAAAAAATCCATCTTATTAAAAGTATTTTGCTACCAGGTGGTAGCAAAATACTTTTAAGATATAAAACTTCTACATTTTATTTATTTTTTTGTTTGTTGCGTTTTCACTAAAAATCTACAAACATTGAATTATAATGTGGATCGGTTACTACAACACGCAGCGATGAATTATAATTTTATATTTCATATTATCTAAATTTGAATTCGTTATTATCGTTATGCTACTGACCAACCTACCACTCGACCGGTACGTTCGAGACGAAACCCATTAAGACTAATGGAATTTTAAGTAGCTCTGAACGAAATAAGTGGCCGGCACCCTTTTTATATTTACTGATAAAATAATTGTAAAATTCGATTGTGTTACATTTGCTTAAAACGTTTTTCATCATAAAGAATTAACATTAACTTAAATTATGAATCAAATTGAACACTATTTTTTGAAATCTGTTATAAAATGAACAATTGTTACCTATGTTACAATTGGCCGACTCAAAAATAGTTTAATTTTATTTAAAACTTCGAATTGCACTCTGCAGTCGATGAGTAATAACAACGACGAAGTATAAATCATTTTAATAACAAAAGTTAGTTTTTAACAATTAACATCAGAGAGTATAAAGGATAACATGACAAGTAAAAAATATTTTTGACTAGAAATGACATTAGATATCCTATCAAAAAATATAAAAAGTACTTCAATTTCAATTTAAGCCAAAAAATTCAAATGAACGTAAAATCCAGTCCGTACCCAAACTGGCAAAACTAAAAATGTAGAAGTTCTAGCAGAAACACTCAAATCGGAGTTATTATTTATAATTTATAATTTAGCAACTAGCATATAAAAATAAGGATGCTGCTTATACTACTTATTTAAACATTAATATAATTTAGAGCATTTCTAATTAAATTTAATGGGAGGCCTGGAGAGACAAGATTTAACTGGTAAACGCTATTATATGTAACACACAAAACTCGGAAAGGATCATTGCATGCGTAATTTGTTGTGCAAGTATGTAGGTGCAGTAGAGAATAATTTCTCGTTAAACGGGAAGGAATAGTAAAATTTAGCAATTTTAATAAGAAGGGTGAATCAATATCACCATCTATTAGCTTCTGATGAATATAACACCAAGCGTATTTCTGCGTTGTTCAAGTGTTGGTAGATTTATTAACTTAAGTCGATGCGTATAAGGTGGTAAATTAATATGTGTACTCCAACCGAGATTTCGTAAGGCAAAAAGAAGAAACTGTTTTTGTACTGATTCCAACTGTATTTTTATACGTAGTATATTGCGGATTCCAAACACAGGAGGCATACTCAAGTATTGGGCGAACTAATGAGGTGAATAACAGTTTAGTTATATACGGGTCATTAAATTCTTTTGACCAACGTTTAATAAAGCCAAGCAATCCCATAGCCTTATTACAAACTATATCAATGTGAGAAGAAAAAACAAGCTTTTGGTCGAAAAGAACACCAAGATCATTAATCGAAGAAACACGCTGCAGTGCAACATTTTCCAAAAATATTCTATTATATAAGGGTTTCTACGGCAAAAAGTCATTACTTTGCATTTAGCGGAATTCAAAACCAAACCATTTCTCTGACACCAGAGATAAAGAGCATTTAGATCTGTTTGCAATTGTTCATGGGCAACCGAGTTATTGTAGCTAAAACACAGCTTAACGTCGTCCGCATACATTAATGTATGGCTAAAAGATATAATATCTGGGAGGTCATTAATGAAAAGTAGGAATAGTAGAGGCCCTAAGTGACTACCCTGGGGGCACACCCGAAAGAACTTCAATAACATTTGACATAGTGTTGTCAAATACTACTCGTTGTGTTCGACATGTTAAATATGATGAAATCCATTTTATTAAGGCTGTAGGAAATCCTAGACGCTCAAGTTTGTAGAGCAATAGCTGATGATTTACGCAATCAAACGCTTTACTAAAATCAGTGTAAATTACGTCGGTTTGTAAGCCTTTAGTAAAGCCAAGGTTAATTAACGAAGTTAGTTCTAATAAATTAGTAGAAACCGACCTTTTTTAAGGAAACCGTGCTGAGCAAAGTCAAAAATAAAGAAAATTGCAATTGTTCAGTAATACTCTTTTCAAAAGTTTTGGGTTTGGCCAAAACTTTGCAAACACCTCTATAATTCGATTACATCCGATTTACTACCTTTCTTGTGGAGGGGAATTATAAAGGACTCTTTCCAAATTTTAGGTACAGTTGATTCTTTGAGGAAAAACTGAAAAAGATAAAGCAAAGGATCGCATAAAGCAATAGCACACATTTTAAGAATACAAGATGGTACATTTTTATCGGGTCCAGAAGAATAACTAAGTTTCAGAGACGTCAAATGCTTAAGTAATGACTCTTTACATATGATAGGATTAATTATAGAATATAAATTTTGGATTAGAAATACTAACCCCACTTAGAGGATAAAAAAGTAGATGAATAGACAGATTGAAAAAAATTTGCAAATTTGATGCTTCTACAGAAGAATTTGCGGTGACGTTATTAAAAAACATATTTGATGGAAAAACTGGACGATTTTCGCTTAGAATTTACAAAGTCATAAAAATGATTTGGATCACTACGTATATTGCTTTTGATTTTTGCCAAGTAATTATTGTATGACTTTTTATTTTCTGTTTGAAAATTTGACCGAGCTACAGCGTATTTTTGCATAATTTTGACTTGTTTTCGACTTTATGTATCGCTTGTAACAATCGTGACTTTTACGTTTTTAAACGGCATAAATGGCGAGTGAACCATTTGGATTAGAAGAAGTACTTTGTATGTAATTAGGAACACATTCATCAAAAAAGTGAGATAAAACCTCATAGAACGTGTTGCAGGCACTTTCAATATCAAGATTAGAAAACAGATACGACCAGTCCGTGCGGAACAAAAGAGTATTTGGCTTAGTAAGTCTGACTTACTAAAGCAGCGACGAATTGATACAGATCTACGTGGTCTGATTGCAGAGTTAGTAATATTTAGAACCACTTTAATAGTAGGGTGGTACTTATCTTCTGGAACTATAACTGGATCTATACGGGAAACATATGCATCCAAAGTTTTATCAACAAATACCAAGTCAAGTAATCTGTTAGAACAATTGAATATGTTATTAATTTGATGTAACGATAAATTAAAAAGCGTATCAAATAAATCTAAATATACTGAAGGAATCATGGAAGAAGAGTTGTCACAAATTAACCAAGACACTCTAGGAAGATTAAAATCACCAAAAATAATGAGATAATCATTTGAATTTAATGATTTTGAAATGGAATTAATAGCAGAAGAATGAAGTTGATAAACGCTAACATCAGATGCTGGCGGTATGTAAGAGCATGTGACAAATAATCTACAGCTCTGCAGACGAATAACAACGCATATGAATTCAATTTCAGATGTAACATTGAGAAACAATTCTGATGTAAAACAAGACTTTACCGATATTAATACTCCACCACCTTTACACGAGATGATCCTTGCGGAAAATTGTAAAATGATTACTCATTAATTCAGAATTTAAAATACTTGGTTGCAACCAATTCTCAGTAAATACTAAAATATCTGCATTAATGTCAAAGCTTTTAAGGTATAGATTAACAATCCCAATCCATTATCCAAAAAATGTTGTACTTTGGATCAGATATAAGATATTCTTCATAGAACTTTTAAATAAAACATGAGTGAGGTCTGAAAACCTCAAAAAATTGGTAAAGGTTTATAAGCAAAGTTTTAACTCTGTGTTGGGTTCAAACACCTGTTTTCAGACTATTGAGCACCATTAGTTTTCTTGATAGCTATTTAAGCTTTAAAATGGTATATAGTAAATAAAACACAAAATTTTACCAGTTGTTGAAAGAAAAAATTTAGACCTTTCGAACTATATATAAATGATTTGATTTTTATTTATTTATGAACTAAAGTTCTTACGAAATCTTAGCTTAAACTAAACTAACATAAATTAGAAAAATTATATTTAACGCTCATACAAATAAAATATTTTCATAAAATTTTTCAAAAAAAATATTTATTAGAGCTAAAATTAAAGTTCACATTTAGAGGCAGAGAGTTAAATAAACACTGAGGCAGTAAATCAACTGTCATCCGAAATACACATAGACGTGTTATTCGCTCCTTGCTTTCGCTGATATAATTGGTAATGGTAATTTTATTTACAAAAACTAAATACTTAAAAGTAAAAGTGTACAATTAAACATATTAACTCTTACTGCAAAGATAAAGCAAAAAAAAAAATATAAATAAAAATAAAAACAATTAATAACAAGGAAAAACGTTAACATCGGTGGAACCGAAGTTGAAATATCCGGTTCACAACTGTTTTCATAGTTTATATGTTTACCGGGAGCTAAGATTAATTTTCACGATGAATTTGGTCAAATTTGTATGGAGGCTTTATATTATATTAGCCCGATCCTTACCATATCGATAGTGTTCACAAAGGTGGACATTGGAGTTGATTTTACTAAATTTTACTTGGATTCGTTCATGGGACTATACCTGAAAATGGGCGTGGCACCTTGGATTCGACATTTGATGACGAAAGAAATGTTTTTACCCAATTGGGAGCGAATACATTTATAAATAATTAGTATTTTTATACAAAAATTCGAAAAAAAAAGGTAAGTTTGTATGGGGACTACACACCTAAAAATGGGCGTGGCACTCTCATTCTCGAACTTGATATAGTCGTTGCCGAGAAAAGCTTAAGTTCCAAATTTCAGCTTAATATCTTTATATCTTCAACGAAAAAGATGCTTAAAAATATACAGACGGACAGACAGACGGACTGACAGACGGACATGGCTAGATCGATTCGTCTCGTCGAGCTAATCAAGAATATATATACTTTATGGGGTCTCCGACGTCTCCTTCAATGCGTTACAAACTTTCAGACAAACTGAATATACCCTTCACACTATGTGTGGCGGGTATAAAAACAAGCAAAATGTAACTTCGAAGCTCAAATACCCGCCACACGAAATTTTAAACACTTTCTTGAAAAAATAAAAAAATAGGAGGTGGGTTTGTATGGGGTCTATATGTTATATTGTCCCGATCCTTTTCATATCGGTAGCATATTCATAGGATAACAGTAGAAGTTATTTAGCCCAGATTGGAGTGAATATATCCATAAATAAGAATTATTTTCATACAAAATCTGAAAAATGAGCGCTAGGTTTGTATGGGGCCATATCAAAAAATGGGCGTGGCACCTTTCTTTTGATTTTGGATGCCAATAGATGTGTTTTTAGTCAATTTGTAGTAAATACATTCATAAATAAAAACTATTTTCATACAAAAAATTGAAAAAAGTGGTAAGTTAGTATGGGGGCTATATATAAAAATGGGCACCTTGGTTCTGACATACATACTGCCTAGGAGCACAAAAAGCTTAAGTTTAAAATTTCAAGTCAATATCTTTAAAACTTTCCAAGAAAAACGCATTGCAAAAGACAGACGGACAGACAGACAGACAAACAGACAGACGGACGGACAGACAGACGATTCGTCTTGTCGAGCTGATCAATAATATATATACTTGATGGGGCCTCGGATGCCTCCTCCCATGCCTCGTTACAAACTTTCCGACAAACTGATAAACAAAAACAAGAAAAAAAGTTAACTTCGGTTGGACCGAAGTTTATACTATATACCTGTTACATATCATTTGACATTGATAGACCTTCGTGTGCAGCATTTGTATTAAATTTTATTTCAAAATACTAAACAAATTAAATATACTCTTAAAAATTTAGGAATTCGGGGTCCGATTTGGACCAATTTTAACTGAAGATTTGGCCTGGTATAAGAAACATTTTAACCATATTTGAAGCCATTCGCTATATAAATGTAGGAAATTGGGGCACACTGTGCCAACAGTATCGATGCACACTGCACCAACATATGCAACCCTAATTTAACGACAGCACTTTCAAATGAACGATCGTTTTACAACACAGAAATACGAAACATGACACAGTCGTAAAAGTAGTCAAGTCAGTCGTTGATTGTCCTTCGTCAGAAGCAGTGCGAATCGATCGTTTAAATAACATAATTACATAGTGTTAAGTAAATATTAAGTTATGTCAATAAACATTTAAACTCAAACGCTTGTATTTATTTAACATCCCACATAAATACATTTTGTCATATAAGAACTTGAAAAAATGTTGTACTTTTGTATGGGAGCTATACCTAAAAGAGGGCGTGGCACATTGATTTTAATATAGAAACTACACAGGACCTAGAAAAGCTTAAGTTTAAAATTTCAGCCCAATATCTTTAAAACTGAGCGAATAAATCGCGCAGCAACAAACAGACAGACGGACGGACAGACAGACGGACATGGCTAAATCGATTCGTTTTGTCGAGGTGATCAAGAATATATATACTTTATAGGGTCTAACAAACTGAATATACCTGTTTACACTAGTGTAACAGGTATAAAAAAACAAAAGAACAAATCACAAACAGCATTGCAATTTTATTATCTCAGCGAACCAAACTCATCAAACCGGTTTGAACTTTTAGCAGATGACATGACTGACGAACAAAACCGGTAGCTCTGAAAAAAAATTACAACCTTCAGATCAAATATTTCAAAAAGGGGCCACAGATTCTACTTGCTATAAGAATATTATAAATATGTTGAAACAAAAAGCAAAGAAAAAACTATACGTATAAAGCTAAGGAAGATAGAAACTTCAAAGTCATTTTACGAAGTATGCATCCTTCAGCTGATATTGAAGAAATTATAGCTGAGCTTCAAGAGCTATGACACAATGTTAAATATATTTATAATATCCAACAACGAACAGCAAAGGAAGATAGAAACTTCTAAGTCATTCAAAGTTCTATAAAAATAATTAATATAAGTAATTCAAAAAGTAAAAAAAAAAAAAAAAAATTGTTTCGGTGGTATATTTTTCTAATACCGCAAAGAACAAGAACCAATA
>JAEIFJ010002479.1:0-15424 GCA_018903435.1 Leucophenga varia | reverse complement strand
ATTTCAGGAATCACAAAACAAACTGTCCGATGTCGCTTTCCACCGAATCCTGAGAGTTTTGCTGTGCTAGCTTCTTCTAAGTTCAAAATCTGAAGGTAGCAAAGTGATCATCGTTTTGGGAATATGTTTCAACACTGCTTTCTTAAATTTGGATGTCCATTTACGTAATGGAAACCCTGCTAAACCTTAGAGCATTTTGAAGCTCGAAAATCAGTGAAATTGCGATTGATTCGGAATGAGCACTCACTAATATATCATCGACATACCACATATGAGTCATGTGTGGAACAGTTGCTACGGATATTCCTTTTGGATGTCGCTTGCAAGTTGTTGGAAGGGACACCGAATGGCTAGAAATAGAGCGCAGTTGACTCCGAAAGTAACAGTGCTTAGTTCGTACTCGACAAACTCTACCTTCTGGTTTTACGGAATAGGATTCTTTGATATGGCGTATGTGAAGGATTAACTAGTATTTGTCGATACATTTTTGTTATATCGGCAATAAACACGGACTTTGAAGAAACGCCAGTTCAACAGTTGCAAAGTTAAATCGGACTGCAGAATAGGACCTGGATAAAGGATATCGTTGAGACTAACACCATTCGTTGATTTGCTGGAAGCATTGAATACAACGTGGACTTTAGTAGTAGTACTGTTTGGTTTAAAGACAGCATGATGTGGTAAATAGAAGTTAGTAGAATGATTGTCGTGAGTGACTTTGCTCATGTGGTCTAGATCAAGATATTCTTGGATGATGGAGTTGTAATCTTTCTTGAGCTGAGGATTTTTATTCAGGCGAGATTCGTTTTTTTTACGAACTGCGACAGTAAGCAGGTACAACATTATAATTTTAGGTTGTTGCGATTATCTGAGTGTATGCACATATGAAATTTAAATTGAATTTAAATTAAATGAACAATACATCGTGCAACGCATGTATATTATGGTCCATATACACGCAAAATGTTTGAAAATAACAAAAGTAAATACAAATAGTTTGCAAATTATTTATTCGCGTGTGCGCAATTCAAAAGATTTTCTTTAAGACTAAACTAATTACAAAAAGATAAGAGATTTCTTAAACCTATGTGGAGAGAAGATCTCAGCGGGGAAAGCTCTCATTGAGTGAAAGCTCCGCTTAAGCGAGATGCTCGCAACTTTAGTTTAACCCTTTGTTGCCACGTTGGTATAATCTTCTCCCTCTTTTTTTTTTTTTAATTTTAAAAATTTATTTAATAAAAAAAAAAAAATTAGCTTAATTAGTTACAAGCGCCCGACAACGTCCATCCAAAAACTGTGCGTAGGGCCACAGGTCCGCCAGACTTGCTTGAGTGGAAGCCTTCTCGAACGATGTCTGAATATACATCGGCTCCAAGGACGAATGGATACGGTAGAAGGCTTGTCGAAGTTGCTGTCAGCCAGGATTAGGCCTTCAAAACGCTCCCTGACAGAGGGATTGATGTCAATTAATGGTGTACGGAATTGTAGTGGATGCTCGAGCTGTAGCACCACGTCCAACCGGAACCCATCGGAAGCCTTGGACCGGATGACTGCTGCACACGCTGCTTCCCGTCCAACATTGACGCTAGCCAAGCGCGTAGCAGACGCAAAGGATGCATCGATCCTGGATACCGAAGTGCATGCATCAATCAATGCACGTGTCTCGAAAACCTTGCTTCCATTATCGATCAAGATGGTTGCGGTGGGTAGTAGTTTGGGATTGCGGTGGTGCAGCAGCGTGGTCAGAGACGGCGATTGGACCTGGGTTGCCGGTTGTACGCTAGGAGAGCGTCGAAGACGGTGTTCATGAAAATGAAGAAGAGTGTGATGGGCACGATTGCAGATGCGGCATTTGTCCTTGCTTCGGCACTTCCCCTGCGAATGCTCATGAGCTAAACAATTGGCACAATATTTATTTATTAGCACAGCTCTTAGTCGTTTTTCGGCATTAAGTCGCAAAAAACGTCTGCATCTTCGCAGCGGGTGAATACCGCGGCAGACTCGGCAACGGAAGGACTCAGTTCCTCGAGTACATCTGCGCTCTTCACGAATGTTAGTGCGAGGTGCCATCTTAGTTATGAATCAGTGATGTGTATGAGTGTGGACTGTATATGAGTGAATGGAATGAAAACAAAACAAAAGGAGAAAAAAAATAAATATAAATTAATTTGTAGTTTTGACATCCGCGCAAGTGAAAGATGAAGGAACCTCATCTTGGACTGGAAGAAGGATAAGCTTTGTGATTGGACGCTTGATGATGCCTCTGGAGGTGAGGAGATCAACAACGCGAACTTGATCATCAGCTCCAGGATAAGTTTGTAAAATGCGACCAAGACGCCATTCGTTAATGGGGAGGTTGTCTTCCTTAATAATAACCAAATCATTCACTTCGAGGTTTTTCTTCGGGGATTGCCATTTGTTACGCTTATGTAACTCCTTTAAATATTCATGTTTCCAACGAATACAGAATTGTTGTTGGAGTGCTTTTAACCGTTGCCATCGATTAATGATTGAAGATGTCTTCTCTTTAATCTCAGGCTCTGATATGGACAATAAAGGCCCTCCAATAAGAAAATGGCCAGGACTCAAGGCTAATGGATCAGTTGGGTCCTCAGACATTGGCGAAATTGGCCGTGAATTGAGGCACGCTTCAATTTTGGAAAGTAGTGTAGCAAACTCTTCGAAGGTATATTTTACAAAGGATGTAGATTTATAGAATAAGGTTTTAAAACTTTTGACTCCTGCTTCCCAGAGTCCTCCCATGTGAGGAGCACCTGGGGGTATGAAATGCCAAGTCAGATTTTGATGGATGAAATTAGAAGTTATACTATCTTTCGTAGCGAGAAGAAAATCATCATTAAGAGCTTTCGAAGCTCCAACAAAATTCTTTCCGTTATCGGAGAACACTTTTAGAGGACATCCACGTCTGGATACAAAACGAGAAAAGGCTGCAAGGAACGCGTCAGTTGTTAAATCAGTTGTCGGTTCCAAGTGGATGGCTTTGGTGCAGAAACAGACGAATACGCAAACATATCCTTTGGAAATGCGGCATGCACGTCCTGTAAAACTTTTTATTTCAAATGGACCGGCAAAATCCATACCTGTGTAAGAAAATGGTCGGGAAAAAGTTGTTCGATGAACGGGTAAATCACCCATAAGCTGTGATTGTAGCCTCCTTTTATGAATCGCACAAACCTTACAGGAGTTAATTATACCTTTTACCAAATTACGGAGTTTTGGAATCCAATATTTGGACCTTATAAGGCGCACTAGGAGTTGATTCCCTCCGTGCAGTGCTATGCGATGAGTAAAACGAACTAGTAGCCTGGAAAAGTGGCTAGAATATGGTAGGAGTATAGGATGTCGCTCATCATAACTCAAGTCGGGTGAGGAGTGAACACGACCACATGCTCTCAGGATTCCATTGCTATCGACAAATGGATTTAAATTGAGTAAAGAACTGGAAGGAGGAATAGATTTCTCTCGAGAGAGGAGGCATTCGTACTCATTCGAATAATGGATGCGTTGAGTGGATTTGATAAGAAGTTGAAGAGTACTATCGATTTCATATGCACTCAGCTGCTTTGAAATCGATGGATGCAAATTTTTGCATTTTCTACCGAAGCGCAATACGTAGGATAGTACCCGCAACGCTCGTCCTAGGTCGGAAAAACGTTCAAGAAGATCGATATGTGGAGTCGTAGAAGCAATGTGTGCTTTGATGGATCTTTGTTCTGGAATTATATCTTGGAGTGGTTGATTTGATATTCTCCACTGATCCTGTGGTGTCCTTAGCCATTTTGGACCATGCCACCAAAAATCATTAGATATCAATTCTTGTGAGGCCATGCCACGACTTGTTAAATCCGCTGGATTGTCCTCGGATTGGACATGATGCCATTGAGTAATAGAAGTAGATCGGACAATTTTTGCCACTCTATTGGCCACAAAGGTTGTCCATGTACAGGGTGGCTTGCTAAGCCAGGCCAGTACGATAGTCGAGTCGGTCCAACAAAACAATTCATATGTTTCGAGTGGCAATTGGGGAAGGCAAGCCCCAATTAGTTCTGTAAGAAGGACAGCTCCACATAGTTCGAGTCGGGGTAAAGATATTGTTTTCACAGGGGCAACGCGCGACTTCGCGGTAAGGAGACGACATGAAATATGGTGCTCATGTTGAATGCGGACGTAAATCGCTGCACCGTAAGCTCGTTGCGAAGCATCACAAAAACCGTGAAATTGGACCTTTGTATGTGGGTGGAAACCTATCCATCGAGGGATCCGAATTTCTTCTAAATGGATGTAGCTACGAAGGAAGTCATGCCATTTTTGGAGAAGATCGTCTGGCAAGCAATCATCCCATTGCAACTCCTGTAGCCACAGTTGTTGCATGAACATTTTTGCTTGCACTACAAAAGGAGCCAGCCATCCTGCTGGGTCGAATAATTTTGCAATGTGGGCTAAAACCTCACGTTTAGTGTAAGTGGGCTGGTTAGCAATTTTAGGAATCACAAAATAAAACTCGTCCGATGTCGCTTTCCACCGAATTCCGAGAGTTTTTGCCGTGCTAGCTTCTTCTAAGTTCAAAAAATCTGTATGTAGCAAGTGATCGTTGGGAATATGTTTCAACACTGCTTTCTTGTTGGATGTCCATTTACGTAATGGAAACCCTGCTGAACTTAGAGCATTTTGAAGCTCGGAAATCATTGAAATTGCGATTGATTCGGAATGAGCACCCGCTAATATATCATCGACATACATATATGATCGTATGATATCGGTTGCTAACGGATATTCCTTTTGGATGTCGCTTGCAAGTTGTTGAAGGACACGAATGGCTAGAAATGGAGCGCAGTTGACTCCGAAAGTAACAGTGCTTAGTTCGTAGTCACAAACTCTTCCTTCTGCATTACGGAATAGGATTCTTTGATATGGCGTATGTGAAGGATTAACTAGTATTTGTCGATACATTTTTGTTATATCGGCATTAAACACGATTTTGAAGAAACGCCACTTTAACAGTTGCAAAGTTAAATCGGACTGCAGAATAGGACCTGGATAAAGGGTATCGTTGAGACTAACACCATTCGTTGACTTGCTGGAAGCATTGAATACAACGCGGACTTTAGTAGTAGTACTGTCTGGTTTAAAGACAGCATGATGTGGTAAATAGAAATTAGTGGAATGATTGTCATGAGTGACTTTGCGCATGTGGTCTAGATCAAGGTATTCTTGGATGATGGAATTGTAATCTTTCTTGAGCTGAGGATTTTTATTCAGGCGAGATTCGTTTTTTAAGAACTGCGACAATGCAATGGATCTGGAATGTCCTATGTTTATATGTTCTGGGTCTCGAAATGGAAGCGATACAACATATCTTCCGGATTCATTCCTGTGTGTTGTTCGTTGGAAGTATTCTTCACAAAATATATCATTTTCCGGTGTTAGTTTCACTGGAATATCCTCCACCTCCCAAAATTTTGTGAGAAGTTTATCGAGGGGCTCTTCTGTAGAATGAGATAATTGAGTTGAGAAGGAAGAAATGGATGTGGATGGTTCACTTGAAAGTGGACCAGAGATTATCCATCCAAAAATCGTTTCTTGACCTAAAAGAGTTCCACATATTTTGGATTTAAAGCCATTTAAAAGGATAGATGGCAGGACATCAGCGCCGAGAAGCACGTCAATTTGTGCACTTTTAGAAAATGCTGGATCTGCTAACTGGATGTTTGGCATATTTCTTAATTTTGAGCTAGGAATGGTATTGGATGGTAAATTCCCAGCCAATTTTCGTAATACATAAGCGGATGTATCAATTTGCATGCGTGGTCGTGTAGGCGAGGAAATCAAGAACTGACATAGCTTTTGAGTAGGAGATGATACCTCATTAATACCTGAAATTTTCGCCTGGACTGGTTGGAAAGGTAATTTGATCATATTGAATAGTCTCTCGGAAATGAAAGATCCTTCTGATCCTGAATCGATTAAAGCTCTGGCAGGATATGTAGTGCCTTTATGTTGAATATTAACAATAGCAGTACCTAATAAAACACTGCGTTTTTGTGCAACAATATAACTTTGCACCTTTTCGCAATTTGTAGGAGTCGCTTGTTTTGTTTGAGCAATATGTGTATTGGTTACAGTGGATTTTTGATTATTGGATGTTGACTCGTTTCGATGTAGGAGACTGTTATGACGTCCTTTACACGTAAAACAGTTATGAGAGCTAGGACAATCTTTCATGTGGTGCCCTCGGGCGAAGCAGTTAAGACACAGTTTCTTCTGCTTAATGATGGCTTCTCTTTGAGGCACATTCATTTGTAGAAAACGAGGACAGAAACGAATCGGATGATTTTCTTGAGAGCAGAGATCACATGTTTTTGATTTTGCACTGACCTTGGTTTCGAAAGACTGAAGTTTTTTCATTGAAGGTTGATTTGTAGTCTGTTTCGGATGAGACGACGGTGTAGCGGAGATTTTCACATCCTCAATTGCTTCCAATGTGCGATACCGTTCGCTTAGGAATGTATTCATATCATCCCAGGAGGGTATTTCAGCCTTGTTAGCCAATGACTGTTCCCACAATGATAGAGTGAGTTTGGGCAGTTTTGATGAACAAAGGAAGACTAGTAAACAATCCCAATTTTTTGTGGATATTTTGGAATGCTCCAATGCTATTAAGCAATTTTGGATAGTGCTTTGTAATTCTTTTAAAGCGGAACCAGATTCAAGATGAACAATGGATAAACTAAATAAAATTTTGAGTTGACTATTGACTAAAAGGCGTTTATTTTCGAAACGTTCTTGTAAAGCGCTCCAGGCGGATTCAAAGCCATCGTTAGTGAGAGGGAACTTCGCCACTATGGAATTAGCTTCTCCACTGGTTTTGGAATTTAAGTGAAATAGTTTTTCAACTGGAGATAATCTTTGATTATTGACATAAATAGCCGTGAAGAGATCTCGGAAAGTTGGCCACTTTAGATAATCTCCTTTAAAGATTTCTGTATCACAAGGCGGTAGGCTGCAACCTCTGGAATTTGAGGGATAAACAACTGATTGCGTAGGAGTAGTATTCGAAGAAGATGCACGTTCGATAAACTCACTCAGTTGAGCTGCACATCGCTCATAAACTGAGTAACAATAGTCGTACTTTGATTGCATAGTAATTTTATCCTCTGGATTAGAATCTGCTTGTGCTATTGCTTTGGAACAGCGCTCATATTCTAATTCGACTTTGTCCCATAAGGATCGAACTTGTTCCAATCTTACTTTGTGTGTGTAGAGAGACACTTCAGTTGAATTGATGAGCTTGGATTCAAATTGACTGAGCTTATCAGTGACAGTAATAAAAGCTGCCAACGCCATGTTTTGGAGCAATGCAGTTTTTTGTGTTACAGATCTTGTATTTGGAGGATTATGAATTGAAATCTTTGGCACGGTTTTTGAAGTAGCTGGAGTAGAAGCCTTTCTCACAGTTGGTGGAGTAAGTCTTTCTAATTTTAAGATTGGGAAGAGAACTTGATCTTCGGTGTGGGCTTGTTGGAACAGAAAGCCGATTTGTTGAGGCCTTTTGGGATCAGTAGGCATATACACTCGTGTAGGCTCTTACACGAGCCACTTGGTTAAAAGTTTGTTTTAGAATCGGATAATTCAAAAAAAATAAATTTAAAAAATTTTAGAGAGTATTCAATGGTCGGATATATCCCAAAAAATATTGTAAAGGATATTACAAGTAGGATATACTCAAAAAAAAAAAAAAAAAATAAATTTAAAAATTTTAAGAGAGTAATCAAAGGTCGGATACACCCCAAACCTAAGTAGAAATATTGTAAAGGATATTACAAATCGGATATACCCCAAAAATCAGTTGATATATTGTAAAGGATATTACAAGTCGGATATACCCCAAAAATAAGTAGAAATATTGTAAAGGATATTACAAGTCCGATATTTTTACATCTCCGATTTTTTTTAAATTTTTTTCACTGATAGGACTATATTTATCATGAATTTAGGTGAAAGAATTATTTGGCGGTCGCTTCTAGTTTTTTTTTAATTGAATTTTGAAAATAATTAATTTTACATGTATTTTGTTGTTGGCTAATTCTGAGTAAAACGTCACAACGATGCGCACTGTGTCCCACAAGCGATTTAATTCAAACGAAATGTTGTTCATACACAAAAATATATTATTTTATGAGTTCCCTACTGGGTGAGAATTTCGGAGCATGAACACGAGAAGTCGTTGGTCATCAGCATTGTACTTTTATATTATGTGTTCAAAATGCACATTAAAAAAAACTAGAAGCGACCGTAAATATATTGCGTTTATAAATTATTATAATATATGTATATATGTATGTTTGGAAAAAATATATGTATGTGTATGGATGGTAGAAAATATATGAGTAGATGAGGATTTAAATATTATATTTTTCTATGTATGTTTTTTTATTAACTTTTTGATAGTAGTTTAATAAGATATGGACCACTGTGCATATGCAGCTTTGGTGTCTCAGCAAGTAGTTTTATATATGTACGTTGGCTGCGCATACGTATATACATACATACATAACTGTAAGTGCAAGTTTGCTTTTGTGTAATGTAAATGTTTTATAAGATTTATTTTTATTATATTATACTCTAAAACAAGCACTTGCACTTAACTAGATATATATATGTTGTATATGTGTGTGTAGGAAAAATATATACATATGTGTGTGTATATTTATACACCTTTGAACATTGGAAAAATAGGAAGGACAAAAAAAACACTTATCTGGATAATTTGCCAATGCGAATTTTGGAGAATTTTAATATCCGGCTCGAAGGACCAAAATGTTCTTCACGAACGTAGGAGGGCAGATTAAACAAATTCACTTTTTTTGGTTGTTTTTCACTTTGCAAATAGTTTGCAAATTGTTTATTCGCGTGCGCGCACTTCAAAAGATTCTTTAAGACTAAAAATTACAAGAAGATAAGAGATTTCTTAAACCTATGTGGAGAGAGGATCTCAGCGGGGAAAGCTCTCATTGAGTGAAATAAAAAAAATAAAAATACAGATTCTTCTTTTACAGAATACTTAAGTCTTTTAATTGGCGCCTAAACGGAATCTAACCCACTTATTCTATGAATGATCATACAATCGCCTACGTATTATCCAAGCGAAATAATTCTTTGGGCTTACGCCAAGAATCTTGTTATTGAATAATAAAATTGTGACTTAAGGGGGAATATAAAGTCAGAAGAGCGAAAATAAGCTGATTTTTGAGAATTTATTTCAGAAATGTTATACAAATTGGTGAATTATTTTTGTTTCACTGTGAAATAGCAAGAATAAGTTTAATGTTATTTTAAAGGTTTATGATTTTATTATAACTGTAAATTTTTTCAAAAGTGTAAACCGAAGGCTAATATTTATTGATGCCATTTAAAGTGACGTCCTCAAAAAAAAAATACCGAAATTGCGTGCAAGATTCCGCTCGAACCACTCATCTGAAACACAAAAAGTAAAAAGAATTTTATTTGTGTTTATGTTGTCGAGGTACTGACGTAGGATTTTGATGAAATTCAAAAAATTGAATAAATGGCAGTAGATTTCATAAAAATTGATCATTTTTTTGCTTTTTTTCGATAAAAAAAAGGCTGTAAAAAAAAAAAAAAAAAAGATATCGAAAAACCCCTACGTGAGTACCTTCATTTATCTCTGTTTATGATTCTGTCAAAATTTCAAGTTGATCTGATGAGTAGATAATCTTTAATCCTGCACGCAAATTTCAAAAACATGGTTTCGAGAAAAACGCGTTTAAAGTTTTGAGGCAACAGAACTTTGTAGTCTAGACTGTCGCATTCAGCGCCCTGTCACGTTTGAAATAAGTCGAATTCGGGAAAAATATTTTAGGACATCATTTTTCACATCTTGAAGATGCAAAAAAAGTAAAAAAAAAAAATCGATTTTTCGAAAATTTTACACAGGTTGACCCCCTTAAGCTGATTTGTGATCGACATATAAAAGATACAACATTCTGAGTAAGACCATACTAAGCTAGCTAATTATAATATTATAATACCAAAAAAACGTCAAAATTTCAATCGGATCGGACAACAAACACAGACGTTATCAAGCAAATACCTTGTTCGCTAGATTTTGTATACAGACCAGCAAGCTGTGACGTCATTGGAATGCTCATGTAGGAAAGAAAAGGAAAGAGAATGCGAGCGCGTAGCGCCATCTGTTGTTCTTCTCTTCTTTTCTATGCACACGCATTTTTTGCATTCAAACGCACACACATACATAAATTTGCGTTTGACCAATGAAATGCTCCATGCATATACAAGTATTCATATAAAGACGCATATTAAGGCTTACGTTACAATATTTCTATTAAGTAGTAGTATCGTAAAATTATGGACTGCTAACATTTAAAAAAAGGTCGAAGGGTATCCCACTGTCACGTGTCGCTCGACTGTTGCTCTTGTTTTTAATTCGACTCGGTCAGTCGACTGTTTAAAAGTAAAAAGAATTAACGAACCTTATTGTTAGTTAATTTTGATTCAAAAATAATAACTTTTTGAATTTAACAAAGGTGAGACCTTAAATTGGAAAAATTGTTTAAATAAAATTATTGTATTCAAACTGGGGTTAAAAAGGAAAGCCAATCCAACTATTGATGCAGAAGATTGGGGAATGCAGTTGCTCCAGAGTTCGCTTTAGAATTTATCTCCTATAGTTCTTAACGAAGCTGAATTAAAATCGAATTATAAAAATAAAAATTCGAGTTGGACTGTCAGCTGACACAGACGTATTTAGTTAGTGTCTGTGTAATTTTATATTATCGCCGACGTATCATCTAAACAAAACAAAAAAACACCAACAAAACATCAACAAAAAACATAATTACTAATTCCAGCGATGAAAATTCGCAAATTGTTTTATCTTGTTTTGTGTGATCGCAATTACTATTAATTGGAAATCAAAACAACACAACAAAAGTGCAGCAATGAGTCATGAGATATTCGTTCTCACAAGCAAAAAGAGCAAGACGAGGCGTCGGCTCTCTCTGCAACGAAGTAACGCGTACTTTACTTTCGTCTCAGAAACTCCCCGTCATCAAAGAGCCCAGCTCGACAAACGCGGTCAATGAACTCAAGCCAGCGGACTTCGAAAGGCCTCGCTCTTGCTCTCGCCTATGCTGATGTCAGCGCCCTACGACCTGAAAGTTAGTCAGCATGACTCTCTCTTGTGCTCCCACGCACCTACACCGGTAAGCTCAGTAGCTACTAGCACAGTCACTTCGCTCTCAATTGCCAGCGCGCCTACAGCGTGCACTACAACAACATCGGTACTCTGCCCAACAACAACGACCGTTATAACTTCGGCCGTACCAAATTCGCCTCTCTCGCTTGCCAGTGCAATCAACAAAAACGAAAGCAAGCACGAAGCGCAGCCGAATCAACCCCGTAAAGAGCAACTGGTGCAAACTGGCATCGATCGCTACATTAAGAGCAAGCGTAAACTGAGCCCACAGAACAAAGGGAGCGGTAACAAGCCGAAAGTTAACCGCAGCAACGCTGCTACTGGTGAACCTCTTGGTGAGAGCTCAAATAGATTCGCTCTCTTAGACAATACCCCAGCAAATCAGATCGACGAATCAGCCAATGTGACGAAGAAAGTAAAGCCGCCGCCCATATATCTTCGTGAAAAAACAACAACTGCGCTAGTCAACAAATTAGTAGCACTCATTGGCGAGAACAACTTTCATGTTATCCCACTAACAAAAGGAAATATAAGCGAAACCAAAATTCAAACGCAAACCGAATCTAGCCATCGAGATGTAACTAAATATCTGGATGACGCCAAAAAAGTTACTACACGTATCAACTAAAGAGCGCCAAGGGCCTGCAAGTTGTGATCAAAGGAATCGAATCAACTGTTAAGACTGATGAGATCATCGCAGCGCTCAAAACAAAAAATTTTAATGCCAAATCTGTGATCAACATAATGAACAAAAACAAGGAACCGCAACCACTCTTCAAAGTGGAGCTGGAGCCAGAAGGCATAGCCCTCAAGAGAAACTCTCAAGAAGTGCACCCCATATACAAACTGCAGTTCTTGCTGCACCGTAGAATCACTGTGGAGCAGCCACACAAACGCAACCAGCCGGTACAGTGCACTAACTGCCAAGAATATGGCCACACGAGAGCATACTGCACCTTGAGATCAATCTGCGTTGTCTGTAGCGACCAGCACAGCACTGCGAACTGCCCAAAAACAAGGAGGATAGTTCAGTCAAATTGTGTAGCAACTGCGGTGAGAACCACACAGCAAACTGGCGTGGTTGCGCTGTTTTCAAAGACCTGAAAAATCGCCTCTACAATCGCGCACCTTCATCTCGGAACTTACCCTCCAGAAGCCACACCTTCGTCGCCGCATCCTCAAACAGAGCAACCACTTCCCTAGCACCATCCCAGCCTGTTCTACGTACCGACCCTAGCGTCTCCTTTGCAAGCGCTCTCAAATCAGGCACCAAGCCTCCACCTGCATCAACAGATGTTCCGCGTAATTCCCAGCCAGCAAACAAAATCTCAAACGACCAACAACACACGCAGAATCCGCCTGCTAGCATTGAAGCGTTGATGACCTCACTGCAACAAAGCCTGGAAAAATTCATGGATTTTATGCAAGCCACACTACAAGAGCTGATGAGGAATCAGAACACGCTGATACAGCTGATTGTATCCACAAAATCAGTATAATGGCTTCTCTAAGAATAGCAACGTGGAACGCCAACGGCGTCTCACAGCACAAACTTGAGCTTTCACAGTTTCTTAACGGAAAACATATCGATGTCATGCTGTTATCTGAAACGCATTTGACAAATAAATACAACTTCCAGATACCAGGATACCGATTCTATTCAACAAACCACCCAGACGGTAAAGCCCATGGAGGCACAGGAATACTAATAAGAGCACGCATAAAGCATCATCCACATAGCACTTACGCTAAACCTTATCTGCAATCCACTTCCATTAGCGTGCAATCTGGAAATGGCCTGATCACTCTAGCTGCAGTATATTGTCCACCTCGTTTCTCAATCACTGAAGACATCTTCATGGAATACTTCAACACATTAGGGGAGCGTTTTGTCGCGGCTGGCGACTACAACGCCAAACACACATACTGGGGATCTCGCCTCATAACCCCCAAAGGCAAGGAACTCTACAACACAATAATTAAAACTAAAAGAAAGCTTAGCTACGTGTCACCGGGAAGACCTACATACTGGCCAGCGGATCCAAAAAGAATCCCCGACTTAATCGACTTTGCAATAACCAAAGGAATTCCATCCAATCTCATCTCAGCAGTGTCACTCCCAGACCTATCTTCTGACCACTCTCCAGTCTTACTAAATCTCCTTCAGCAGCCGCAGGTTAACGAGAAGCCTTATAGACTCACAAGCAACAAGACTAACTGGGTTACATTTAAAAAGTACGTCTGCGCACACACTGGTGCGCTAAGTTCGTTAAGCTCCGAAGAAGACATCGACAACCTTAACAGCGTGCTGGTATCTACGCTCGTGGCAGCAGCAAAAGTCTCTACACCACCAGACTTGCTCGCCTCTACAAAACCCAACAAAACGCACAGAGACATCGAGAACCTGGTGCTTGATAAACGACGCCTGCGCAGGGAGTGGCAGAAACATAGATCCTTGAGCTCAAAGCAAAAACTAAAGGCCGCCACGCGCTTGCTAACCAGAGCACTCAAGCTCAAGGAAGCGGAAGCACAACACAGCTACATCGAGCAACTCTCACCATCTAGCACAAAACACTCTCTGTGGAAAGCACACCGGCACCTCCAAGCACCAACAGAAGCTGCTACACCTCTACGGGATGCTGATGGCAAATGGATTCGTAGCGACGAACAAAGAGCTTGCACCTTTGCTGACCACCTGGAAAAAGTCTTTCAGCCTAACCCCTCTACCAACTCGTTTAGTCTCCCCTTGTCGCCTGGCAACTGCGCTCCCTTGAATCCAATTGTTTTTACACCTAACGAAATTGTGAGAATAATCAAAGAACTAAAGCCAGGAAAATCGCCTGGTCATGACTTGAACTAGAAGAACAACTACAACAGCTACTACCACATCAAATCTGGATCTGTCCTCCTACGTTCTCACGAGAACAGTTACGACAACAATGATCAAACACCTCCCCCAATGATTATGATTCAATCAATTTGTCAGCTATTCAACGCAATTGCTAAGTTTGGCTACTTCTCAAAGCAATGGAAAAAGTCAATTATAATAATGATTCCCAGGCCAGGAAAGGACAAAACTTCACCAGCATCCTACAGGCCAATTAGCCTTCTAACATGCCTATCTAAGCTCTTTGAAAAGGTGCTCCTGTTACGATTAACGCCATACATCAAACAAGGTAGTATAATACCGTCACACCAATTTGGCTTCCGACAGAAGCATGGAACCATTGAACAGGTTAATCGCATCACGTCTGAAATACGCACTACCTTTGAGTACCGCGAATACTGCTCGGCGCTATTCCTGGACGTAGCTCAGGCTTTTGATAGAGTCTGGCTTGATGGACTTATGTTCAAAATTGTACAAATGTTGCCGGAAAACACACACAAGCTACTGGAGTCTTACCTCTACAAACGCATTTTCGCAGTTAGGTGCAACAACAGTGTGTCCCACGACTGCAATATTATCGCTGGTGTCCCACAAGGAAGCGTTCTGGGCCCTGTTCTCTACATCTTCTTCACATCGGACATCCCAACTAACTCCCAGCTAACAACACACACATTCGCCGATGATACTGCGATCCTCAGTCGCTCCTACTCTCCAAAAATTGCAACTGAACAACTCAACGTGATGAGCTCGTAACGTAACTGGGCGCACACCTTGACAGGCGGCTCACCTGGCGAAAGCACATCGAAGCTAAGACTACGCATATGAAACTCAGGGCAGCTGGTCTCCACTGGCTTATCAACTCCAACTCTCCACTAAGGCTGGAGTATAAAGTACTCTTATATAACTCTGTGCTTAAGCCCATATGGACGTACGGCTCTGAGCTATGGGGTAGTGCGTCAAAAGCAACATCGAAATAGTTCAGCGAGCCCAATCAAAAATCTTGCGCACCATGACCGGGGCTCCTTGGTATGTTCGAAGCGCGAATATCCACAGGGACTTAAACATAAAACATGTAAATGATGTATTAATTGAAAAAAAGTCAAATACTTAAAAGCTTGACTCTCATCCAAATCCCCTTGCCAAGCACCTACTAAAGACTCGCAGCTCAACCCGGCTGCGGCAAATACCAGCCCAGCGTAATTCTACCCAGGGCCGCCTAACGCCAATAAAATTAACCTTGCTAAATTATTAACTCATAATAGATTAAGATTAACCAAACT